>CM038676.1:348691841-348862019 GCA_021605205.1 Aegilops longissima | reverse complement strand
ATATGCCAAAGGATGGCTTATCATGGTGGGAGCAAGTAGAACGTCAGCGGTGAAGGAAATATGCCCTAGAGGCAATAATAAAGTTATTATTTATTTCCTTATATCATGATAAATGTTTATTATTCATGCTAGAATTGTATTAACCGGAAACATAATACATGTGTGAATATATAGACAAACAGTATGTCACTAGTATGCCTCTACTTGACTAGCTTGTTAATCAAAGATGGTTATGTTTCCTAACCATGAACAAGGAGTTGTTATTTGATTAACAAGGTCACATCATTAGTTGAATGATCTGATTGACATGACCCATTCCGTTAGCTTAACACTTGATCGCTTAGTATGTTAATGCTTTCTTCATGACCCATACATGTTCCTATAACTATGAGATTATGCAACTCCGTTTACGGAGGAACACTTTGGTACTACCAAACGTCACAATGTAATCGGGTGATTATAAAGGAGTACTACAGTGTCTCCAAAGGTACTTGTTGGGTTGGCGATTTCGAGATTAGGTTTTGTCACTCCGATTGTCGGAGAGGTATCTCTAGGCCTTCTCGGTAATACACATCACTTAAGCCTTGCAAGCATTACAACTAATGAGTTAGTTGTGAGATGATGTATTACGGAACGAGTAAAGAGACTTACCGTAACGAGATTGAACTAGGTATTGGATACCGACGATCGAATCTCGGGTAAGTAACATACCGATGACAAAGGAACAACGATGTCGTTATGCGGTTTGACCGATAAAGATCTTCAGTAGAATATGTAGGAACCAATATGGGCATCCAGGTTCCGCTATTGGTTATTGACCGAGAATGGTTCTAGGTCATGTCTACATAGTTCTCGAACCCGTAGGGTCCGCACGCTTAACGTTTGATGAGTTCATTATGAGTTTATAAGTATTGATGCACGAAGTTTGTTCGAGTCCCGGATGTGATCACGGACATGACGAGGAGTCTCGAAATGGTCGAGACATAAAGATTGATATATTGGAAGCCTATGTTTGACTTGGAAGGGTTCCGAGTGAAAACAGGAAGTTATGGAACACCGGGGTTACGGAACCCCGAGGGGTATATGGGCCTTATGGGCCATAGGAGAAAAGAGGAAGGGCCGGCCAAGGTGGGCTGCGCGCCCCCTCCCCTCTGGTCCGAATAGGACAGGAGAGGGGCGGCGCCTTCCCTCTTCCCCTCCCAATCCTACTCCAACTAGGACAGGGGGAGTCCTACTCGGTGGGAGTAGGACTCCTCAAGCGCCTCCCAAGGCTGGCCGCACCCCCCTTGGCTCCTTTATATCTGGGGCGAGGGCACCCCATGACACACAAGTTGATCTATGGATCTTTCCTTAGCTGTGCGGTGCCCCTTCCACCATATTCCACTTCGTCATATCGTCGCGGAGCTTAGGCGAAGCCCTCGCGGAGAAGTCATATCGTCACGGAGCTTAGGCGAAGCCCTCGCGCGGTGGAGCATCAACATCGCTACCACGCCGTCGTCTTGTGGAACTCATCCCCGACACTTTGCTGGATCGAGTCCGGGATCGCCATCGAGCTGAACGTGTGCAGAACTCGGAGGTGCCGTGACGTTCGGTGCTTGGATCGGTCGGATCGTGAAGACGCACGACTACATCAACAGCGTTGTTATAACGCTTCCGCTTTCGGTCTCACGAGGGTGCGTGGACGGACACTCTTCCCTCTCGTTGCTATGCCATCACCATGGTCTTGCGTGATCGTGGGAAAATTTTTGAAATTACTACTTCCCAACGGTGGCATCGAGCCTGGTTTTATGCGTTGATGTCATATGCACGAGTAGAACACAAGTGAGTTGTGGCGATACAAGTCATACTACCTACCAGCATGTCATACTTTGGTTCAGCGGTATTGTGAGATGAAGCGGCCCGACCGACATTACGCAGACGCTTACGCGAGACTGGTTTCACCGCCCGAGCACTCGTTGCTTAAAGGTGACCGCGGGTGTCTGTCTCTCTCACTTTAGTTGAACTGTGTGGCTACGCCCGGTCCTTGAGAAGGTTAAACGGAGTCTATTTGACGAAATATCGTTGTGGTTTTGATGCGAGGTAAGAACGGTTCTTGCTCAGCCCGTAGCAGCCACGTAAAACTTGCAACAACAAAGTAGAAGACGCCTAACTTGTTTTTGCAGGCATGTTGTGATGTGATATGGTCAAGACGTGATGCTATATTTTATTGTATGAGATGATCATGTTTTGTAACCGAAGTTATCGAATCGGCAGGAGCCATATGGTTGTCGCTTATTGTATGAAATGCAACGCTATGTAATTGCTTTACTTTATCACTAAGGAGTAGCGATAGTCGAGAAGCAATAGTTGGCGAGACGACAACGATGCTACGATGGAGATCAAGGTGTCGCTACCGGTGACGATGGTGATCATGACGGTGCTTGGCGATGGAGATCACAAGCACAAGATGATGATGACCATATCATATCACTTATATTGATTGCATGTGATGTTTATCCTTTATGCATCTTATCTTGCTTTGTTTGACGGTAGCATTATAAGATGATCTCTCACTAAAATTATCAAGAAGTGTTCTCCTCGAGTATGCACCGCTGCCAAAGTTCAGAGTACCCGGACACCACGTGATGATCGGGTGTGATAAGTTCTACGTCCATCTACAACGGTGCAAAACAGTTGCACACGCGAATACTCAGTTAAACTTGACGAGCCTAGCATATAACAGATATGGCCTCGAACACGGAGACCGAAGGTCGAACGTGAATCATATAGTAGATATGATCAACATAGTGATGTTCACCATTGAAACTACTCCATCTCACGTGATGATCGGACATGGTTTAGTTGATTTGGATCACGTGATCACTTAGATGACTAGAGAGATATCTGTCTAAGTGGGAGTTTTTAATATGATTAATTGAACTTAAATTTATCATGAACTTAGTACTGATAGTATTTTGCTTGTCTATGTTTAATGTAGATAGATGGCTTGTGCTGTTGTTCCGTTGAATTTTAATGCGTTCCTTGAGAAAGCAAAGTTGAAAGATGATGGTAGCAATTACACGGACTGGGTCCGAATTTGAGGATTATCCTCATTGCTGCACGAGAAAAATTACGCCCTGGAAGCACCGCTGGGTGACAGCCTGCTGCAGATGCCGAGCGTGGTTATGAACGTCTCGCAAAGCAGAGCTGATGACTACTCTATAGTTCAGTGTGCCATGCTTTACGGCTTAGAACCGGTCTTCAACGACGTTTTGAACGTCATGGAGCATATGAGATGTTCCAGGAGTTGAAGTTAATATTTCAAGCAAATGCCCGGATTGAGAGATATGAAGTCTCCAATAAGTTCTATAGCTGCAAGATGGAGGAGAATAGTTCGTCGGTGAGCACATACTCAAAATGTCCGGGTATAACAATCACTTAATTCAGCTGGGAGTTAATCTTCCGGATGATAGTGTCATTGATGAATTCTCCAATCACGCCACCAAGCTACAAGAGCTTCGTGATGAACTATAATATGCAAGGGATGACTAAGACAATTCTCGAGCTCTTCGCGATGCTAAAAGCCATGGAGGTAGAAATCAAGAAAGAGCATCAAGTGTTGATGGTCAACAAGACCACTAGTTTCAAGAAAAGGGCAAAGGGAAGAAGAAGGAAACTTCAAAAAGAACAGCAAGAAAGTTGCTGATCAAGAGAAGAAACCCAAGTCTGGACCTAAGCCTGAAATCGAGTGTTTTTACCGCAAGCATCGGACATCGGAAGCGGAACTGCCCCAAGTATTTGGCGGATAAAAGGATGGCAAGGTGAACAAAGGTATATGTGATATACATGTTATTGATGTGTACCTTACTAGAGCTCGTAGTAGCACCGGTATTTGATACTGGTTTTGTTGCTAATATTTGCAACTCAAAGCAGGACTACGGAATAGACGAGCAATCGGCAAAGGACGAGGTGACGATGCTGCGTGGGAAATGGTTCCAAAGTCAATGTGATCGCGGTCGGCACGCTACCTCTACATCTACCTTCGGATTAGTTTTAGACCTAAATAATTGTTATTTGGTGCCAGCGTTGAGCATGAACATTATATCTGGATCTTGTTTAATGCGAGACGGTTATTCATTTAAATCAGAGAATAATGGTTGTTCTATTTATATGAGTAATATCTTTTATGGTCATGCACCCTTGAAGAATGGTCTATTCTTGTTGAATCTCGACAGTAGTGATACACATATTCATAATGTTGAAGCCAAAAGATGCAGAGTTGATAATGATAGTGCAACTTATTTGTGGCACTGCCGCTTAGGTCATATCGATGTAAAACGATGAAGAAACTCCATACCGATGGGCTTCGAATCACTTGATTATGAATCACTTGGTACTTGCGAACCGTGCCTCATGGGCAAGATGACCAAAACGCCGTTCTCCGGAACTATGGAGCGAGCAACTGATTTGTTGGAAATCATACATACCGATGTTTGTGGTCCAATGAATGTTGAGGCACGCCAATGGTATCGTATTTTCTCACCTTCACAGATGATTTGAGCAGATATGGGTATATCTACTTAATGAAACACAAATCTGAAACATTTGAAAAGTTCAAAGAATTTCAGAGTGAAGTGGAAAATCATCGTAACAAGAAAATAAAGTTTCTACGATATGATCGTGGAGGAGAATATTTGAGTTACGAGTTTGGTTTACATTTGAAACAATGTGGAATAGTTTCAGCAACTCACGCCACCCGAACACCACAGAGAAATGGTGTGTCCGAACGTCGAATCGTATTTTACTAGATATGGTGCGATCTATGATGTCTATTTCGATTTACCGCTATCGTTTTGGGGTTATGCTTTAGAGACGGCCGCATTCACGTTGAATAGGACACCGTCAAAATCCGTTGAGACGACGCCTTATGAACTGTGGTTTGGCAAGAAACCAAAGTTGTCGTTTCTTAAAGTTTGGGGCTGCGATGCTTATGTAAAGAAACTTCAACCAGATAAGCTCGAACCCAAATCGGAAAAATGTGTCTTCATAGGATACCCAAAGGAGATCTGTTGGGTACACCTTCTATCACAGATCTGAAGGCAAGATTTTCGTTGCTAATTCGGGTCCTTTCTAGAGAAGGAGTTTCTCTCGAAAGAAGTGAGTGGGAGGAAAGTAGAACTTGATGAGATAATCAGATTCTGCTCCCTTATTGGAAAGTAGTTCATCACAAGAAATGGTTCCCGTGACAACTACACCAATTAGTGAGGAAACTAATGATGATGATCATGAAGCTTCAGATCAAGTTACTCTTGAACCTCGAGGTCAACCAGAGTAAAATACGCACTGAGTGGTACGGTAATCTTATTCTCGAAGTCATGTTACTTGACCATGGCGAACCTACAAACTATGAAGAAGCGATGGTGAGCCCAGATTCGCAAAATGGCTGGAAGCCATGAAATCTGAGATGGGATCCATGTATGAGAACAAAGTATGGACTTTGGTTGACTTGCCCGATGATCGGCAAGCCATTGAAAATAAATGGATCTTTAAGAAGAAGACCTGACGCCGATGGTAATGTAACTGTCTACAAAGCTCGACTTGTTGCAAAAGGTTTTCGACAAGTTCAAGGGGTTGACTACGATGAGACTTTCTCACCAGAAGCGATGCTTAAGTCTGTCCGAATCATGTTAGCAATTGCCGATTTTATGATTATGAAATTTGGCAAATGGATGTAAAACTGCATTCTTGAATGGATTTCTAGAAGAAGAGTTGTATATGATGCAACCAGAAGGTTTTGTCGATCCAAAAGGTGCTAACAAAGTGTGCAAGCTCCAAGCGATCAATTTATGGTCCGTGCAAGCCTCTCGGAGTTGGAATAAACGCTTTGATAGTGTGATCAAAGCATATGGGTTTGTACAGACTTTTGGAGAAGCCTCAGATTTACAAGAAAGTGAGTGGGAGCTCAGAGCATTTCTAATATTATATGTGGACGACATATTATTAATTGGAAATGATATAGAATTTCTGGATAGCATAAAAGGATATTTGAATAAAAGTTTTTCAATGAAAGACCTCGGTGAAGCTGCTTGCATATTGGGCATCAAGATCTATAGAGATAGATCAAGACGCTTGATTGGACTTTCACAAAGCACATACCTTGATAAAGTTTTGAAAAAGTTCAAAATGGATCGTGCAAAGAAAGGTTTTTACCCGTGTTACAAGGAGTAAGATTGAGTCGACTCAATGCCCGACCACGCAGAAGATAGAGAGAAAATGAAAGATGTTCCTATGCTTCAGCCATAGGCTCTATCATGTATGCAATGTTGTGTACGGACCGACGATGCTTAGCTGTAAGCTTGGCAGGAAGGTACCAAAGTAATCCAGAGTGGATCTTTGGACAGCGGTCAAGAACATCCTGAAATACCGAAAAGGACTAAGGATATGTTTCTCATATATGGAGGTGACAAAGAGCTAGTCGTAAATGGTTACGCCGATGTAAGTTTTGACACGATCCGGACGATTCTAAATCGCAAACCGGATACGTGTTTTTATTAAACGGTGGAGCTGTCGGTTGGTGCAGTTCTAAACAAAGCGCCGTGGCGGGATCTACATGTGAAGCGGAGTACATAGCTGCTTCGTAAGCAGCAAATGAAGGAGTCTCGATGAAAGAGTTCATTTCCGATCTAGGTGTCATACCTAGTGCATCGGGACCGATGAAGATCTTTCGTGACAATATGGTGCAATTGCCTTGGCAAAGGAATCCAGATTTCACAAGAGGACCAAGCACATCAAGAGACGCCTCAATTCCATTCGGGACCAAGTCCAAGTGGGAGACATAGAGATTTGCAAAATACATACGGATCTGAATGTTGCGACACTGTTGACTAAGCCTCTTCCACGAGCAAAACATGATCAGCACCAAGACTCCATGGGTGTGAGGATCATTACTTTGTAATCTAGATTATTGACTCTAGTGCAAGTGGGAGATCAAGGAAATATGCCCTAGAGGCAATAATAAAGTTATTATTTATTTCCTTATATCATGATAAATGTTTATTATTCATGCTAGAATTGTATTAACCGGAAACATAATACATGTGTGAATATATAGACAAACAAGATGTCACTAGTATGCCTCTACTTGACTAGCTTGTTAATCAAAGATGGTTATGTTTCCTAACCATGAACAAGGAGTTGTTATTTGATTAACAAGGTCACATCATTAGTTGAATGATCTGATTGACATGACCCATTCCGTTAGCTTAACACTTGATCGCTTAGTATGTTAATGCTTTCTTCATGACCCATACATGTTCCTATAACTATGAGATTATGCAACTCCTGCCACCGGAGGAACACTTTGGTACTACCAAACGTCACAACGAATCGGGTGATTATAAAGGAGTACTACAGGTGTCTCCAAAGGTACTTGTTGGGTTGGCGATTTCGAGATTAGGTTTTGTCACTCCGATTGTCTGGAGAGGTATCTCTAGGCCTTCTCGGTAATACACATCACTTAAAGCCTTGCAAGCATTACAACTAATGAGTTAGTTGTGAGATGATGTATTACGGAACGAGTAAAGAGACTTACCGAACGAGATTGAACTAGGTATTGGATACCGACGATCGAATCTCGGGTAAGTAACATACCGATGACAAAGGGAACAACGATGTCGTTATGCGGTTTGACCGATAAAGATCTTCGAGAATATGTAGGAACCAATATGGGCATCCAGGTTCCGCTTATTGGTTATTGACCGAGAATGGTTCTAGGTCATGTCTACATAGTTCTCGAACCCGTAGGGTCCGCACGCTTAACGCTTTGATGACAGTTCATTATGAGTTTATAAGTATTGATGCACCAAGTTTGTTCGAGTCCCGGATGTGATCACGGACATGACGAGGAGTCTCAAATGGTCGAGACATCAAGATTGATATATTGAAGCCTATGTTTGACTTCGAAGGGTTCCGAGTGAAAACAGAAGTTATCGGAACACCGGGGTTACTGAACCCCGGGGTATATGGGCCTTATGGGCCATAGGAGAAAAGAGGAAGGGCCGGCCAAGGTGGGCTGCGCGCCTCCTCCTCTGGTCCGAATAGGACAGGAGAGGGGGCGCGCCTTCCTCTTCCCCTCCCCAATCCTACTCAACTAGGACAGGGGGAGTCCTACTCGGTGGGAGTAGGACTCCTCCAAGCGCGCCCCAAGGCTGGCCGCACCCCTTGGCTCCTTTATATACGGGGCAGAGGGCACCCCATGACACACAAGTTGATCTACGGATCTTTCCTTAGCCGTGCGGTGCCCCTTCCACCATATTCCACTTCGTCATATCGTCATGAGCTTAGGCGAAGCCCCGCGCGGAGAAGTCATATCGTCGCGGAGCTTAGGCGAAGCCCTGCGCCGGTGGAGCATCAACATCGCCACCACGCCGTCGGTCGACGGAACTCATCCCCGACACTTTGCTGGATCGGAGTCCGGGATCGCCATCGAGCTGAACGTGTGCGTAACTCGGAGGTGCCGTGACGCTCGTGCTTGGATCGGTCGGATCGTGAAGACGCACGACTACATCAACCGCGTTGTTATAACGCCCGCTTTCGGTCTCACGAGGGTACGTGGACGGACACTCTTCCTCTCGCTATGCCATCACCATGGTCTTGCGTGATCGTAGGAAAATTTTTGAAATTACTACGTTCCCCGACAGCCGGTGCCCGAAAGCGGGATGAGGCGTAGACACGAACGCTGGCGTACTTTACCCAGGTTCGGGGCTCTCCTAGGAGATAACACCCCTAGTCCTGCTCTGCGGGGTCTCCGCATCATCACTAAGGCAAAGCGAGTACAAGTTTGCTCCTCAAGCTGTATGCTAAAGGTAGGAGAAGGCAAGGCTAGCTCTCTCCTTCCTATATGATATGGTCTAGTTCTAATGGGTTCGAACCCTTTGCATGGGTGCCCTGGGGGGTTAACAATGGTAATCCGGCTGGGCGCAGGGCCCAGCCGTCGGTCTCTTCGGCCGCCGGCTTCTCCGCCGACTGCTGGGGCCCGCCGACTGGTGGGCCCCGCCGACTGGTCTGGTACGGAGCCGACAGGCCGTGTCCGCCGCTTGCGGGTCTTGCCGGCTGCTGATTACTGTAGCCGTGCTTCTAATGGCACGGGCTTGGTCATGGGGTCGTGGCTACAGCCCCGCCGCCTGGCAGGCGATTACTGTACCACTCCCTGTCTCGTCTGGTTAATGGCGCGTGGGACCCATGGGAAGGGCAGGGCGACTCCCGGGGGCCGACTCCCATTGGGTCCGACTGGTGGCGCTCTTGCCGTCTTCTGGACTCTCGCGATCGTGGGACCCGCTGCCCTTAGGTCGCATGCAGAAGCCGTCAGGTGCAGGACTCACCATCGGTGCTGATGTCGTGGATGGCATGGCAACAAGGTTGCGCCGAACGGAGATCTTCGCGGGTGCAGCGCACTGTGGCCACGCCAGCCTCTCAAAAGGGGAGGGAGTAGGCTTCACTGTAGCCACTCCCCGTCCCGTCCCCCTTGATGAGGGCATGGGTATTGTTGGTGCCGTGGGCCGACTCCCCGTGGCCGGCCTCTCTGGAAGCCGCCAGGTAGGAGTCTGCTTGCCTTGACCTCGCCTCCAGGACTTGGCCGCGTGCGGGCAGTCGGCTCTTCCTTCAGCCGGCCTCCAGAAGGCGGCTCTTCATCTTGGCGCCTTGAGGGGCGCAGTCAGCCCCGATGTCTTGAAAGGTTCTGGGCTTTGGGTTAGCCTACCCGTGGCCCATTACTCCGACACCTGGGGCTCCCGCCCACGCCTAGTGGCAGCACTTAGCTCCGCGCTGGTGAGAAGACTTGAAGACTAGAGATTAGGTGCCGGACGCGGATTTTCATTCGTTTTCTGTAGTTGGCTCGCTTTTCCTTAATCAAAGTTTGCTTTTGGCGTTCCTTGCTGATTTGATTCCCTCGCCTCTCACTGCATTTTTCCAGCTCGGGTTTGCTCGTGTTCTCTCTCTCGCATACCACACGAGGGGGCTAGGCAGATGCCCTCGCGAGCATTTTTTCTCCTCTCTGCCTTCTCGCGAGCCACCCTCGTTCGAGCCCAAAAGCTAGCGCACCTCTCCTTGTCTGTGCCCCTCGGGTAATGTGATACAAAGCGCCAGGTCAGGGCCAGGGTGAACGGCAAATTTTTTAACGAACTTCCTAATGAGTTTTTGCAGTTCCTGAGCGAATGCAGGACACCAAGGCAAGATGGACACGAGGAAATAAGCGCCTCGTGAGGAAGAGGGCGTCCTGAATATACAAGGTTAAGTTATCTTTGCGCAAAATAACGACGTGGCATGGGAACAACACGCATAGTGCAATAACCGAGGAACCATAGTTCTGTACACGCCCCCCGGGCCCATACTGTTTTCATTCTTAATGCAGGAAAAAGAGTAAAACAAAAGTAGCGTTGCAGCGATCCACGGAGGCAGGCCCCTAGCGGCACCCCGAGCCTAGCTGGATCCTTCCTCGCGCTTCATGGAGGCGCGGCGACGAGATGACCCACTGTTGCCTTCAAAGCGGGCGCGGCGGCGCGGTGGCTGGTCGTAGCCGCCACTGCTGGAGCTGTCGCCAGACGAAGAGCCGCCGTAGCTGGAGGAGACATGGCCACCGCCGAGGGCAGGCTCGCCCTCGTCCTCGTCGCGACCGTCCCCAATGTCGAGCACCTCCTCACTGTCGTTCGCCTCGGGGAAGCACCCGGCGCGGCGACCATCTTCCCCAAACACCCTCACATAGAGGGTCAATCCACCATCGTACTTGAAGTGGAGGGTGCACCGCTTTGCCAAGGCTGCGGGCGAACGTCCGCCACCGGGCTGTGGCTATGTTGCCCGCAGCGAAGTCTCGACCGCAACCCAAGAGGCCTTGCTGCAGCAACCATCCGCCGCAACCGTGAGTCCGCTCGACCAGAGGTCGGCAGATTCGCCCGGCGAAGAAGCGGAAGTTGAGCCGCTGCGGCCGGGTTCTCCGACCAGACGACAAACTCCGGCGACACCTCCGCCATGTGGAAGCGCGGACGGGGGGACCGCGCCACCATAGCACGCCTTCCCTCGTCAACTGGACCGCCATGGTTGGGACGACCCCCTCCGCGTGCCGCGGCGCCACCTCGACAGTGGGCCATGTCCGCGTGCCGCGTGCTTGCGCGGACGGCCGCGTCAGCGCTTGGGCGCCGGGGAGCCGGGTCCCTCGCGAGGGGCCTTTCCCTTCTCGGCGGTAGAGAACTTCCTTCGTGGCACCATTGGTGGCACTGCAAGCAATGGAGCGAGGAGGAAGAAGCAAGCAAGCGAGGAAGAGATGGGCGACGGGGGCTCCGCCCCCTCCCCTTTTATAACGGAATAAGGCCAACCGGCGCCTCCCACGATCGCAGGTAATGATGGTTTTCCTTGCATGTCGCAGGGACTTGTCAAGTCGTGCAGTTGCCGAGGCAGCATGGGGAAGCGGAGACACCCATGTCCAATCAACCGCCATGTGTCAACCGAGGCCGCAGGCTTTTGGGGCCCGCGATGCTCCGTACTTGACCCTTGGCTTCGCCGCGAAGCCAAGCCCGAGTGCACCTTGGCCCGGGGGCTAGTATCGGTGTTCTGGGAACGGGTTCCCCAGACTTGCCTGCCTGCGGCCCACGGCGTGGCTAAGCCAGCAGGCCGTACGGCCCATCTTCATCAACAAGGCATCCAAGACCCCCGCGAGGGGCCAAGCCTCGCGAGGGGGACGACCAAGAACTCCTCAGGAGTGCCTAGTCAGGCAGGCTCACGAGGAGCGGAGATATCAAGGCGGGGCAAAACTCACGAGACTCTCGTGACGTGAGCCGTGATTTATCGGCGCCCAGCGGGCGCCCGCCAAGATGCATCTGGCGTCCTTGTTTCCTCTTTGGTGCTAAGGAGGCCAGCGCGGGCGAGGAGTACCGAGGCATCAGGCAAAGGTTGCCATATCGGTGCAACAAGACCAACACCAGAAGGACGGCAAGACGGAGGTCATCGTGGAGCCCAAGACGGCGTCACCACCAGAGCCTTTTTGCAGGCGGAGACCACTTTTGTCAGGATAGCTTGTACTAGTTGTCCCCCTTCAAATTTTCCCGCCGTTGTTGGCTCTGTTCCCGCTCAATATTTGGGAAGAGGACCAGGGCCTCTATAAATAGGACTAGCCACCACAGTAGGAGGGGATAGGATCCTCACACCCTCAAGTTCACCAAGCACAAGAACACCTCTCCTGAGGAGGCTGTTCTTCCCCTTGTACTGTTCATCCCTAGCCCAAGAGGAAATCCACCACCACCACACTGGAGTAGGGTATTACACCACAACGGTGGCCCGAACCAGTATAAATCTTGTGTCCCTTGTGTTGCGAGTTCGTCGAGCTAGCCCTAGAGATTGCGAAGCGTGTGAGAGCGTGATCTGCGAGGGGGAGATCTTCGCGCGCACCCCAGAGTTCGAACCTTAAGGGTTTTCCCAGAACCCGAAATCCGACACCGGCAGCGTAAAAGAAATTACTGATCTGATCTGGGATTGAAATCAAACTCAAATGAGCTGGTTTAAATTGCCAACGACATGGTCGCAGCAGTTAGAGCTTTAGGCGACAATTGGGCAGATCAATTAGCACTTAATAGAACTAGTACTAGGATTAAATTGATCTCAACTTCACGTAGGAGAAGGTACTAGTACGGAGAACAAAACCGAGTTGGATACTTATCGTGGGCAGCCTTTTCCGGCTAGCACGCCCTTGGAATCAGCACACGCATGTGCTTCCTTGTGGTTTTGCTCGGTGTTGTCCCTGGGCACTTATCCGAACACATAGGCGGTTGCCGGGGCTCAGTTGATCACGTCGGTTCGACAGCTATCCGCCGAAATTTCCGCAGACTACGACCTAACCTGCTGATAAAACAAAACATGCGACAGCGGAAATCCTTCACGCACAAACCAATTAATAATGATCTAATTAGAAACATATCACCTGATCATTGATGTTGATTCCCATCAAACCACGACGAACACCTAGCAGGCTCTCAATGAAAGCACCAATGCCGGTTCTATATCCGGCATATCTCATAATAGGGTTCTAAGCTAGGCGTCTTTGAGCGATGGTAACATGGACACAGGGTTTTACCCAGGTCCGGGCTCTCTCGAAGAGATAATACCCTACATCCTGCTTTTGATTGTATTCATATGGGTGTAGTACAGAGTACATGTATCTACCACGAGATTATAGTAATGAATATGAGATTCTCTATTGACTAGCCTGGCCTCTGTTTATATAACACACCAGAGGACTAGGGTTTAGGAGAGTCCTTGTCTTGTGCGCCAAGTCTTGTGGGATCTCCCTTGTATGCTGCATGGGCTGCCCGAAGTGGCCCTGAGTGAACCGCCATGAGGGTCCTCGGCCCGATCCAGCTGGTCGGGAGACGACGTGGTGAGTACCCCCTAGTCCAGGACACCATCATCTAGGTGCTTTAATATTACTTTTGCGAACCACGGTTGATACCTTAGCATGTTCCTTTATCCTAACAGGGAAAGGTGGTTTTTCAATATAAGCAGTAGGCCCAACTGGATCAACATTGTAAATGATAGTTTCATCTTTAGCTATTACCGGTTCTTTAATTTCTTCTTTGATAGGGGGATGATATTTAAACCATTTCTCCTTAGGGAGATCAACATGAGTAGTAAATGATTCACAAAAAGAGGCTACTATCTCATAGTCAAGTCCATATTTAGTGCTAAACTTGTGATAAGCATCGGTATTCATAGAAGATTTAACACAATCAAACTCAAGCTTAATACCTGACTCTTTACCTTTGTCGAGTTCCCAATCTTTGGAGTTGCGTTTAATTCTTTCTAAAAGATCCCACCTGAATTCAATAGTATTCTTCATAAAAGAACCAGTACAATAAGTATCAAGCATGGATTGATCATCACATGAAATCCGAACATAAAAATTCTGAATGATAATTTCTCTAGAGAGCTTGATGTCTACCATGAATTTTATTCTTGTAGACATGTGTTGGTCCTCCAAGCGCAGAGTTCTGTAGGACAGTAGCAATTTTCCCTCAAGTGGATGACCTAAGGTTTATCAATCCGTGAGAGGTGTAGGATGAAGATGGTCTCTCTCAAACGACCCTGCAACCAAATACAAGAAATCTCTTGTGTCCCCAACACACCCAATACAATGGCAAATTGTATAGGTGCACTAGTTCGGCGAAGAGATGGTGATAAAAGTGTAATATGGATGGTAGAAATATATTTTTATAATCTGAATAAATAAAAACAGCAAAAGGTAGCAAATAGTAAATGGGCACAAAAACGGTATTGCAATGCTTGAAAATGAGGCCTAGGGTTCGTACTTTCACTAGTGCAACCTCTCAACAATGCTAACATAGTTGGATCATATGATTATCCCTCAAAGTGCAATAAAGAATCACTCCGAATTCCTATTAGCGGAGAACAAAAGATATAAATTGTTTGTAGGGTACGAAACCACCTCAAAGCTATTCTTTCCATTCGATCTATCCTAGAGTTCGTACTAAAATAACGCAAGCTATTCTTTCCGATCGATCTAATCAAGATTCGTACTAAAATAACACCAAAGCAAATTCATATTCATAATACTCAATCCACACAAAGAACTACAAAGAGACCCCAAAGTTTCTATCGGAGAAAAGATAATAAAAATGTGCATCAACCCCTATGCATAGATTACCCAACATCGACTCGGGAATCCGCGAGTTGAGTGCCATAACATACATCAAGTAAATCAATATGATACCCCAATTGTCACCTCAAGTATTCATACTGCAAGGCATACATCATGTGTTCTCATCTCTGAATATTCAATCTGACAAGACAAAACTTCAAAGGGTAAAGATCCAATTCATCACAACAAGAGTATAGAGGGGAGAAACATCATATGATCCATCTATATTAACAAAGCCCATGATATAGATCACGAGAGAGAGAGAGAGAGAGAGAGAGAGAGAGATTAAACACATAGCTACTGGTACAAACCCTCAGCCCCGAGGTTGGACTACTCCCTCCTCATCGTGGTGGCCGCCGGGATCATGAAGATGGCCACCAATGATGATTCCCCCCTCCGGCAAGGTGTCGGAACGGGTCTAGATTGGTTTTCGGTGGAAACAGAGCCTTGCAGCGGTGGAACTTCTGATCTAGGTTAACCCCAAAGGGTTTCGGAATATTTGGGAATTTATAGTGCAAAGAGGGGGTGCGGAGGCCACCGAGGTGGGCACAACCCACCTGGGCGCGCCAAGGGGCCCTGGCGCACCCTGGTGGGTTGTGCCCCCCTCGGGTCACCCCCAGGTGTTGCTCTGGCCCAATCGGTCTCTTTTGGTCCATAAAATATCTTCGTGGAGTTTCATTGCATTTGGACTCCGTTTGGTATTGATTTCCTGTGATGTAAAAAACAAGCAACAAACAACAACTGGCACTGGGCACTGGGTCAATAGGTTAGTCCCAAAAATGATATAAAGTTGCTATAAAATGATTGTAAAACATCGAAGAATGATAAAATAATAGCATGAATACTTCAAAATTATAGATACGTTGGAGACGTATCAGCATCCCCAAGCTTAATTCCTACTTGTCCTCGAGTAGGTAAATGATAAAAGAAATAATTTATGAAGTGTGAATGCTAGCAAAGTGCACAAGTTTTATCAATGACAATTTCAATCACTTTTCCTAGCATCATAACAACAATTCTTTCTTATAAAACTTCTCATGTTATAGTAGCAACCAATTCACATGTTAAGGTTCAAACAATGAACTCTCTTGAAACTCGACAACCTATGTTCTTAGTCACCAAGCAATTGCAATTCAACTTTTTCAATAGAGTTTAAGTAAGAGCTCCACATACTCAACTATCATATAGTCTTCTATGATTGCTAACACTCACCGCATACACATGAGCAAAACGTTTCAACCGGACACATAGAAACATAGGGGCTTGTTGTTTTGCCTCCCAACGTATTCACCTCAAGGGTGATGTCAACAATAATAACTCATGCTACCCATATTCAACTGGACATATGTGCCTAGATCTTTCCTCACCACATGATGCTTGCCAAAAGAGAAAAATAAAAAAGGAATAGAGAGAATAACTTTGACTCTTTGCAAAAAAATAAATACTGAAAAGTAAAAGATAGGCCCTTCGCAGAGGGAAGCAGAGGTTGCCATGCGCTTATTTGTTTGTATGCTCAACTGTCTGCTGTCAAACTGCCGGATCTCGGTAGGGGGTCCCAACTGCAGGCCTAGGTGGATGGTAACAGAGACAAGGGACACGATGTTTTTACCTGTGTTCAGCCCTCTCGATGGAGGTAAAACCCTACTCCTGCTTGATTAATATTGATGATATGGGTATTACAAGAGTTGATCTACCACGAGATCGGAGAGGCTAAACCCTAGAAGCTAGCCTATGGTATGATTGTTGTTGTTCCGACGGACTAAACCCTCCGGTTTATATAGACACCGGAGTGGACTAGGGTTACACAGAGTCGGTTACAAGGAAGGAGATCTTCATATCCGTATTGCCAAGCTTGCCTTCCACGCCAAGGAGAGTCCCATCCGGACACGGGACGAAGTCTTCAATATTGTATCTTCATAGTCTAATAGTCCAGCCAAAGGTTATAGTCCGGCTGTCCGGATACCCCCTAATCCAGGACTCCCTCAGTAGCCCCCGAACTAGGCTTCAATGACGATGAGTCCGGCACGCAGATTGTCTTCGGCATTGCAAGGCGGGTTCTTCTTCAAACTCTGAATAATGTTCGGCTTCTCGTAAATGTTGCGCTTCTCGGCTTCTGCGCCCAATAATGGCCATCTTCCACGTGTCAAGTGAAAGTGAATAGCAAGGGAGTTTTTACATTTACCACCCTAGCCGTGCGAATGAGCTGTATATTTAAAGAGACGAGGATTCCCAGATCCAAACCACACCATCTTCCCTCATCGAGCATTCATCGGAGCGCGCCTAAAAAAATCCATCCCAGCATGGCCGACCAGCGCAGCTCCTCCTCTCGCTCCCCCAGCCCTAAGCCTGGAGATTGGGAGAGGTGTTCCGTCCCGCACAGCCAATTAGTGAAGCTTCAGACCCAGAGATTTCTCCCCCCAGCGTATATGGTCCCGGTTCGAGTCGGGCTCGCCACCTATAATGGCGGGGAGCAAGCGGAGAGCTTTCCCAACCCCTCTAAGCGAGAGCGGGTATGCCTTGTCCTTTATTTGTTAAGGGGACTCGGATTTCCAATCCATCCGTTTCTTCGAGGGCTCCTGGAGTTCTACGGCCTCCAGTTGCATAACCTTACCCCTGCCTCCATACTTCATATCACTGGCTACGTAGCCCTTTGCGAGTTGTTCTTGGGCTCCGAGGCTAATTTCGCATTGTGGAAGAAGTTGTTCTGCCTTGTGCCTCGTTCGTAGAGGGGGTCAATATATCAGGTGGGCGGAGCCGAAGTATGGTGCATCGCCGGGACCGGATACGATCCGAACCCCAAGAAGGCGCCCAAGACTGGCTTCTTGAGTGGTTTTACATGGAGGACGTCCCTCTTCCGGATCCTATTCGGATCGGCCTTCCCGAGTTTGATAATGCTCCTTTGAAGAAGCGCCTGAGCTGGCGACCACGGAGCCCCCAGGAGGAAGATGATAGAGACGTTCTTTACCTGATGAGCCAGATAAAGATATTTGCTCAATCAGGGCTGACCATAACCGAGGTTATGGCGATATGCATTATGCGGGGGGTGCAGCCGCTTCAATATCGAGGCCACCCCATGTGGGATTTCAACGGGGAAGACGACGCCACCCGCTGCGGCCGCAAAGGGCTGGACTCAACTGCTGCCCTAGCAAAAATCTTGTCCGGTTTGTACAAGGGAGAGGAAGAGGAATTCCTTCGCATCAAGCCACAAAGTGGGTTCTCCATGTACAATCCTCCGAGCTTGGTAAGTAGACACTTTTTACGCCCATCCGTTCCATATTCCCATAGTTGATTATTTTACCTTGCAAATTCATCACAGGAACTGCGTAAGGCTGTAAGGGAGATCAACAGCCCACCTCCACAACCAGAGGATCCTGAGCGGTCCCTCGACCCGGCCTTCAAAGAGGATCCGGACATATCCGTGGAGCTGATTGATAGGGTATTCTACCAATTAAGCAGCGATGACACCTTGGTAGCCATTACGGCCGACTACCCTGGGCTGCTCCCAGCTTCGCAGGTGAATGAGACCAAAGGTCCCAACATTTTGAAAAGGATTTGCTTTCATGCACTTCACTCGCCGTATACAAACGGTGTTTTATAGGGAAGGCCCTCGGGATGCCGCGTCGAGCCCGCAGCGACCAGCCAGCAAGGGGCCCCGAGGCCGGACAGGCTAAAGAGGAAAGCGGTCCGCACAAAGACGTCGGCGCAAAGGTATGATGCAACACCTCACTCCATGGTTGTCATCTTTAAAGACATAATAACACCCGTGCTTTCTAGAAAGAAGAAGACTCGCCGGACTATATCCGAAGAGGTCGCCAATCACGCCACCGCCGGGCTGTGGCCGATTACGTAAGCGAAGCGAATACGAGACGCACGCCGGATGCTCCCCCGACAGAGGATGCGGATAAAATATCCGCCACAAATTCCGAAGTGGAGAGCGCCATGAACCACAGGCGTCGCCAAGCCGTACTCCGTGACGCTTGCTTCTCCCAAGAGGCATTTGATGCCTTCAACTCAGGATACGCATACATCCGTGCTGCTCAAAATGGCCTAGCCAGAGCCACGGACCAGTATGTAAAGGATATACAGGTAAGAAGATTTTGATGATTACATATAGCAGTAGCCCCTGAGACTTGAAACAGTTAGAATAACTGATTTAAGGATCATATATTATGCAGGTTCTTACAGAGAAGAATACCCAGTTGTCTCATGAGCTTGAAGAGTGCAAGGCCCAGCTACGGGCTGCAGCTGCCACAGAGAAGGAGTCCGAGAAGGCCTCCTCTGGTAACACTTTGTTTTTAGAATGATAGGTACCATATAGAGTGTGGCATACATGCAAATCTGACAATAAATATTGCAGATGAAGCCGGAGTGAATCCGGATGAGCAACATCTCCTACGCCGGCTAAAGGCTGGCGAGCGCGTGCTTACAAAAGTTAGGCAGGAGAAAAATAATCTCCAGGATGCCAACACCCAGCTGAGCGTGGAACTAAAGGATGTTCGTGCCCAGCTGGCGGACTCCGTGAAGGAGAATCAGCGGCTTCGACGCGGCATTTTCAGTAAGTGCTTGAACGAACTTTAAGAAGAGTCTGGCGAAGAAGCCGGCTAATAGAGTTATGTCTGTAGGTATGCTGACGAGTCGTCCCGCGGATGAAATGCCCGGGTCTGCAGGTGATCTTCTACCCGAGCTCTCACAACTGCACGAACAAGCTCGGCAGGTGATGCGAGGTATTGCCCAGGCCTTATGGCCATCCGTCTCCCTGCCCGAAGGTCTTGGAGAGCTTATGAGAAGCTTATGAGCGCGCGGCGCCCGATTATGGAAGATATCGCCTGCCGCCAAGGTGCTGTGGAAGCCTCGGGCCATGGTGAAGACGCGGTATACCAAGGCTGACCCAAACCACATGGCCGAGGTCGGACCTGTGGGGCCCGATGGGAAAGAGATCCCCGTTAGCTTAGTGTACGGGCAAGTAGAATTGGCCGCAAAGTATTCCCACCAGGATTGTAGACTAGACAGCCTGTTGGATGGTATAGAAGAGGATTCAGCCAGTCAAATTAACTATGTAATTAAAGTGACATGTATAATGCCTTCTAGCCGGATTGTAGATCATTTGTCATGGCGGACCTTTTCGCTTCAACCTCGGGACCTGATAGTCCTAAGTGTATCCGAATACCCTCTCGATTATGTAAGAACCGGGGCGTGCATGGAAACCCAGCGTAGGGTCATTATCGCTGAATGCATAAGTGCCCAACTAGTTATGTTATATTACATGGTTAGTAAGAAACATCTTCCAGGGAGAATAGTTTTGTTAAGGGTTCCTTTCCCTGGGTACGCATGCCCTAAAGTGCATGTCCGGACTGCGAAAAGAGACACAGGAAAAAAACGTCTGCGGGCACATATTAAAAATAAAAAATCATCTTTTGTTCATCGACCGAATATTCCCTTAAGAACGCTAGCTTTCGGCTTCACCCAGTCTGAGGTACACATCCGGCTGACCCGGCAGTAATAATCGCAGAGGTGCTCCACTTATGCCCTAGCCGAATTAATGGGAACGTAGGGCATAAATACAAGAGCCAGGCAACCCAGCTTGGCCAAAACTTAAGTCATATCGATGCATATAATGGCGAAGAAAAGGTACATGCGGAAGGATAACACATGTGCGGGGCATGAAGCCCGGATAGATAATTAAGCTTCTGTATAGGAAGCCCCCAGGTATAATGAGCGTGGTTAGCGCGTCCATAGTGTGCAAAGAAGGCACGAAGTGGCCCTTAAAGGCTTTGAGAGAGAAAAAAGGGGAGAAAGAGAGAAATGAAAGACAGATAGTGTATATATGCAAAAAATGGACAGAGGAAGGAGACGAACACAGAGTCCGGCGCTAGGCGTAGAATCTTCGGAGCCTGGCTGCGTTCCATGGGTTCGGCTCAAGTCGATTATCCGATGCATCCCGCAGACGGTATGCCCCACCGGTCAGAACTTGGTCAATAATGAAGGGACCCTCCCATTTGGGCTTGAGTTTGTCCTTTTCTTCTCCGCAGCGAGAACTAACTCGCCAACATTATAAGTTTTGGCCCGCTTCTCGCTTTGGTATCTTCGAGCCTGGTGTTGATAGAGTGCGGAACGGGCTTTTGCCACGCCACGCTCCTCCTCCGTGGCGCCCAAACTGTCCCGCCGACGAGCTCGGCTTTCTTTCTTCGTACATGCGCACTCGAGGTGAGTCATGAATTATGTCGCAGGGCAGAACCGCCTCTGCGCCGTACACCATAAAGAAAGGTGCGTATCCGGTAGTACCATTCGGCGTGGTCCGCAGCCCCCAGAGTACGGAGTCAAGCTCCTCTACCCAGTGCGTGTCAGATTCCTTAAGGGACCGCACTAATTTGGGCTTGATGCCGTTCAAGATAATACCATTTGCCCGTTCGACTTGACCGTTAGTTTGTGGGTGATAGACAAAAGCATAATCGAGCTTAATGCCCATGTTTTTGCACCAGAGTTTTACCTCATCGGCCGTGAAGTTCGTGCCATTGTCAGTGATGATGCTGTGGGGGACACCGTAACGGTGTACGACCCTAGATATGAAGTCTATCACCGGTCCGGATTCGGCCGATTTAACAGGTTTGGCTTCTATCCATTTGGTGAATTTATCCACCATGACCAGTAAGTATTTTTTCTTATGGGTTCCCCCTTTAAGGGGTCCAACCATGTCGAGTCCCCAGACCGCAAACGGCCAGGTAATGGGGATTGTTTGGAGGGCGGTGGGTGGCATATGGCTTTGGTTTGCAAAAAGCTGGCAACCGACGCAACGTTGGACTAAGTCCTGAGCGTCTGCCCGGGCCGTCAGCCAATAAAAACCTGTACGGAAGGCCTTGCTTACAAGGGCCCGGGCTGCGGTGTGGTGGCCGCCGAGTCCGGCATGAATTTCTGCCAGAAGCTTCCGTCCCTCCTCTTCGGAGATGCACCTTTGAAGGACTCCAGTGGTGCTTTTCTTATAAAGCTCTCCCTCATGGACCCTATAGGCTTTAGCTCGCCGTACTATGCAGCATGCCTCATTTTGGTCCTCGGGGAGTTCCTGCCTAGTTAAGTAGGCCAGGAATGGTTCTGTTCACGGGGCGACGACGGCCATTATTACGTGGGTTGAAGGTGTTATTTCGGTGGCAGAGCCTCCGATTATGTCAGAGTGTTCGGTATCGGGCATTGCGGTTGGGTCCGGACTATTGTTACCGGTGTCCCCTTCCCATACCACGAATGGCTTGAACAGCCTTTCCAAAAAGATGTTAGGGGGGACCGCATCGCGTTTTGCACCGATGCGTGCGAGGACATCTGCCGCCTGATTGTTTTCCCGGGCTATATGGTGAAATTCGAGCCCCTCGAACCAAGCTGACATTTTTAGGATGGCGTTGCGATAGGCCGCCATTTTCGGATCCTTGGCGTCAAAGTCTCCATTTATTTGGGATATTGCGAGGTTCGGATCCCCGCGCACCTCTAGGCGTTGGATGCCCATGGATACTGCCATCCGAAGACCATGTAAAAGGGCCTCGATTCGCCGCGTTGTTGGAGTCTCAGATACATTATCCGAGTATGTATTGAATCAGATCTCCGTTGGGGACGCCGAACGACACCAAGCCCCAGACCAGCCAGCATTTTGGAGCCGTCGAAGTGCATGATCTAGTTGGAATATGCGTCGTATTCTTTAGGGAGTTCGGCTTCCGTCCATTCGGCGACAAAGTCGGCCAATACTTGTGACTTAATGGCTCGCCGTGGTTTGTACGTTATGTCGAACGGGAGGAGCTCAATGGCCCATTTGGCAATCTGGCCCGTGGCGTCGCGGTTGTTTATAATATCATTAAGTGGCACTTCTGAGGCTACTGTAATTGAACACTCTTGAAAGTAGTGTCGCAGTTTCCGGGATGCCATGAATACCGCATAGGATATCTTTTGATAATGCGGGTACCGTGACTTGCATGGAGTGAGGACAGTGGATACATAATAGACCGGCTTTTGAAGGGGGAATTTATGTCCGTCCGTTTCTCGTTCGACGACGAGCACTGCACTTACAACTTGATGAGTTGCCGCAATGTACAACAGCATTGGTTCGCCGATGTTTGGCGCGCCAGATTGGGTTGGTTGCCAAGATGGCTTTTATTTCTTCCAATCCGGCCAGGCAGCATCCGCCCACTGGTGTTCGGCATACCAAGGAGGCGATAGAGGGGTAATGCCTTTTCTCCCAAGCGGGAGATAAAGCGGCTTAGAGCCGCCACACATCCGGTTAATTTCTGGATTTGTTTGAGGTCCGTTGGATAGCCAACTGTGACAGAGCTCGGATTTTGGCCGGATTTGCTTCAATTCCTTTGTTGGAGACAATGAAGCCCAGGAGCTTTCCGGCTGGTACACCGAAAACGCATTTTTCCGGATTAAGCTTGATGTCGTAAGTTCAGAGGTTGTCAAATGTGAGCCTCAAGTCGTCTATTAAAGAGTCGACGTGTTTGGTTTTAACGACCACATCATCTACGTATGCCTCCACTGTTTTGCCGATCTGGTTTTCCAGATATGTCTGAATCATGCGCTGATATGTTGCGCCGGCGTTTTTGAGCCCAAAAGGCATTGTGTTGAAACAGAAGGGGCCGTATGGTGTGATAAATGTTGGTGCTGCTTGGTCGGGCTCCGCCATCTTAATTTGGTGGTAGCCAAAGTATGCGTCGAGGAAACACAATGAATTGTGTCCTGCGGTAGCATCGATAATTTGATCGATGCGGGGGAGGGGAAAGGGATCCTTTGGGCAAGCCTTGTTAAGGTCCTTGAAATCGACGCACAGGTGCCAGGATTTGTCCTTCTTTGGTACCATCACCAGGTTTGCTAGCCAGTCCGGGTGTTTTATTTCTCTAATGAATCCGGCCTCCAATAACTTGGCTAGTTCCTCTTCCATAGCTTGTCTCTTAGGTTCAGAGAAACGCCGAAGAGCCTGCTTGACCGGCTTGAATCCCTTTAGGATATTGAGGCTGTGCTCGGCCAGCCTACGTGGGATTCCTGGCATATCTGAAGGATGCTAGGCAAATATGTCCCAATTCTCGCGCAGGAACTCTCGTAGTGCAGCGTCCACGGCGGGGTTTAACTGTGCCCCGATGGTGGTTGTTTTTGTAGGGTCCGTTGGATGGACTTGGAATTTGACTATTTCATTCGTTGGTTTAAAGGAGGTGGACTTGGATCTCTTATCAAGTATCACATCGTCCCTGTCCATCGTGGAGCGCAGCGCAGTCAGTTCCTCGGCCGCAAGGGCTTCAGATAATGCCTCGAGGGCCAGTGCGGCTGTCTTGTTTTCGGCGCGGAGTGCTGTGTCCGGATCACTAGCGAGAGTGATGATTCCGTTGGGTCCGGGCATTTTGAGCTTCATGTACCCGTAATGGGGTATGACTTGGAAGATCGCGAACGCCTCCCGCCCTAAAAGGGCATGGTATCCGCTACTGAATGGAGCCACTTGGAACGTAATCTCTTCAGACCTATAATTCTCCGGCGTGCCGAACACCACATCTAGTGTGACTTTGCTCAGACACAAGCGCTTCCCGATCGGGATTATTCCTCTAAAGGTTGTGCTGCTTCGCCGACACGCTTCCAATCTATTTCCATTTTTTGAAGGGTTTCCTCATAGATGAGGTTTAATCCACTGCCGCCGTCCATGAGGACCTTGGTGAGTCAAAAGCCGTCCACAGTTGGACTGAGGACCAATGCGGCTGGTGCTCGGGCTGTTCGGAATTTAGGTTCGTCACTGGCATTGGAAGTAATAGCCGTGTCACTCCATGGATTTATTGTTGCCACATGGTAGATTTCGGCAAGGCTGCGGAGTGTTTGCTTTCGCCTATTATTTGATGCGAAGGTCTCAAAGACTGTTAATACCGTATTGTTATCCCTGGGATGGTGCTCTGTAGCGTCTGGGATGAGAAGATCCTCGCCACTTTTGGCCACCTGCCTAAGTATCCAACATGCTCTAAGGCTGTGTGTTGGTGTGGTATCCGCTGTACTATGGATTTTGCAGGGTCCGTTGAGCCATCCCTCCAGTACGGTTCCACGCCTCGTGAAGGGTTTTTGCTTTTTGGGATTAGCTCGGGTGTCCTATGATACTGCACCCTTTTGCTGCGGACTGGGTGTGTGTTCGGGGCCGGATTATCCCAAAATTTTGTTTCGGTTTTCCAGGCACTTTCCATCGCACAGTACTTTCATACTATGGACGCCAAGTCAGTGAAGCGTGATATCTCACGGCGACTTATGGCGTTAAGGATTCCCTTGTCTGTGCAATTATTGCAGAAAAATAAGATTGCGTCTTCCTCGCGACAGTCCTTAACCTTGTTCATCGCAAGGAGGAATCTGGCCCAATAGTGATGCACTATTTCCTCGGGCTCTTGCCTGATGTGGGAAAGATCGCTTATGTTTGGGTGGGTGCGTGGAATTGAGTCCGAACCCTTACCCGATTTGAGATCCAGGGGCCGAGGAGTTTCCAATCTTGGAAGTTCCGGTTTCGGGGTGTTGCCCGATAATCCTGGCCCGCTGCCTGACTCTAAGTTCAGGGACTGGGTGCTGTCCTCCCGCAAACGGGTATCCGGCTCGGAGAGCTCAGGAATCCGGACATAGTTATTCCTCAATATAGAGGAAAAGTCGCCGCATTGTTCCTCCACCACCGCAATATGATGGGTGACCGGTGGAGAGTTAATCTCCCTTTGATCGGGTTTAAGCCCAATCCGATCATAGTCCGTAGCGACTCCCAAGGCGGCGGCGCGATCCAAGAGCTCGCTTAGGAAGAGAGCTCCATTGGATCCATCTGCTCGGCAAGTTCCGAGTTGACGTGGAGGCTGTTTTTGATGACCCGAGAAGTCATCATCGGTGCAGCGGCCGAACAGGCGGTCATCATGAAACCGCCTAGCCGGAGAGTTTGGCCGATAGCCAAAGCTCCCCCAGCAGTAGTGCCGTCTTTAAAGACGAGACGAGACATCCTTCCTTATGGCGATGGCACAGTGGAACTCTCAATGAAAGCACCAATATCGGTGTCAAAACCGGCGGATCTCGGGTAGGGGGTCCCGAACTGTGCATCTAGGCGGATGGTAACAGGAGACAAGGGACACGATGTTTTTACCCAGGTTCGGGCCCTCTCGATGGAGGTAAAACCCTACTCCTGCTTGATTAATATTGATGATATGGGTATTACAAGAGTTGATCTACCACGAGATCGGCGAGGCTAAACCCTAGAAGCTAGCCTATGGTATGATTGTTGTTGTTCCTACGGACTAAACCCTCCGGTTCATATAGACATCGGAGGGGGCTAGGGTTACACAGAGTCGGTTACAAGGAAGGAGATCTTCAGATCCAGTATTGCAAGCTTGCCTTCCACGCCAAGGAGAGTCCCATCCGGACACGGGACGAAGTCTTCAATCTTGTATCTTCATAGTCCAACAGTCCGGCCAAAGGTTATAGTCCGGCTGTCCGGATACCCCCTAATCCAGGACTCCCTCACAACCCCTTAGTGCAAAAGAACGTCGCGTTATATTGCCCCTTATGATAACAACCTTTACTATGCAGTATGTCGCTTTTATTGCCTTGCCATCACAAGTTCGTACAACGCTCAATTTTCTCTTACACTAAATGATCTAACACTTTTAGAAGCAATTTTTATTGCCTTATTGCACGGATGACAACTTACTTGAAGGATCTTGCTCAATCCTTAGGTAGGTATGGTGGACTCTTGAAAATAAGATTTGGGTTTAAGGGGTTTTGGATGCACAAGTAGTATCTCTACTTGGTGCGGAATTTTTGGCTAGCAAAGGTGGGGGGCAAGCACCACATGTTGAAGGATCTATGACAATATAACTTCTATGTGAATATGAACAAACATAAATCATTACGTTTTCTTCCTTGTCCAAGGTCAACAATTTTGGCATATAATATTTTTATGGGGGCTCACAATCAAAATGATTTCCAGGATAGTGTATTTGCATGTGAAAGTTCTCTTCCTTATACTAATTATTCGTGAATTTCTTGTATGACCAAAATTGTGATTGTCGAGCCTCAAAAAATTTCACTTTCTAAATCCAATGTGAAGCTACCACTAGGCATGATAAGATATCAACTTCATGACATTCAATTTATTCAACAATTTACTCATAGGATATAAGTGAAGACAAGAGCAATTCCAAAGAAAAGAGCTTCATTGACGGGATGTGAATGACGCTTACTTAGCCTCCTTGGCAACTATTTGAGGACTCTATTTTATTTAAAAACTTTCAGATCTAAGTATTTTATTAAAACAGCAAGTAAAACAAAAATAAAATGGCATTCTAAGAATAGCACAACTCATGTGAAGAAGCAAAAACTTAGGCTCAACCGATACTAACCGATAATTGTTGAAGAAGAAAGGTGGGATGCCTACCGGGGCAACCCCAAGATTAGATGCTTGAGACTTTTTGAATATTATCTTGGGATGCCTTGGGCATCCCCAAGCTTGAGCTTTTGTGTCTCCTTAATTCCGTTTTATATCACGGTTTCCCTAAATATTAAAAACTTCATCCACAAAAAACTCAACAAGAACTCGTGAGATAAGTTAGTATAAACCAATGCAAAAACCTTATCATTCTATACGGTAGAAAATGACTAACATTATTATTCAACATTGCATACTAACTGTCTCTGCATATTTAGTACTCCTATACTTAAATAGAATCATTAAACAAGCAAACATATGCAAACATAACAGAAATCTGCCAAAACTGTACAGTCTGTAAAGAATGCAAGAGTATCAATACTTCCCTAACTCCAAAAATTATGAAATTCTACCACGCTGTAGAAAATTTACCAGAGCTTATTATGCAAAAAGTTTCAACATTTTATCACATTCTGACTTTCCTCGGGAATTTTTGCAACATCGATAAACTTTCTGTTTTGAAACAGCAACATGTAGGCTTGCAAAATAAGCATAGTAAAGGCTATCATTGCCACTTTTATTGAAATAAAAGATGCAAAACATTATTTTAAATAGCAGCAAGCAAATCTTAACAAAATAAATTGAAGCTCCAAGCAAAACATATATCATGTGATGAATAAAAATATAGCTCCAAGTAAGGTTACCGATAATGTTGGAGACGAAAGAGGGGAAGCCTTCCGGGGCATCCCCAAGCTTAGTTGCTTGGATCTTCCTTGGATATTAACTTGGGGTGCCTTGGGCATCCCCAAGCTTAGGGTCTTGTCACTCCTTATTCTCCTCATATCGATCTCACCCAAAATTTGAAAACTTCAATCACACAAAACTTAACGGAACTTTGTGAGATAGGTTAGTATGATAAAGAGCAAACCATTTCACTTTAGTACTGTCAAAGACAAGATTCATAATTGTTTCCACACAATTCCTACTGTAGCATATCATTTCCACAATTTATATGGAGCAATATAAGCCACAGAAACTAGAAAGCAAGCAAACTATGCATTGAAAACAGAATCTGTCAAAAACATAACAGTCTGTAGTAATCTGTACTCAAACCATACTTCTGCTACTCAAAAAATTATGAAAAAATTAGGACCGTGAGTAATTTGTATATGAAACTTCTTCAAAAAGAATCAACTCAAAAGCACTCTTCTGTTAAAAATGAGATACTTATTTTCGTGAGCGCAAAAGTTTTTGTTTTTCAGCAGGGTCAAATCAACTATCACCCAACATGATCCCAAAGGCTTTACTTGGCACTTTATTGAAACAAAAGCAATAAAACATGATTACTACAGTAGCTTAATCATGTTAGCACATAAAAACAATAGGTAAAAGTGTTGGGTTGTCTCCCAACAAGCGCTTTTCTTTAATGCCTTTTAAGCTAGGCATGATGATTTCAATGATGCTCGCATAAAAGATAAGAATTGAAACATAAAGAGAGCATCATGAAGCATAAGTTCCTCTCTCATAATAATTTTCAGTAGCATCATGAATAGATTCATCAATATAACCATTACATAAAGCATTCTTTTCATGGTCCACAAGCATAGAAAATTTATTACTCTCCACATAAGCAATTTTATTCTCATTCATAACAGTGGAAGTATCATAGGAAACTCGAATACTATAAATTGTTCCCACATTAAAAGAGTAATGTTCAGTAAAAGGATATTCAAAATTATGACAATAATTATCACTACTTTTTATAACATAAGTATCATCACAATAATCATCATAAGTATCAACTTTGTTCTCATCATAGATAGGAGGCATGCAACCATCATAGAAAGCTTGATCATTCAAAGTAGGGGGACTAAAAAGATCATCTTCATTAAACATAGCATCCCCAAGCTTGTGGCTTGCCATGTCATAAGCATACTCACTCTCATCATTAATAGTATGAATAGCACCAACGGTATAACAATTGCTATCATCATAATTTCCCAAGTTGGTGCCAAAAAGATTTCCAAGATTATAAGAAGTATCATTATCTTCCCCATCATAATCATCACAACAAGCAATAGGCATAACAAAATCATCATCAAGTGCATCATCTTCCACAATTTTTTTTGATTCATATTCACGAGGCACAACAATAATAGGAGCAACATTATTTGGGAGAGATACCTTTTTACCTCTATTCTTTCTTCTTTTCTTCTTCCTCACCACATCATGTGTGGGTTTAATTAATCTTTTCAAGCTTCTTATTAATGAGATTGGTTGGATAGGAAGCTCCTCCTTGTTACCTGATTCATCATAAAAAACACTAGCAGGTAATGGGAAATATTTTCCCTTTCATTATTACTCTCTTCATATTCTATTTGTTTTCTTGACTTTATATAGTTGGCAATATAAGGATTCTCAATTCAATTTACCGCACAAAACATATAAATGTCCTCTAGATCAAAATCAAGAAATCTCTCGAGATTAAATTTTGGGATACCCTTAGTTATACGTTTCATTTCTTCATACCCCAAAAGAAGACTAAGGTCTTTATGATGCTCAAGGGTAATCAAGTTATCACAATTTTTGGACACGGTTTGATCATGAAAGAATTTGCATTGGAGATTTAAATAACCATGTTTAGTGCAAAGTTCACAAGGATGGCGAAAAAAATTATTCATCATTAACATTGTGGATATTCAAAGAATTCATACTAACAACATTGCAATCATGCTCATCACTCAAATATTTTGTGCCAAGCATTTTATTGACTTCTTCTTCTAACAACTGAGCACAATTTTCTGAACCATCATTTTCAAGAAAGATATTATAAAGATGATCAATAATATGATGCAACCTAAATTCCATTTTTTTGTAGTTTTATTTTCTGAACCAAGCTAGTGATATAACAAGAAACTAAAAGATTTAATTGCAAGATCTAAAGATATACCTTCATGCACTCACCTTCCCGGCAACGGCGCCAGAAAAGAGCTTGATGTCTACCACACAACTTTATTCTTGTAGACACGTGTTGGGCCTCCAAGCGCAGAGTTTTGTAGGACAGTAGCAATTTTCCCTCAAGTGTATGACCTAAGGTTTATCAATCCGTGATAGGTGTAGGATGAATATGGTCTCTCTCAAACGACCCTGCAACCAAATACAAGAAATCTCTTGTGTCCCCAACACACCCAATACAATGGCAAATTGTATAGGTGCACTAGTTCAGCGAAGAGATGGTGATAAAAGTGTAATATGGATGGTAGAAATATATTTTTATAATCTCAATAAATAAAAACAACAAGGTAGCAAATAGTAAACGGTCACAAAAATGATATTGCAATGCTTGAAAATGAGGCCTAGGGTCCGTACTTTCACTAGTGCAACCTCTCAACAATGCTAACATAGTTGGATCATATGATTATCCCTCAAAGTGCAATAAAGAATCACTCCTGAGTCCTATTAGCGGAGAACAAAAGATATACATTGTTTGTAGGGTATGAAACCACCTCAAAGCTATTCTTTCCGTTCGATCTATCCTAGAGTTCATACTAAAATAATGCAAGCTATTCTTTCCGGTCGATCTAATCAAGAGTTCGTACTAAAATAACACCAAAGCAAATTCATATTCATAATACTCAATCCACACAAAGAACTACAAAGAGACCCCAAAGTTTCTATTGGAGAAAAGATAATAAAAACATGCATCAACCCCTATGCATAGATTACCCCAACGTCACCTCGGGAATCGCAAGTTGAGTGCCATAACATACATCAAGTAAATCAATATGATACCCCAATTCTCACCTCAAGTATTCATACCGCAAGACATACATCATGTGTTCTCATCTCTGAATATTCAATCCGAAAAGACAAAACTTCAAAGGGTAAAGGCTCAATTCATCAAAACAAGAGTATAGAGGGGAGAAACATCATACGATCCATCTATGTTAACAAAGCCCATAATATAGATCACGAGAGAGAGAGAGAGAGAGATTAAACACATAGCTACTGGTACAAACCCTCAGCCCCGAGGGTGGACTACTCCCTCCTCATCGTGGTGGCCGCCGGGATGATGAACATGGCCACCGGTGATGATTCCCCCTCCGGCAGGGTGCCAGAACGGGTCTAGATTGGTTTTTGGTGGCTACAGAGCCTTGCAACGGCGGAACTTCTGATCTAGGTTAACCCCGAAGGGTTTCAGAATATTTGGGAATTTATAGTGCAAAGAGGGGCTGCGGGAAGCCACCGAGGTGGGCACAACCCACCTGGGCGCACCAGGGGGGCCCTGGCGCGCCCTGGTGGGTTGTGCCCCCCCTCGGGGCACCCCCCTAGATGTTGCTCTGGCCTAATCGGTGTCTTCTGGTCCATAAAAAATCTCCGTGGAGTTTCGTTGCATTTGGACTCCGTTTGGTATTGATTTCCTGTGATGTAAAAAACAAGCAAAAACAGCAACTGGCACTTGGCACTGGGTCAATAGGTTAGTCCCAAAAATGATATAAAGTTGCTATAAAATGATTGTAAAACATCCAAGAATGATAAAATAACAGCATTAATACTTCATAAATTATAGATACGTTGGAGACGTATCAGAGCTCATGATTGGGGCATGAATATAATATTGAATTAAGCCTACCCCAAGCTAGAGCGATACTTTCTCCTTCATGAGGCCAAAAAATATATATATATATAATTCTGATCATGATGAACTAGATGCATAGGATAATTTTTTGGTGAAATTCAAATTTCAATAGATTCCAGTTCCAAGATCCAATATCATCGCATAGCCTATACCACGTCAATGCTTTTCCCTTCAAAGATAAAGGGAAAACCTTCTTCTTAACTTCATCTCTAATTAAACCTACAAGCTTAAATAATCCACAAATTCATCCACATGTATCAGATGCATATCAGGATGTTTACTTCCGTCTCCTGCATAAGGATTACCTAGCAGTTGTTCTATCATACCCGAAGGAATTTCATAACCGATATTTTCAGTAGGTGCAGTAGGTTGAGGGGCAACTAATTGTACTTCCGGTCGAGGCGAAGATACCCGAAAAAAAACCTCAAAGGATGGTTTTCGATAGTAGCAAGTGACAATAAATTTCAGCACGTAGTAATAATTTTTCCTTACCAATTTCCACCTACCAAGAGCTCTTCACTCCCCGGCAACGGCGCCAGAAAAGAGTCTTGATGACCCACAAGTATAGGCGATCAATCATAGTCCTTTCGATAAGTAAGAGTGTCGAACCCAACGAGGATCAGAAGGAAATGACAAGTGGTTTTAAGAAAGGTATTTTCTGCAAGCACTGCAATAGTCGGTAACAAGTAGTTTGATAGCAAGATAATTTGTAACGAACAAGTAATAGTAACGGTAAATAAAGTGCAGCAAGGTAGCCCAATCCTTTTGTGGCAAAGGACAGTCCAAAACGATCTCTTATAATAAGCAAAGCGTTCTTGAGGGTACACGGGAATTTCATCTAGTCACTTCCATCATGTTGGTTTGATTCACGTTCGCTACTTTTATAATTTGATATGTGGGTGGACCGGTGCTTGGGTGTTGTTCTTACTTGAACAAACCTCCCACTTATGATTAACCCCCTCGCAAGCATCCGAACTATGAGAAAAGTATTAAGATAAAATATAACCATACCACTAAACATTTGGATTTAAATCGGTCCCTTACGAAGTAGCGCATAAACTAGGGTTTAAGCTTATGTCACTCTAGCAACCCATCATCTAAATACTACTCCACAATGCATTCCCTTAGGCCCAAATATGGTGAAGTGCCATGTAGTCGACGTTTACATGACACCACTAAGGTAATCACAACATACATACCATCAAAATATCGAACACATATCAAGTTCACATGATTACTTGCAACATGACTCCTCTCGTGACCTCAAGAACAAAAGTAACTACTCACAAATGATAATCATGCTCAAGATCAGAGGGGTATTAAATAGCATAATGGATCTGAAAATATAATTTTCCACCAAATAAACCATATAGTAATCAACTACAAGATGTAATCAACACTACTAGTCACCCACAAGTACCAATCTGAGGTTTTGGTACAAAGAATGAACACAAGAGATGAACTAGGGTCTGAGAGGAGATGGTGATGTTGAATATGTTGATGGATATTTTCCTCCCAAAAGATGAGAGGGTTGTTGGTGATGACGATGGCTTCGATTTCCCCCTCCGGGAGGGAAGTTCCCCCGGCGGAAATCGCTTCGCGGGAGGGAAAAAGTGCTCCTGCCCAAGTTCTGCCTCGAGACATCGGTGCTCCGTCCCGAAAGTACTCTCCTTATTTTTTCTAGGTCAGAATGACCTATATATCAGAAGATGGGTATCGGCGGTGGGTTGAGCTGAGCACAACCCACCAGGGCGCGCCTGGGGGGCCTGGCGCGCCCTGATGTCTTGTGCTCACTAGCTGGCCCCCCTCCTGTAGTTATTTGCTCCAGTATTTTTTATATATTCCAAAATAATTCTCCGTAAATTTTCAGCTTATTTGGAGATGTGTAGAATAGGTAACTCGGACGTAGCTTTTTCAGGCCTAGAATTCCAGCTGCCGGCATTCGCCCTTTGTGTAAACCTTGCAAATTATGAGAGAAAAGGCATTAGAATTACTTCATAAAGCATTATTATGCATAAAAACATTATAAATAACAGTAGAAATCATGATGCAAAATGGACGTATCGTTGCATGACATAGTCAGCATCGGGAGTGGTGAATGAGGAGTCACCCTCTATAGTCCACGGCCGATTGCCTTCAATACAGAGAAATCATCAAGAGTGAGATGCGAGGTATCACCCTCGTCACTCGATAGTAGCTCTGCAGAGTCGTACAACCAAGGAGGGGTGCCGGTAATGTGTTCGGTCTTCGTATGTCGATCACATTGATTGAGACATCCAGTAGTAAAGCATGGCAACACGGACAAGGGTACGGGGCCACTAATGGATCACTAACCAACCTATATTGAGCATATAGGATAGCAGGTAAAGTAACAACAACAGGTTACAAAAGCAGGTTGTGCATCAGAATAGGAGTTATGAACAACAGTAGCAAAATCTAATGCAAGCATGAGAGAGAAAGAATGGGCGATATAGGAATGATCAATGGGTTTTGCTTGCATGGAAGCTTTGCAGACAGATACAGATCCTCGATGGTGAAGTAGTAGATCACCGGATCAACAACGGTCTCAGGGTCTACTAGAAAAGAAGTAACGGAGGGGGAAAATAAATAACGAAGCAAAAAAATGCAACACAAATGCAATGGCACGAAAAATATGTGTGGGTACATGTTCTAATGCATCACTAAACATTTTAAAAGAACAAGGAATATTTTCCCAGCTCCAGGTACTATTCAGCCAGACGATCCAGAGGGGAAGGTTCCATGTTTGCAGTGTTGGAGGCATGTGCAAGGTATGTGGATGGCATATTCGGTTTCATCTTATTTTTCTGATCATTTTTCATATATAAATTATTTTCATCCGAGTTACAGATTAATTTATTATTTTTCAAAGTTGTATTGTTTTCCTGGAATTCCTAAAATATGTTTAAAACAAATTACGCACAGTAAATACTTTTGTCACATAAGAGTGGGCTAGCCACTGAGGCTGACAATGGGCCAGGGCTGCCTAGTCAGCAACCTAGTCAGCATTGATTGGGGCAACGTTTGACCAATCAAACTGGTAGGTGGGGACCAACTGTCAGTAACACATTATTTATTAGGGTTATTGACTGATTTAAATTGGTTTAGTTAGTAGAGGGTCCCAACATGTCAGTGGGACATTTAGCTAATTAAGCATTTAACTTAAACTAACCTAATACTAATCCTAATCTAATCAGGGTTGGCCCCACATGACAGGGGCACAACCGGCACACACACACGCACGCACACACGGCGCCCTCGGCCATGGCCAGTAGTAGCGGCATCGGCTCGGTGAGCGTGGCCAGGCCGCGATGCGGGTCAAGGGGTGCGGTCGGGGCATGGCTGGCAGCGGTGGCAAGCGCGATTGATCGGCAGCAGGGGAACGGCAGCGGCGGCGGCCGGCGGGTGAGCGTCGCCAGCAGCAGTGAGGCCGGGTGAGGCCAGAGGTGCGGCGAGCGGGGCAAGTGGGCAAGCGGGGGGACAAGGTAGGCGGGAGCACGCGGGCCACCCAGGGGCGCGGTTCGGGCGTGGCGAGAGCGAGCGCCCAGCGAGCATGGGCGCAAAATCTAGCAGCAAGGAAGAGAGCGGGGGAAGAGGGGAATCGCGCGGCGCTCACCGCGGACCTCGAAGGCATGCTCGGGGAGGCTGGGGCGATGCCGGAGCAGCAGGTCGAGGCGGTGGAATGGCGGCCGCCGAAGCGGAGGGAGACGCCTGATCCGCCGAGGGAGATCTCCGCGGCTCGAGCTGGTGGTTGCAGTCAAGGCAGTGGTCAACGGCGGAGCAGATGGACAAGGTCTCACGGCGCAGGGATGATCATGGGCGTGTGGGCGAGGTGAGGCATGGAGACGATGGTGCGGGGTTTGCTGTAGCGAGGAGATCAAGCGAGGGGGAGGAAGAAACGGGCTAGGGTTTGATGCGGGGCTCGCAATCATCGCTTTTATACCCGAGGGGGCGTGGGATGGCCGACACGGCGGCCATGGTGGCCTGGATGGCCGCCATGCCCCTTCTCTCCCTCTTGTAGCGGGAGGAAGGAGAAGACTTATGTGGGTTGGGCCTCCACTGGCACTAAGGCCCAATCGCCACTAGGTTTAGGACTTTTCTTTTTCTATTTCTGTTTTTCTTTTACAGCAACTGTTTGCAGTTATTTTAGCCATGAAATGACTTTTGCCAAAAATAGAACTTGGCCACAAAAATGCATTACAATATTTAGCACTGCCACAAAAAGTTTGGGAGGTATTTGAATTTGTGTAAATTTTGCATAAATGGAAAACCATTTAAAAGGGTTGATTTGGCACTGTTTTAATTGCTATAGCCCATTTAAGTAAATAAGTTTTTTGCTAAATGATGAACTATTTTCCAATCATGTTTGTGAAATTTTAAATTTCACTCGCAATTTGAATTTGACTTAGGTTTAAATCCAGGAGAGATTAAGCTAAGCAAAAATAGGATGACATGTCATCATTAGTCAGGGATCACTGTAGCATAATTACAGGGGTCTTACAGAACTCCTGCACTAAAAGAAATCTCATCCTGAGATTCAGGAGGTAGACCAAAACATAGCGGGGTATTCATCACGAAGACGATCCTCGCGTTCCCAAGTCGCGTTGTCTTCAGAATGGTTTGACCACTGAACTTTTAGGAACTTGATTGCCTTCTGACAGGTGCGACGTTCAGCTTGATCAAGAATGCAGATCGGATACTCTTCATAAGAGAGGTCTGGTTGCAATTCAAGCACTTCATGATCCACTGCACGGTATGGATCCTTGAAGCAACGACGAAGTTGCGATACATGGAAGACATCGTGGATGTGAGAAAACCGCGGTGGCAATTCCAATTTATAAGCCACATATCCACGTCTAGCAAGAAACCGGAAGGGACCAATGTAGCGAGGAGCTAACTTGCCCTTGATTCCAAAACGATGAGTGCCCCTCATAGGAGTGACACGTAGATAAGCTTGTTCACCAGGTTGATAGATTGATCCCCAGTGTTTACGGTCATAGTTTCTCTTCTGACTGGGTCGCCTTGTGATTTTCCCGGACAACATGGATTTTTTCTTCAACTTGCTGGATAATATCCAGACTGATGAGTGGCCATTCCCCAGTTTCTTACCAATTTAGAGGGGTTCAACACTTCCGTCCGTACAATACTTCGAAGGGTGCCATCTTCAAGCTGGCTTTGATAGTTGTACTTGTATGAGAATTCAGCATACGGGAGAGATTCGTCCCACTTCTTGCCAAATGAAATGACACAAGCTCGAAGCATATCTTCAAGAATTTGGTTGACTCGTTCAACTTGACCTTGGGAATGGGGGTGATAGGTTGTGCTCCAGGTTATATGAGTTCTCATAGCTTCTTGGAAACTTTCCCAGAACTTTGAGGTGAAGAGGCGGCCACAGTCTGAACTGATCTCCTTCGGAATACCATGGAGGGTCACAATTCTGGAGATATACAAGTCTGCTAACTGACTAGCAGTGATCGTCTCCTTGACTGGCAGAAAATGTGCAACTTTGTAAAGTTGGTCGACGACGACAAGAATAGCACCGCGACCCTTTTGTGATTTGGGAAGGCTAGTTATGAGGTCCATTTGAATCTTATCCCATTTCCATTCAGGTATAGGAAGCGATTGCAGAAGCCCAGTAGGTTTTTGATGTTCTGCTTGGACGCGACGGCAAACGTCACATTCAACAACATATCGAGCAATGTATTGCTTCATCTTAGTCCACCAGTATCTCTGACGAATGTCTTGTACATCTTGGTACTTCCTGGATGAATAGACAAAGGTGTGTCGTGTGCTTCTTTCATAACTTTCTGGCATATTGTCGAATTGGGGTACCACAAGGTGATCTCTGAAGAACAAAGCTCCACCTTCATCAAGCGAGAAATTTTTGGCCTTACCAGAGGCAAGATCACTCTTAATCTAATCAAATTCAGTGTCTTTCTCTTGCGCAGACTTGATAGCTTTCTCGAGAGTTGGTTCTAGGACAAGGGTATTAAGAGAACCCTGTGGAACAATCTGAAGGTTCAACTTGCGAAGTTCTTCATGAAGGAGGGGTTGAGCTTGCTGAAGCATGAGGTTGTTGCAACTAGGGATGGCACCTGCAGGGTTTGGGTACGGGTGGATCTACCCCATACCCTTACCCATCACACGTACCCATACCCATTGACAGGTACAATTTTTTCCCATACCCGTCACCCATCAGGATAAATGGGTACCCGTGGGTAAAATTACCCAGATTTGCAACACATCAATTTGAGCATTACATGGTCATAAACTATAATTTATAAACAACAAGAAATCGTGACATCAACACATACTCGTTCGTGAGCTAGCTATTGTGGTGCGGCGGCCTAACATGAATGCATGATGAGGTCTTGTTAGGGTTGTTGGATTTATGTACATATAATATGTTTAATATGTGGATAAATAATATATAAGGTCTATTTGTCAGAATATATGCGGGTACATGCGTACATGGGTATGGATTATACTAAACCATACCCATACCCACTATACCAAATGGGTATGAAATTTTCCTATTTATGTACCCATGAGTATTTTTTTACCCACACCTTTGCCCTAATAGGGTTTTTACCCGCAGGTTATGCGAGTAATGGGTACCCGTTGCCATCCCTAGTTGCAATAAGACTTGCGGATCAAAGCATTGGCCATAACATTAGCCTTATCGTGCGTATATGAAATACCCAAGTTATAGTCTGAGGTTGCCTCCATCAATCTTTGCTAACGAAGGTTCAGATCTGGCTGAGTGAATAGGTACTTTAGACTTTCGTGATTAGTGTAGATCTCGCAACAATTACCGAGGAGGTAATGTCGCCAAAATTTCAGTGCATATATAGCTGCAGCAAGTTCGAGATCATACGTTGGATAGTTCTCTTCATGAGGACACAACTGGCGAGAGCCATAAGCAATCACTTTACGCTCTTACATTAGGACACAGCCTAATCCTTGCCGAGAGGCGTCGCAATAGATCACAAAGTCTTTGTGAGTATCTGGGGGAGCAAGCACTGGGGCACAAGTCAACTTGTCATTCAGAGTTTGGATACCATCCTGACATTTGGATGTCCACTCAAACTTCTTGCCTTTGTGGAGCAGGTCAGTCAATGGCTTTGCAATCTTGGAGAAGTTCTCGACAAAGAAACGACAATAGCTGGCGAGTCCGAGAAAATTTCTAACTTGCTTGACATTCTTCGAAGGAGTCCAGTCAAGAATAGCCTGAACTCGTTCTGGATTGACAGCAATGCCTTCTGTAGAAAATCATGGCCTAGATAGGTCACTTCAGGTAACCAGAACCCGCACTTGGAGTACTTGGCATAAAGCTTATGTTCACGAAGCTTCTTCAGCACAAGCCGAAGATGTTCGACATGTTCTTCTTCATTCTTGGAATATACAAGGATATCATCAAGATAAACCACTTCGAATTTGTCGAGGTAATCCATAAAGATGTAGTTCATCAATCGAGAGAAGGTGGCTGGAGCATTGGTTAAGCCAAAGGACATGATGGTGTACTTGTATGAACGACCTATGATCAAGTGATCTCACTTGACTCCTAAGTCAATATACTCTAACATAGGTGACTTCGTCGCCGACCCCCTCTCTAGATGAAGTCTTCTAGTATTATATTTTCTTAGTTGGATCTTCTTTGCATTTCTTTTACTTGAGTGTTTCTCTTTTATCAAAAAAAATTCATCCAGATTATTTCCTATCTTCTGTATTTCTTTCTCACTTTCTCCAAGTTTAATTCATTGCAAACCTTATGCAAATTCCTTGAAAACCCTTGAAAATCCTTGTGAGAACTCTATTCCAAGTGAGCCGAGTTGACAAAATTTTCTTTCTGCGTTGAACTCGGTCACTCCGATTAATAGCTTCTCGGGTGGACCAAAGTGCAAGATAACCTTGTATACAGTTCATCGGTTCCAACGAAATGGATTAGTTCGGCTCCACCGATAGGCTCTATCTGTTACTTCACTATCTGGAGTCACCGATCAACACAAATCGGCACTACCGATTTCACTACCGAGAGAGAACTCTTGCCAGATTTCCTGATTCTTATTTCCAGCTCCACTCAATGACTCTTTCCCTCTATCTGCATCTAAAGTTGCATTATGCCTAGCTGTGTCTCTCCAGGACCACACTCACTTGACTCAAACCCATGAAGAGGAGAGAATCCGCTGCCTTTTTTGGAAATTGATGTCAAAGGGGGAGAGAGAGAGCACATCAAAGCTTATCCTTAGCTTATCCGTACAGAGAATCAAAATCTTATCATATTTTAAGCTCTTCCAAGGAGAGATGCACTATCATAATAGGAGAGATTTCACATGTCTTTAAGAGGGTAGAGACATGTCAGTTATTTTATTTGAGCCTTTATCCGCTCTAATTTGATTCTGCTCTGATTTTATCTCACCCTACCTACTCCCATTATCCAATGCTATATTTAGGGGGAGAGGAAGTTTAAGTTTAGGGGAGAAAAATCCTTGGAAGTTATTGGAAATCCTTAATTCTTTGGGGACATGTCTATATTCAAAAGGAGTACTCACTCTGTGATACTCACCAATAACATGTCATCCCAGTCTTGGTACTCTTGTGGATCTTGAAGTCTCTTTCTTGTTTAAAGTTCTCTTGTGTTACCTAACCCTATTTTCTCAAGCTTGCTTCTCCAAGTGTCAGCTCAAGAACCACAAGGTAAGTATATGCATCTCACTCATGTGCATAATGATCTCTTGCTCTTGTACATATTGTTTGCAAGAGGAAATTATAAACATGAAGGTACATTTCTCATTCCTTTTCGCTCTGATGCATATAGCCAAGATACATGTTAACTCATTACTCACTCTATCATGTTGTGCATTCACATGTCTTCTAGTTCTATCATTACATGACTGCACACATGTAGGGGGAGCTTATGCAAGTTACATGTTCCTCCAAAGCTTTAATGTACTACTCATCATATCATTACTTGAAGCTTTCATGTATGTTGCCATCAATTACCAAAAAGGGGGAGATTAAAAGCACAAGTGCTCCCTTGGTGGTTTTGGTAATTAATGTCAACATATCTTTTGTTAGACTAATGGTTTTATCTAGTATATTTCAGACAAGTTCAAGAGTGGTATGGCAAGGACAAGAGGATGTGGAACCCCTTCAAAATGCTAAGGACATGGATTGGCAAAGCTCAAGACTCTACATTTTTGGTTAAGTGATCCAAGATCACATTGAGATAGGAAAGCCAATACTATTAAAAGGGGATGAGGTGGTGCTTAATGGTCTATTTGCTCAAGTGCTTAGTAATATTGCTCCAAAACCTTCAGCCACTTTCTCAATCCAAATATGTTCAAACCCTACATTCCAACTCGGCCCCACCAAAATTTCCCTATCTGGAGCCACCGGGTTCATTTGGACAGCGCCACAACCAAACCTTAACAAATCAGATCCACCGATATGGTTCTCGGTCCCACTGGTTTTGCCTGCCCAACCTTTTGTAACCAGTTGCAACTATTTCGGTCTCACCGAGTTTTGCAATCGGTCCCACCAAGATGCTTGGTAAACCTTCTGTAACTTGTTGCATTTATTTCAGTCTCACCAAGATTTGCAATCGATCCCAATGAGATGACGTGCCAACCTTTCTGTTTCCTTATTGCTTCACTTTGCTCCTACCGAGTTGATGCAATCGGTGCCACCGAAACGAGGCTTTCCCTAACCATTGCACATCGGTTCCTCCGAGTTGTTCGAATCGATCCCACTGAGATTCCTAATGTTCGTATCTTTTACACAGGTCGGTGCCACCAAGATTTCTGATCGGTGCCACCGAGTTGGGTCAAAAGTGTGTAATGGTTGGATATTGTGCGGAGGCTATATATACCCCCTCACCCCCTCTTACTTAGTAAGAGAGCCATTAGAACATGCCTACACTTCCACTACTCATTTTCTGAGAGAGAACCACATACTCATGTGTTGAGATCAAGAGAACCCATTCTACCATTTGAACCTTGATTTCTAGCCTTCCCCAAGTTGCTTTCCACTCAAATCCTTCTTCCACCATAGCCAAATCTGTGAGAGAGAGTTGATTGTTGGGGAGACTATCATTTGAAGCACAAGAGCAAGGAGTTCATCATCAACACACCGTCTATTACCTTTTGGAGAGTGGTGTCTCCTAGATTGGTTAGGTGTCACTTGAGAGTCTCCGACATGATGTGGAGTTGAACCAAGAAGTTTGTAAGGGCAAGGAGATCGCCTACTTCTTGAAGATCTACCCGAGTGAGGCAAGTCCTTCGTGGACAATGGCCATGGTGGGATAGACAAGGTTGTTTCTTCGTGAAGCCTTCGTGGGTGGAGCCCTACATGGACTCGCGCAACCGTTATCCTTCGTGGGTTGAAGTCTCTATCAACGTGGGCGTACGATGACACCACGTATCGGAGCCACGCGTTTGCACACTCCATTTCCATCCCCTTTACATTCTTGCAATACATGCTTTACTTTTTCCACTACCTATACTCTTGTCATGCTTGTATGAAATGTAGTGTGTGCCTTTTAACATGTGCTAAACTTAAGCTTAACTTGAAGAATTGTAAAAACGGTCACCTTTGTTTGTTAAGGGTCTAATCACCCCCTCTAGACCCCTCTTCTCGATCTTTCAAGTCTCCACGTAGGCTGACCCATGCAAGAGTAACAAGCGGTGTAAAAAGAACCGCAAAAATAAATCACATTATCCCGGTTTCGAACTCCCGATCCACCTCTAATGGATGCGCGTACGTAACCACTCCAGCTGACCAACGCTAGTGACGAGTACGCAACGCGAAATACTTTAAAACAAACTGCATTGGCCGATCCGAATATTTTCCCTTTTGTTCAAACATTTCACAAAAAAATTGAATACTTTCAAAAAAGATTCCAAACATTTTTTTTAAAGAACATAAAAGAGTTTTGAAAAAATGCCCAAATTTTGGATTTGTAACCAGATTTTTAAACGAGAAGAATGTATGAATTCATGCACAAATTCTAAAAAATGGGAATTTTTTTCAATTCCATTCTTTTCACAAACACGAACAAGTTTTTAAAAAATGTGACCAATATGTGAATTGGTGAACAAATTTAAAATTGGATTTATTATGAGTTTTGCAACAGATTTTGATAAGGAACTTTTTTTAAAACATGAATAATTTGGGCAAAAGCGAGCATTTTTTTAATCTATAAAAAACAAATTGAAACTCTGAACAAAATATGAAAAAGCGAACATTTTTTCAATTTGTGAACTAAAGGTGAAAACAGGAACATTTTTTGAACTTATGTGTGTTCATTGAAAAAGAGAACATTTTTCAATTATTTGAACATTTTTTGAATTTGCAAACAAAATTTGAAAACAGGATTTTATTTAAACTTATGAGCTTTTTTGAAAGGCAGACATTTTTTTGAAATATGACAAACATTTTTTGAATTGTGACCAAAAATTTTAAAACAGGAACATTTGTTGACATTCCAAACATTTTTTGTAATTTAGAAAAAATTTAATATTCTGTAAAACAAAAATAGATACAAAAAATGAGAAGAAAAAGGAATTAAAAATGAAAAAGAAGTAAACATGACAATGGAAAAAAAATATAACGAAAATAGAATCAGATAACTAAAAACAAGAAAAAGAATAAACTAAAAATAAAAAAACGAACAAAACCATAAAAGAAAAAGCAGGAAAAAGTAACGAGAAAAAAACCAGACCTAGACCGGTTGGGAACCTTTTTGGAAGGTTCCCAAAACCGGGATCAGTGAAACGCGCAAACGGGTCGGCCCATTCAATCGCTCGCCTCGCCATGTCTGTGCGTTTGCACACAACTTGACGCAAAGAGCGTAGTATAGGGTTTTCCCTCTAATGACGCTGAGCAATAGGCTGGTGCAGGTCGTTAAGAGGGCTTAGCGACCGGAATACAGTGTTAGAGGGCTATGTAGCCCATAAAAAATCGATAGATTCAGACGTTGGTTTTGATGAATTATGTGTACGCATAAAACTGACTTGGGAATCACATCTACAACATTAGGGTATGTTGTTTCTAACTTTGATTTATACACTATTGGTATTTTTACTCTGTATGTTGCAACAACTAACATTCATGAAATGTCATTGGGGTATATATTTCGCTTCAAGCGGAAGTACAAACAAAGTAAGGAAAAAATTATATATAAGTTCGCTTCAACAATGCATTAGCAGACACAAACGGCAATCAATTTTCACTGTTACAACAACCGGTGCTTCCTCACGATTTTTCAGTATCACTCCAGTCCATATATATTGGTATGATTTTCATAATGATTCAAGATTAATTCTGTATAAGTGAGGACTGCATATGTGAAAAAATTCCTTGTTTACAACTAAATCTCTCGTCACTGCTGGCTGCTCAGAGTATTGTGCACCTGTTCAGACCAAGGGAGGAGAAAATCCGCCTCGCAGAAGGCCAGATGCGGCCAATAAGTCCTGGCTTCTCTTCATCAAAGGCATGATCTGACTCTGCACTCGGAGGACTAGACTTCCCGCTTCCATCTCTATCCCTACTTGTCACTGCCTCGCCAGACCCTGCCGTGTCGCCACCATTCTTGGACTCCACACCAACTTCAGATATCTCTCCTGGCTTCTTGTCAAATAGTCCTTTGAACTGCTTCCTTGCCTTCTTTTCAATTTCCTTTGTTTGTGCATCAACTGTTAGTTACAAACTTTGAACACTATTCCCTCCGTTCCTAAATACTCCCTTCGTTCCTAAATATAAGTCTTTGTAGAGATTTCACTGTGGACCACATACATTCGTATGTGGATGCATTTTAGATTGTAGATTCACTCATTTTGTTTCGTATGTAGTGAGAGCGGCGTTTTGGCTCCTAGGAGCCAAAGGCAATTACCGCTATAAAGACTTATATTTAGGAACGGAGGGAGTATAAGTCTTTCTAGAGATTCTAATATGAAGTACATACCGAGCAAAATGAGTGAATCTACACTCTAAACTACGTCTATATACATCCGTATGTAGTCCATAGTGAAATCTCTAGAAAGACTTATATTTAGAAACGGAGGGAGTATGAGTTTGTGCATGTTCTGTTGCATACCTGTTCCTTCTGTTTAAGTTTAACAAGGGCCGCTGTAGCATCAGGCTCCGAGGACTTATCGACGGTTACCATCTAATGAAGCGATGCCATTACATATAGATTAGGCCTCTACCAACCAAACATGATTCTGAAGCATGGTGTCACTAACCTTCTCAAAATCGTTCTTTGCATCATCGAAGTCCCCACCTAACATGTATGACATTCCTCGGCGGTAGAGTGCTTTGACATGCACAGGATTTGCATCAAGCACCTGTTCAAACACAAGTAAATCAAAGAACAACAGCAGGATAATAATGTGAACCTTGTGCAAATCTATACTTTGCAGAGACTGATGGATCAGTGTAGCAGACTTGAATGGAGTTCAGGAGGTGAAGTGCAAAACTGTAAGTGGCGGATGGTAGGAGAGCAAGGGCGAGGGAGTTTAGGCTTGACGCCTTGAGGATAGATCTGTTCTGGAGGAAAAACGTCCCCTTTTTACCCAAAAAGGCTTTCACCCTGCTTTATATATAAAGCAATGATTCTCAACAACCCGGTACAAACACCCGCCAACACTACACACGCACGCCCAAGGCAGGACACATAGGCGCTGAGCGCAGCAACATCCCTAGCGCTACAAGAGCAACCGGGGTCCTCAACCGTGAACACGCCACCGCGAAGAGATGAAGCCACATACGATGAACCGTGGGCTCCAAGGCAGCGCCTTTAGGAAGGAAACGACACCGGAGCGTCGCCACCGCCCGACCCGAGGATTAGAGATTCCCCTGGAGCAACACGACGGGCAATGATAGCCACGACGACGCCTTCAAGAAGGGAACGAGCTTCGCCGCCGCCGGTCCGCCCGAAGATAGAACAGGTTTTCACCCCGGCCAACACTCACCGCCACCGAACGCCACACCCCGGCGACCACGCCGCCCACACGGCCATGGCCACCGGGCAACACCAAGCCACGGGCTCTGCCCATGAGCACCGCGGAACCACCACCAGGGCCGCCGCCCTGACATCCAAGACCTTGACACCCCACTCGAGACCCCCTGCTACCCCAACCAAAGATACGGGCGGAAAGGATCCACCTTTCGCACCCTTGGGCTGCCCCCAACGCCTCCATCGACCCGTCCCGCAGCACCGGGCGCGAGACAAGGTCGGTCCTCCTGCCGGGTGCGAGACGAGGTCGGTCCTGCTGCCGGGCACGAGACGAGCTCAGTCCTGCTGCCGAGCGCGAGACGAGCGATGGACCGTAGCCGGGAGAGGACCAAACCTTCGACGACGGTAGCGACCAGACAACGAGGAGAGGGACCGAAGGTCGAAACGGGCCGCCTACAAACGAGCCGACACCGAAAAACCAGCCGCCACCGCAGCCGACCCGCCGAACTGCCGTGATGTCGGCTCAGCGAATGGAGGCCGCCAGCCCGCCACGCCCAGAGGGCCGAGCCACCTCGCCGCCGCCGCCCACAGCCGGAGCAACCGCCAGGCCGCTACCCCAACCCGCGCCGCCCGCCGAAAAAATGCATTAGATCCGGCTGGCACACACCCACCACCACCAGCCCCAGCCCGCCTCCAGCCCCCGACGAAACCAAAGGAGAGGAAGGGCGAGACCCACACCGCTGCGCCGTCACCTCCACCAGCAGACCACCACCCCGGAGACGACCGCCAGCAGCCCGCACCCACCGCGTCTGGATCTGGCAGCCCGCCTTCAACACACTAGCCGTGCACCACCAGGGCGTTCCTGTCACGCCGCCATCGCACCCGCGCGCCACCACCAGCGCCGATGCAACGCCGCGCAGTGGAGCCCCACGAAAGCGCCACCACCAGGTCCGGGGCCGTCGTTCCGCGCCGACTACCCCACACGAAGAGGCGAGGCCTGCCGCCGCTGGCCGGGCGACCGGCTTCGCCTGCCCCGCCTTTGGCGACGGCGAGGGAGGATCCCCTTTTCTCTGTTTATTTCTTCAATACCTAATTACATGTTAATTGTGTAGCTTTATAGTGCAGCTTGGCAGTAGGCTAGGGAAGGCTTGAACCGACTCAACTAATCAAACAAACTAGACATGGAAACCAATAAAGACCTATCCGGACGGGTCCAGTACCCCATGGCGTGAGAAGCTACGCCCAAGTTCCTTTCAGTGTATTACCTTATTGCACGCTTCAATAGACTTCCTGTACTCACCCATCTTCTGGTAGCAAGCAGCTACATTTAGATGTAGAGAACTCTGCATTTGTAACAACATAAAAGGTTTAACATGTATCAGGAAACAGCAACAAGTAGAAAAACATATACTACTAATGGGAGGAGAAATGTGTGTGCGCGTGGGGTGGTGGGGCGGGGGTGATGTAGTGGTCAGTGCATCAATCGGTATGGTAGGAGAAAGCTGGAAAATAGAGTATCATCGTACTCTTGAATTGGCAAAGATTTTCCCCTCTTCATCGTCTTGAGGATGCACGTGGTTATACTCCCTAAGCAACTGCGTCCATAGAGGGTAGGGAAACCAAAGTCAGCAAAAACTTTAAGAGCTGTTGGCATGGCTTGTTTCACATCCAAGCATTTTCTTTTTATAAGCAAAGTAAGTTTTAGCATGACTTTTCTTTTTATAACTGAAAACAGAAGGGGGGCCCCAAAATAAAAGGGTACACTATATTAAAAGAAAATGAGCACAAAGATATTCACAGCATATGTACAGAAGGAAAAAATTAATGGACCCAAACAAAAGGGGGGAAACAAACATGGCTTTTCCATGGACACCTGCATGGAGTTGCATACTTTGTGCTATCTCACTGAATACATGGAGCCGCACAAAAAAAATCAAGAACTGACAAAAAAGATCTCCCAACCCCCCTGTAAAATGCTTTTTACCATATAAGTACTTTGCATCATGTGAGCTAAGCTCCGCCAAAATAATAATCTTAGTACAATGAGATATCCTGCACTCCAGCACATTTATCCCAACAACATGAATTGCAGAATTTGCATGAAGCGCCATGATTAAGATGGGCAGCTGGAATCCAGTAGCCGGACAAAAACCTCCTCTGGATCACCATCTGGCCCTTCGTCTGGCTACCGCGCGCAAGGCAACGGAAGCTAAATTGGTGAAGTCAGACTGTCCGACTTGGAACCGGGACAGTACGGCTCCTAGAGCGAGCCCTCCGAGTGGCGCCTGTGGAAGCCCTGATCCGGACGAGTTGCAGGCTTGCGACCCAGACAGGCCAGCATGTGCCTGCGTGCAAATCTGGCCCACGAGCTATGTATCCCCTCTCTCACCTCCCCCACTTAGCCCTTCGTGGCTAGGACTATATATACCTTTCCCCCACCTCCTCTCTAGGGTTAGCAAAGCAGAAACTAGATCTTGAGAGAGCATTGCTCCTTAACTCCTTGTACCTCCTCTTAGAGGATCAAGCCCTCCTAAGGGAGAAGAATCCCTTTGGATTACCAAGACCTCCACATCCTTTGGATTGGAGAAGACCATCTCCCAAGACCCTCACATACTTTATTTTCTTTGTTTTTCTTGGATCTACATGCACCTCATGTATTGGCTTGTGATCTGAGGGATACTTGGTGTGGATCTTGTCCAATTAGTGTTTTCTTGTGGATTTGTCCCGTGTTCTTCGTGAATACAGACAATACACCCCAAATCCATCTCCAATTCGTGAAGATCAGGCCACCCTAGGGGTTAGTCCTACATCAACCAGTTTACTAGATCTCGTCAGTTTTGGATAAGACAGGTTTCCCTCAGCCCCAACCCTTTTTTGTGAAAAAAAAAGGGAAGTGCATGGTGCACTTCTCCAAAAATCTGAAATGAACTCAGCAGATGTAGTGTCAAATTTAATCTGTATATTGAGCAATCAGTTCTGGTGGGTAGCAGATGAACTTAGGCACTTAGCACATGCTATTTTGGCCTATTTTTATCTCTTTTGGACTTTGCTTGTTCTTATATGTTGTTAGAATGTTAAACTTGCATAAAGAATCAAAGGGAAATAATATAACACCGACATACAACATGAATAGACTGGCTACTCTTCCTGGCCATGCCCGGGAACATCTTTGGAAACAAGAATAGGTTTTTTTAGGAAAGATGTAGAGACACAGATGAATATCGCTACCTAAGACTCAATTTATATAATAAATAGCAGTAATCAATTTATTGCACAGCAACTTCAAGTACCAGTGGGCATACCTTCTCGTATTTTGCCTTTGCAAGTTCAAATTTTCCTTCTTTAAATAGTCTGTTACCCTGTGAAAGGGATTCTGTTTAACGTCAGTTGTCTAAAATCTAAAACAATAATGAAGTACCAGATCAAAATTATACTTTGTAACTAAGTGCTGTTGAATGTAGGCTCAAACTCTAGCAAAAAAAACCTCAAAATCACTATAGACTAACCGAGCTGATGGCCCAAAGGAAAGCTCAGGATTCTCATAAGCCTATACATCTAATGGCATCTTAAACCAAATAACCATCTTCAGGATTGCAAGACACTAGGTTGAAATTCATTTGACATGTTACTCTAGCAAACAACATTCAAATAGCAGTTGAAATAATTTGTCCAAATAGAAAGGAAAGAGAGAAAGTAATTTTTTATGCAAAGATGTCTCATAAGTTTCTTGCATATACCCATTTTCTGCAAAAGTGCATCTACGACAGTCTTGTTGAAGTGTATATGTGGATTGCCTAGCCCTTTCCATCAGCCCGGACTTTTGGTTGTGTTGGCTAGTGCATGAAGCTTAACATGGTATCAGAGCCCAAGGTCTTGAGTTCAAGTCCTGACTTTCGCAATTTATCTACAAATTGCTGCTGCCCCCCTCTCTGTCCACGTATAGGCCTCTCACGTGTTGACTTCCCGCGTCACAAGTGAGAAAAGGTGTTGAAGTGTATATGTGGATTGCCTAGCCCGCCTAGCCCTTTCCATCAGTTCGGACCTTTAGTTGCGTTGGCTAGTGCATGAAGCTTAACAAGTCTCACTCGAATACAAATTGGCGAGATTAAAAATAATATAATCATTGTAAGTATACCGTGTTCTTAATTTTATCTGCCTCTTCCATGATTTCTTTGAAGGTCAAGCCAGTCCAATCCTGCATTTGTACAATGATCATTTGAGAAAAGAAAATTCACTAGTTAAAATCATATGACAAGCATAACCAAAGAGAAAATATATTGATATATAAATAATAGAAATAATTCCGTAGGTAAATGTTGCACTGAGTTATGAGAAAGCTCCCAAGGGAAACTATTGGCATTTACCTGTGCACATATGTGACGCATGTAACACAGTCTATTACTTTATTTTGGAATTTAGCACAATAAAAAGAACTACAGATAATCATCAATAGAGATGGTTGTATGCCATGCAGTTGCAGTACTCACGATAATCATGAAATTATAAATCCAAAATAAAGAATCGCTCAACAAATCCAAAACAACCATTGCTCGACAGAATTGGCCAAGTGTCAAAAAACGACAATAAAGCTAAGTCTGATCCCAAGCAGTGCCTATAATGGTATTATTGTTGGAAATATGCCCTAGAGGCAATAATAAAAGCATTATTATTATATTTCCTTGTTCATGACAATTGTCTTTTATTCATGCTATAATTGTATCATACGGAAATCGTGATACACGTGTGAATACATAGACCACAATACGTCCCTAGTGAGCCTCTAGTTGACTAGCTCGTTGGTCGACGAGATAGTCATGGTTTCGACTATGGACATCGGATGTCATTGACAACGGGATCACCTCATTAGGAGAATGACGTGATGGACAAGACCCAATCCTGAGCATAGCACAAAGGTCGTGTAGTTCGTTTTGCTAGAGCTTTTCCAATGTCAAGTATCTCTTCCTTAGACCATGAGATCGTGTAACTCCGGATCACCGTAGGAGTGCTTTGGGTGTATCAAACGTCACAACGAATCGGGTGACTATAAAGGTGCATTACGGTATCTCCGAAAGTGTCTGCATTGGGTTGACACGGATCGAGGCGAGGATTTGTCACTCCGTATGACGGAGAGGTATCACTGGGCCCACTCGGTAGTGCATCATCATAATGAGCTCAAAGTGATCAAGTGTCGGTCACGGGATCATGCATTACTGAGACGAGTAAAGTGACTTGCCGTGCGAGACTAAGCGAGGTATTGGGATACGACGATCGAGTCTCGCAAGTAACATACCGTCGACAAAGGGAATAGCATACGGGTTGCTTGAACCCTAGACATCGTGGTTCATCCGATGACAACATCGAGGCGTGTGGGAACCAACATGGGTATCCAGATCCCGCTGTTGGTTATTGACCGAGAGCGTCTCGGTCATGTCTACATGTCTCCCGAACCCGTAGGGTCTACACACTTAAGGTTCGGTGGCGCTAGAGTTAATAGGAAGACTTGTATGTGATTACCGAATGTTGTTGAGTCCGGATGAGATCCGGACGTCACGAGGAGTTCCGGAATGGTCCGGAGGTAAAGATTTATATATGGGAAGTCGTCAAGCGGACAGGAAAAGTTTGGTCACATCGGTTTATGGAGGGTCCACCGGAAGGGTTCCGGAGGACCACGGAGGGGCCACCCTTTGGGGGCCACTTGGGCTGCGTGGGGCAGCCAGCCCCTCATGGGCTGGGCGCACCCTCCCTGGCCCATGCGCCTAGGGTTGAGGGGAACCCTAAGGCGCCCTTACTTGGGGCAAGCCCTCCCTTGGCCGCCGCCTCTAGATGCATCTAGAGGGGCCGCCCTCCTCCTTTCCCTATAAATAGAGGGTAGAGGGAGGCTGCACACACCATTGAAGGCGCAGCCCTCCCTCCCCAACACCTCTCCTCCTCCGCACACGCTTGGCGAAGCCCTGCCGAATCTGATCCTCCATCGCATCACGCCGTCGGCCGCCATTGGAGTGATCTTCCTCAACCTCTCCTTCCTCCTTCTTTGGATCAAGACGAAGGAGGCGTCGCCATCCCGCACGTGTGTTGAACGCGGAGGTCTTGTCCGTTCAAAGCACTTGGTCATCGGTGATCGGAATCACGTTGGGAACGTCTTCATCATCACCACTCCCTCGATCGCTTCCGTACTCAATCTACAAGTGGTATGTAGATGCAAACTCTCTCTAGTAACTCGTTGCTTAGATGAACTCATAGATAGATCTTGGTGAAACCGTAGAAAAATTTTAATTTTCTGCAACGTTCCCCAACAATTATGACACCGTAAAAAGCAACAGAAAAACAAATGGTTTCATACCTTGGGAACTTCAAACCCAAGTAATTCAATTTCCCACCGAACATGAGCTCCTTCAGGAACATTCGCTGGCCTGTTGCACCATACCCGATTATTCAAAAAGCTCCATTGCCAAAAAAAACTACGAATGTGAAGGTTGATACGACCTTGGGAATTTATCATACGCAAAATCTGGAGGGCAGGTGATAATAGATTTTTCACCAGGAAGCATTAGTCGAACACACATTTCAAATCCTTCAGGAACCTATGACAATGCATCAAAACATCTGTTACTCTTCTTCAATTGATAGGATGAAACATATTTTAACATTCAATTCTAGAGATATGTAGTGACAGAATTCTAAGAGAAAACGATAACAGGAAGTGTATAAAAGTATTCCTCCCTCCGTCCGAAAAAGCTTGTCCCTCAAATGTATGTATCTAGCACTAACTGTACTTATGTGATAACAAAGTCCCATTTTATTTTTTCACGTAAGTATGTGATAGTTCTAAGAAAGGACAATAAGTATACAGAACCATCAATTTGGAAGCGAAGCCCTGAAACCCTATTGGGAGTTCAAGTTATTAACATATACAAAGTTTAAAGGTCAATGCCGTATGTGATCAACTTTCACAGTTTCTGTATTGTAAATTCTTATTTTTGAACTAAATAAAGTCTAAGTGATACTTTAAAAAATAGGAAACAAAAGTAGGATTCGGAGACCCATGATTCTCGAAACAAAATGGTCGGTATTATTTTTGTTGTCCATTTGCCACATTCTGATAGCAAGATTTAATAAAGTAACTAAGATTGATTATGTAGATAAAATAAAAGCTATAATATTTACCAATCCTTCTCCGGAACAGAATTCCAATGGTTCGCCATCATTATCAATTTGTGTATCATAAAATACTGACTTTGGTTCATCAAGGAGCATCCCCTTGTAATGAACTCTTAACAAGCTATCATGAAGGGGGCAGTCCATCGGAAATTCACCTGATATTTTGGAGGAAAACAAAAAGCAGCTTAAGTAAGCGTGTTACATGGTAAAACAAGAACGGAAAATGATAACTTCATGTACTACTCATCAAGATTAAAAATCTACAATGATCACCCTATTAACGAACTTGCACTTATAAAGTAAAATTATAACATGATAAATAGCAAATAGTTTTGTCTAATTTCTCACTCCTTAGTTCTGTTCTTAATCTGTATTCCGGTATCCTTTTAGACCTATTACTTGAATCAAACAGAAAACCATCCATCATTCCAAGTAAAAAAAAGGACGACAGGAAATAGGGAGATTTTAAACAAAATAGACAAATGTGCTCTTACATTTATTACCTTCATTCTTACCTTTTAGATCTGTACTTAATGGATTTTCTAATAATAAAGTAAACATTGAAATTCTTCAAATGGTAAAAAGAGCTAAAAAAATGTGTATCCTCTAAAGTATCACAGTAACCAAGCACAAGAAAATCGAAAGGTACCAGTTTTCAGTAGGTGGACACACAGGACAGAAAGTAACACTTCCGGTATAGTTCTGTGAAAGATAAATTTTTGCTACACTACAAAGGACAAAGGACAGAAAGCAACATTTATAGTATAATTCTATGAAAGATAAATTTTGCTACACTACAAGGGTCAAAGGTGTTGGGACCAGAGGGGACATAGGTAGTATCAACATGTAAAATACAAAAGGTTACCAACCACTTCCATCAACTACACGGCGCTTTATGAGGCGTCCATCACCAAGCATATCCCTCACCTATTATTACATCACACAAACTGTTAGCATAACTTTGTATGTTATAGGCATAGTTATACTAGTGATGAACAAATGAATCACAGTAAAGTATAATGCAATTAGGTGCGTATTTGATAAAGTAAACTAGAGTAAGAAGCCTTCAGTGTGTTATATCTACACTACCAGCTATAAGAACCTGTGTGCATTGAAAAGTTAGGTAAGCTGGAGTACCTATGATGGCCCTATCACCCCTTACCAAGTGAATTTATTTTTATAATAAAATGTCAGTTATCCATATTGGATATTTTAGGCCATGCCACTACACACTACTCTAGTATCAATATCCAGTTCTCTACTGCTTCTTTAAATGAGCCAGAAAATCATAATAATTCGATTTTGGTCTTCAACTTTCTCAAGTAACATGGATTTCCAAATTCCCTAGGTAATAAATTTCTTCAATGTATTTTAAAAGCCACAAATATTGATGGTTTGCCAGTCGTTAGTTGTGATTGGTTAGATATGGAAATTGACTAGGCTACCTTGCATGTTTTAGACTTTTGGCAAGCGAATTGTGGGTCTAGCGCCTTGATTTAGATTTATGTTATAATAAATAATAGACCATGGTGTGACATCGCAAATGATGGGTAACAAATTACTTCATTATACAGCCCATAAAATCAGTTGCAGTGTAGTATATGAATCATAATCATTTGGTGATAAAAGAAAGTATGACCAGACAAACTTCATCATCCTCAAGGAGAGCATGTAATTCCATCAAAAACACAGCCCGAATAAAGCAGGAATACTATGATATGTAACGGAGAACCCCTAGAAGACCATAGGCCGTAATTCAAATTCTAAACAAATGTTTAATGGAAGTATCTAATAGCTAATTATGACTGTACCTGAGTAAACTGAACAAGTTCCACCTCAAAATGAACTTCTTCAAGGCCTTCAAGTTGCGGCATTACTGAGGACTCTGTCAAATAGGTACTGGTAACATAAATAGTTGCCTTTTCCTTGCGTGCCATTGTTCCAATTCCCATCTCAAGGCCTTTAGGTGCCTAAACTAAAACAGGAAAAAAATGCATAGCAAACAGAAGTTAGGAGAATCAATGGGAATGATATAGCTTTTTATGCATTTTAGAATGATAGAATCAGCAGATGAGTTTTACATTACACCAAGTATGCTAGACCTAAACTAGATAGCCCAAATAATTCGTACAGTGGGCACCGTGTGGTTCTCAAATACTCCCTCTGTAAAGATATATAAGAGCGTTTAGATCACTGAAGTAGCGATCTAAATGCTCTTATATTTCTTTACGGAGGGAGTAAGTTGCAAATTTGGACAGAAGTGTTTAGAAAAGCGCATGATATACCTATATCTTGCATTCCTATAAGATACAATAGAATGTCCAAAAGCGCAAAATTAATACCCTATGCTGTTACTACTTGCAACAAGGATGCCACTGACCTCAGATTTACCCAAAGTGAAGAAATATGGCACTTCTTTACTGGGAAGAATTTCTTTCCCATCTGCTGTTCTTGCAGTTATCCTGGAGAAGGTACAATAGAATGTCCAAAAGCGCAAAAGGTGTGAACTGATGGAGAAGGTTGGGCAATCCACATATACTTCAACAACAAAGAGAAGGCAAGCAATTTTTTTATTAAATTGCGAAAGCCGAGACTTGAGCGCAAGACCTCTTGGCTCTAATACCATATTAAGTTTCATGCACCAACCAGTAGAACCAAAAGTCCGAACTGATGGAGAAGGTTGGGCAATCCACATATACTTCAACAATAGCAATTGTGGCAGGAAAGGAAGATGAAAAGCAGTAGAAGTAAAGGAAGCCTGGCATGCCTATCAGATAAAAGTTCTGGACAAGGGTAATTTAGACACAACACCATAAAACACCGCTGTCTTGCTCTCCAGCACCAATATGGCATAACAGATGCTAATTTAGTTATCTATTTATTTCCCCCAAGAAAACACAACAAGCATTATGCCTTGTTGTACTGATAGAGCTGGAAAAGTGTTATTTACGAGTCTGCAGTAGGCTACAGCCAAGTGAACTAAAAGAGCCCTAAGTCTAACCATTGGGCAGGACGGTGTGACCCAAGGGTTTGCCTCCTCGATCGTGTCTAGGAGGTCGAGTATGGCTGGGGTATCATTGAGGAAAAGACATGTTTCCTTCGGTTCCAAATCCATGATGGAGCTTGTCCCGTGCCTCAGCGCAGAGGGAGTGGCCACAACCATTGTTTTTAACAAGTCAGCGAATTCTTCGCCGCCCGCCGGAGATGCCGCTGTTGCCATAGATCTTATCCATGACAGCGCCTTCAACCAAACTAGATGCCAAAAGACGTAGTCGGTCGTGTCTAGGAGGTCGAGTATGGCTGGGGTATCATTGAGGAAAAGATATGTTTCCTTCGGTTCCAAATCCATGATGGAGCTTGTCCCATGCCTCAGCGCAGAGGGAGTGACCACAACCATTGTTCTCAACAAGTCAGCGAATTCTTTGCCGCCCGCCGGAGATGCCGCTGTTGCCGTAGATCTTATCCATGACAGCGCCTTGAACCAAACTAGATGCAAGAAGATGCAGTCAACAAGCAGGTGGGTTCATTTACTCGTGGTTTTTGAAGGGAAACTGCAAGGGAAGCCCCCAACAGTATAAATAGGAACACAAATTCATGTCCATGAGGACTTGAACCCAGAAGTAGGATTGCATTCACTCCCCCGACCAAGTAAGCTAGGCTCACTTCCTTATAGTCTCAGTGATTTGTATCCCCTCATCCCTTTCTGTTCAAATTGACCATTATATGTTTGTATCATCAAATGCAACTACAATTTCAGTTTACACTTCAGTTTTCTAGTAGTCATATTAAAGAAGTCAATTATGTAGCATTTGGGCACTAACCATAAAGAAAGAAAAACTATGTGCTAACACTGCCAAGCACTAACCAGAATTTATTAGATTTAGAGTAAAATAAACATTTACCGTGCTGTCACTTCATATGGTTCTCTAGGTGTTTCCCACCCCTTGCCTTCATCAACTATCTGCCACATCCAAAGGGCAATGATAAGTTTGCCACAATGCTGAAGCATCTGCTCTCATTTACTTGACCTCTTATTGTATAACCAACAAAAAAAGTCTAACATGGGAGTAAAGGATGCCAATAACATTTGGGGAACCCCAAACTGAATATATGAATCCTTTTACTGTGCTAACTTTGGAAAGCACAAAAAATATCAAACAGGTGCTCCAAACATAAATAAAATAAAGTATTTAAAAATCCCAACTGGATAAAACTGAATATATTTTATGCTATCAATATAGAATGTCTGTTTACCTTCTTTACAACCCCTAAATCCTCAGTCACAACCTGAAAGAGAGAGAAAACTAGAGTCAATAATCGAATCGAATGTGCCAAATAATATTATTATGTGTCTGATTGGTATTCTCTGTGACAAGAGAGTGCCACAAAAGCTTAAAAGGCAAGTTCTACAGGACGGCGGTTCGACCCGTAATGTTGTATGGCGCTGAGTGTTGGCCGACTAAAAGGCGACATGTTCAACAGTTAGGTGTGGCGGAGATGCGTATGTTGAGATGGATGTGTGGCCACACAAGGAAGGATCGAGTCCGGGATGATGATATACGAGATAGAGTTGGGGTAGCACCAATTGAAGAGAAGCTTGTCCAACATCGTCTGAGATGGTTTGGGCATATTCAGCGCAGGCCTCCAGGAGCTCCAGTGCATATCGGACGGCTAAAGCATGCGGAGAATGTCAAGAGAGGTCAGGGTAGACCGAATTTGACATGGGAGGAGTCCGTTAAGAGAGACCTCAAGGATTGGAGTATCACCAAAGAACTAGCTATGGACAGGGCTGAGTAGAAGCTTGCTATCCATGTGCCAGAGCCATGAGTTGGTCGCGAGATCTGATGGGTTTCACCTCTAGCCTACCCCAACTTGTTTGGACTAAAGGCTTTGTTTTTGTTGTTGTTGTTGTTGTTGTTGATGATGTGTCTGATTGGTACTAGGCATTGCAGTGAGTACAAAGTCATGGAGTCAGGAAATCGACTACCTGGGGCATAGTTTTAAAAACCCGACCGGACCGGCGGTCTGATCAGAAAAATCGGAACCAGAGCCTTGTCTGTTTTTTATGACGCATTGGTCTTTTAGTAAAAAAAAGGGAAATATTAAGAAAATGGTGCATAAACTAGGGATCAAACCCTTGACCTTGAGCCATGGCACGCTAAAGGCCGAATAACCAACTGGGCTAGCAACACTTTGTGATTTATTAATGGATTACATCGAATATTATGTCTACCCATTTGATCTGGGGTCATTTTTTTCTGAAAAATTAGCTTAAATATTGCTGTTTTTGGTTGTCAATTAACCAATGAGCTGGTGGTCTGACCGTTGAAAATCTGAATGGACAGTCTCACCGGTTCGGTTTTTAAACCATGACCGGGGGTTAGAAGAAGAGAAAAAAAATTAGGGCATCAACTTGGCGAATGGAGCTTATATGAACCATATGTTTATCTGACCAACATGCTTACTTGCGTGTTGCACTTAACTCAATAGTTCCCATAGGGGATGCCATGTCATGATCGATATCATTCACCTAATCATGAAAGATAGAAATACAAATCTCTATCGTTCACAGAGTTTATTATGCTGTATACTGATACATTACACATATGGTGATGTTGTAGTTCTTCGTGAGATATATTGGCCCAACATCCTAGATGGTAACAGAAATAATTGGTAACCATGAAAGCCATCATTATGGTGTGGGGCAAGCATCGTGTGCAACAGTAGCAATGATGTACACGGCAACAGCAGAAGGATGCATGCAGGGCGAACAGCTCTTTAGGTGGCTATTATGTTGCGAACAGTCTTAATTAACATAAATTGCATAACTCTTCAGACTCATATCATGCTGAAATTGATCGATTTAGAAGTACAAAAGGAAATTAATGGCTGAAAATATATCAGAACCATTGTACCATCATGATTCCGAAATATATACAACGTATCATGCTCAAATCATAACAAGACTAACCTTGGCTTTAAAGAAATCCAACATCTCAACCTCAAACTGAAGCTCGTCATCTTTTGGGAAGCCATCTGGAGGTGTAACCGGGCAATCATCCTCTGCATAGTGTATTTTCGGCTCCATTTTAAACTGAAAAGATATATTGTGACCGCGGGGTGGGGGGGATTAGAGACAGCGGTAGGTATTTGCAAATTCAGGACATGCGTATTCGAACCATAGCATTCTCAGAAATATGTGCCCTTCCTACAACATTCTTGTTTTTTAATTTACAAGTTGCACTCTGTTTAACAGAATACCATAGCAATTTCACCCTTCAGCATTGTTGGAAAGCCTTCAGCAAAGCCAAGGATCGTTTTGCTTTTCCCCAACACAAATCTGAGTGGGTTTCCTTTTCCTGTTATAATAATAATGGTAAAACGAGATGATTAGAGCCCCAATACACCAAGCGGAGTACCTAAAAAAAGAGAAAGGTATAGATACTAATAAATGCATGTGGCAGTGAAAGTGAATTATAAGATAGATATCCTAACAAAAGTTTTTACATTTATCTCGTCTAACCTAATATACGTCGTAATGCAAGATGAAAGGAAGCATAGTGTAAGTGCTTTTACTGGAAGGGTTAACAAGCAAAGCCAGATATCACTGAACTGTTTTTTTTTTCTTTGTTCGCAGCATGCACAAACTTTAATGTTATATCTGCTATTAGAAGACTGCAAATCTGTAGCTTGATACTTGAAAGCTACACCGACTGGAAGATGGCTATGGAAGCACTAAATTTCTATGAAGATAAGAATCTGTCGAGTCCGAAGCATCCTGATGGTGCTTGTAAACTAAAAGAACTGTATATATGTAGTGCTGTGCTAAATGTGTTTTGCCTAATCACCTCCATGTTCCCTTCTTGTAGAATTCACAACAATGCCCTCCATGGTTCGAATAGTGCAATGAAGTATGACCTGCAAAATGACTAGAATTAACAAAGGGTTTGACCACGAAATGTCCCACTGTCTCCTATAACAAAAAAAATCAGAGATTGTCCAGTGAAAGGTCGAGAAAGCCATCATGAGGGCCCTGAACATTTATAGGACATAAAGGCAGATGATTTCGCCTGTACTATCTTGAGTGCTGAACAGCACCTCAAAATTTGAGCCGTGATGTGATCATCCGTTTTTAAATGAATAGATGGATATTGCACAAATTGATGATTGGCTCGATCAAATAGAATTAAAGGACTTCTTCATTATTCAACAATAACAGTACAAAGGCCCTAAACCCTAAAACCTTTTTATATTATAAGGTAAAACATTTCATGAAAACCTTTGCAGGAAATATTTCCATTGTGCACCAGCTTTTTGTCATATGACTTCCAGTATTTAGCGATGTAGAACTAGAGGTATTTGTCATCAGAAAATACATAGAGTTATAAAGCCAGCCCAGCCCACCCGGTGACAAACAAACTTCTATCCTGAACAAACATCATTCAGAGACATCGTTACTAGGTACTCTCAATTTAATGTACATACTTTTTCTTGACATTGTTTGCTTTGAGGTTGCTTACCACATACACCATGTGGTCAATGTACATACTTCTTCAATTGTTCATAAGTTAGACTAGCAGTAGCAATAAAATTCTCGAGAGCACTGGGCTTCCAGAAAGGCTGAGGGTAGTAAGATGGCAAAAGTTTGATTCACAAAGCCCTATGTCACAATAGCCTGCAGCAAATAAAGGTTTGGAACGAAGGGAAAATAACCGGCCCTGACCTGATCTCCATCTGCAGGAGTCGCGTCTCCCCTGCCTGACCGGATAACCGCCTTCATCAAACTCCCAGGAGTAAGCTTCTCCCTCCTGCAGCACAACCAAGGCATGAATAAAACCCATTTGCAGCTTACTACATTACTAGGTAGCTAAGCAAGAACTTCCGCGACTCTGCCCCCGTTATCCAGCAAATTTCGCACGTTGAACAAATTCTCTCTGCCCAATTTTCTGATGCATGCCTCGCTGTAGAGTCCCTAGCCGTACGGATTGCTGGGGGGGGGGGGGGGGGTAGTGCTGACCTCTTCTCGGCCGCCTCCTCGGCGGGCGATTTCTTCTTGGCGGGAGCCGGCGGGGGATCGTCGTGGGACATGGCTGAAGCTCGTGGAACAGCGGCTGATGCAGATAGGGAAGGAGGAGGGGATCGATCTCCTCTCCAATCGCGTGTGTGTGCGTTTAATGGCGGAGCTGGGAGCAGTTGAGGTAGGGGCAGCGCTCCTCACCTAGACTAGACTGGGTTGGACTTGGACGCTTCAGCGCTCACCGGCGTCAACGGCCGGCGGAGGATCCAAAGAAAAACCACGCGATCCGGTTGGCCGAACATCGCATCCCATCCACGGACTGGGCCTCCGTATAAGTCCATAAGAGCAACCCAACTAGTCCTGGCCATGGGCAGCCCGGCCCGAACGGCCCAGCCCGACGCCACTTCCGGGCCGGGCTCGGGCCTAGATTTTGAGCCTGAAGGCCGGGACCGGGCCCATCGTTTTCGTGTTTTCCTGAAGGACGGGCCGGGCCGGCCCGAAGCCCGACGGGCTTTTACGTGCTCGGGCCGGGCTCGGGCCCAGAAAACAGGCCCGACGGCCGGGCCGGGCCGGGCTCGGGCCTGGGTTTTTTGTGTCGGGCTTCGCTAGGCCCGGCCCGAGGTATGGCCAGGTATATACCCAACGCGCCGCCTAAACGGACGACGTATTTGTCCGTTTGGGTCGGCGATGTAATCAACGCAAACCCATATATCTGCGCGTGGTAATTGGCAAATCCTTTTTAACAAATCGCACATATTTTACATACAAATTTTAGATTATTTCACAAGTAAACATATAGTCCACAATCAAATAAATAACATAGTTTTACAAGCCGAATAAAACTAAAATAGTCTCACATAGTTTTGCAAGCCGAATAAAAAAGATATATCTATTGGTTGCCAACATGAGCCTACATATGCTCAACCAAATTATTTTGTAGTTGCATGTGAGTTTTTCAATCACGCATGTCATAATGAAATTGAATGAACTGTTCAAATGTTGTCGCTCCTTCATGCTCAGACACAACATTCTCATCTTGAAACTGAAACCCTTGATCGTAGAGACGTTCCGGACGCTCATCTTCTATGATCATATTGTGCATGATCATAGAAGCGGTCATCACCTCCCACAGTTTTTTCGTGCTTCAAGTCTTAGCAGGATACCGAACGATGCCCCATCGAGATTGCAAAACACCAAAGGCACGCTTGACGTCCTTCCTAGCACTCTCTTGCTCTTGGGCAAATCTTTTCCTCTTCTCTCCGACAGGGTTGAGGATTGTCTTCACAATAGTGGTCCACTCAGGATATAAAGCGTCACCCAGGTAGTACACTTTGTCGTACTTGTGGTCGTTGATGGTAAAATTAACCGCTGGGTTGTTGCCTTCGTCAAGCCTAGCAAACATCCGCGAGCGCTAAAGCACGTTGATATCATTGTGTGATCCAGCTATGCCAAAGAAAGAGTGCCAGATCCAGAGATCTTGTGATTCCACGGCCTCAAGTATGACAGTGCAAGCCCTGACATGGCCCTTATACTGCCCTTGCCAAGCGTAAGGCGGTTCTTCCACTCGATGCATGCATTCTATCTTGCCAAGCATCCACAGGAAGCCCTACTGGCATTCATCATCAACAAGCAGGCTATATCTTGAGGAGTCGGCTCTCTCAAGTACTCAGGGCCAAAAACAGCAATAGCAGCCCTGCAGAGACTTGTACGGGGAGTCTAGGCATGCAGACTCACTCATACGGACATACTCGTTAATGAGATCACCGGGCACTCCGTATGCAAGCATTCGGATGGCTGCAGTGCATTTCTGATAAGAGGAGAATCCAATCTTTCCAAGGACATCCTCTTTGCACTCGAAATAGTCATCGTAGCCGACCACCCCCTCTCTAATACGGTTGAAAAGATGCCTACTCATACGGAAACAGCGGCGGAATTTCTGATGTTTAAACAACGGGTTCGTTGTGTCAAAGTAGTCCTTCCAAAGAAGGAAATGTCCGCTCTCTTGGTTGCGATTCAACGCTGGAAGGTGACCCGGAATGGAGCCACGGAACAACGGCCACTGGCTATTGAGGTGGTGATGGACCAACACGGCAGCCAAGATCTCCTCCTCATCATCGGACGAGGAATCATCGGAGTCGCAAAGAAAATTGTGAAAAAAGAATTCGTCGGTGGAGTCCATTTTGTACATTGGCAAACTCTCGAACAGCTTGCGGCATCGACGAAGGAGCCGGCCGGCGAAGGGAGTCACGCCGCCCTCGGACCAGCTACCTGCCCCGGCGGAGCGTGCCGGTGTCAGGACAAAGGAGCTGCCGAGGCGGCTTCTTGGTCGCGGTTGTGTCGAGGAGTGGAGTGGGAAGCTTTCCGATCCCCAACGCCAAGACGGCGGTGGCGGCGACGTGGGAGGTGACGGCGTTGCGGGGGTGGATGTTGCGGCACCGGCAGCTGGCAGAGGCACCAAAAAAATGGACAGCAGCGTCGGCGACGAAGGAGGCGGGCGAGGGTTTGCTGTTGGAATGGGAGAGGATGGCCAATGTGCCACCGACCAGTGGGCCAAGGGGAGGAGTAGGGGCGCGCGCGCCCGTCTCATGTCCGCGCCGACGTAAATCCGGTTTAAAAATGGACCGGGAATGGGTCGGCAGGCGGACGAAAAGCGAACGCGCGTTCTTTTTGGATACATGAACTTTTTAAAAATTGGCGAACACTTTTTGAAACTCCCAAACCAAATTAGAAACAAACACATTTTTAAAATTGCGAACGAATTTTGAATGGAAACAATTTTGAAACTACCGAACAAAATTGGAAAACACGAACATTTTTCTTAAATTTGCAAATGAATTTTGGAAGAGGAATATGTTTTCAAACTCCTATTTTTTTTTTGAAAATGCGAACATTTTTTGAAATTATGAACAATATCTGAAAGGTGAACATTTTTTTAAATATGCGAACATTTTAATAAAACAAGGAGAATTGTTTATTGAATTTGGGACAAAAGATAATAACAGAAACATTTTTTGAACTTTCGAACATTGTTTGAATTTTTTAAAATTTTGAAATTCTCAAGAACAGGAAAGAGAAGAAAAGAAATTACAAAGAAATAGAAAAATGAAGTAAAGAAACAAGTATATGGAAAAATAATTAAACACGAACATTTTCTGAAACTACGGAAGAAATTTGAAAACATTATTTTTTTTGGAAACACAAACATTTTTTGAAAACGAGAATTTTTGGAACTCCCAAATTTTTATAAATGCAAAGTTTTTTATAAATATGTGAAGAATTTTCAAGAAACATGAATATTTTTGAAATAAAAATGAAAAGAAAAAAAGGAAAGAAAAAGAAATAAAAAAAGGAGAGAAAAGAGAAAACAAGTAACATGAAGAAAAAGAAATTGAGACAGCAAAAAAAATGGTTCAGGAACATCTATACCAATATAAAAAGACCCAAAGGGGCAGATCCAACTGATCTCGGCCATCAAACTAGGTCAATCCAACGATCTAGACTGCTCCGATGGCAAGCGTTCAAAGTGTTTAACGTGCAATTAATATCATACCAAATATTGCACTAATCATAGATTAACACATAAATAATAGCATACCCAATATCCGTGTGCAATTAATATATTACCTAAATATTAATGTACGTTGCACGTGCGCATTTACTAGTCCTAGAAAATTCCCAAAACTGGAAAAACGGCTTTAGGAACCTCGTTGAAGGTTCCCAAAACCGGGATGGCAGAAGCGATGGGTGGGCCCAGATCATCCCTCGCTCGCGAACCTCTGTGCGAATGCTCAACAACTTGACCCAACATGCGTCACATAGGATTTTCCATCCTAACTGACACTTACGAAGTGTGAACATAATTTTGGCCGTGGCTTCAAATTTTATTCATGTGTTATGACAACACATTCTTTATGGGTACTGACTAGGACTATAGTGAGCTGCCCTAGTGATGGGCACCGTTTTGAACTATCGAATGATGTAACTTGGTCTTAATAAAAGGCTTCAAATGTTTTGGTTCAAATATATACTTTTCCCTGTTGGTTGGGTGACGTGGTGATCAAAGAATTTGAGTTGCAGGGTGGTCTATCAATGAATTGAACTTTATTGAAAAAGCACTCGTTACCAACCGAAAGTTTATTAATCCTATAAAGCATTATTTTGAGTTTGATCAGATAAGATTTTGGTAAATGCTATTTGCATCCTTTAAAATTACCAACCCTATTTCTGGTTTTGCTAAACTAGTGTCGATTTTCTAATCTGTTAATTTTAGGAGCTGCTACGCGTCAGTCGGTGAATCTTTTAAAAAGATCCGCCGCCTCGTGAGCCATTCGATTGCGTGACGCGAGCCGTTCAATCCCCCTCTTTAATTTCCTGCAATGATGCTCTTGTTGCAAGATCTGGTCTTCTCTGATTTCCTGCAACAAGACCTTTGTTGCGAAACCTCATATTCTACAATTTTTTGCAACAAGACCCATGTTGCAAAACCTCTTCTTCTTTAGTTTTCTGCAACAAGACCCTTACAAAATTGCAACAACATCTCCCGCCGCGTCTAATTTTCTGCAACAATATTTTTCACGCATCTAATTTTCTGCAACAACATCTTGCAAGCGTCTAATTTTCTGCAACATCTTTCACGCATCTAATTTTCTGCAACAAGATCCTTGTTGTAAAAAAATTGCAACAACATCTTCCGTTGCGTCTAATTTCCCGCAACAAGACCCTTGCTGCAGAAATTAAAACAACATCTCCGCCGCATCTAATTTTCTGCAGCAGGACCCATGTTGCAAAATTTGCAACAGCATCCCCGGCCGCTCGCGTACTTGCTCAACCTGCCACCATTCTGCAACAACACCGTTGTTGCGGAGATAAGATGGCGCCACAACACCAGGAGGGCTCCCGCCTGAAGCTTCTGCACTGCCAGGTGACCCCGCTGCCTGCCGGCGAGCCCTTTCTCCGACGCGCCGCGCCTCTCACCTCCCATGACCTCATCTCCTTCTCTTCATAGGAAACATGCCAGCAGCAGTCGAGTCCTTCGCCTCCGGCTGCTTTCCCGGCAAGCTCGAGCCAGATTCACGCTGAGGGAAGGAGAGATGTGAGTGGAATGGGGAACCGCTTCGCTTGGCAGCGCTGATTCATGAGGAAGGAGATTCGGGAGAAGAGGATAAGGTATGAGGCGAGGCGTGGTTGTTGCAAATAATGTGGTGGTGGGGTCCAGAACGGATGTGTGGAACGCAGCGCAACCGAGGCGGCGGACGCGGGCGTGATTATCCGTCGGGTGATCTGGATCGTTTCCCTTAATTTTAACATGAGGAACGGCCGCTGCTGATAGGCTGATATTTTTTCACACATCTCTTTGTTCTGACATCTCCCGTTCTAAACTATTGGCCCTATATGGTTTTTTCTCCTGTGTGATTATCCATCGATCGCCATCTATCTTGGGTCACATATCAACCTCTTGATGTGGATTTCCTGAAGAAGCTTCTAACCTAATTCATTTCTGTGTCATTGATAATTAGTACGTACTGCTACCTCTTGAGCACTACGTTGGATTCCCTTGAAGAGGAAAGGATGATGCAGTAAAGTAGCGTAAGTATTTCCCTCAGTTTTTAAGAACCAAGGTATCAATCCAGTAGGAGGCTACGCGCGAGTCCCTCGTACCTGCACAAAACAAATAACTCCTCGCAACCAACGCGATAAGGGGTTGTCAATCCCTTCACGGTCACTTACGAGAGTGAGATCTGATAGATATGATAGGATAATATTTTTGGTATTTTTGTGATAAAGATGCAAAGTAAAATAAAAGCAAAGTAAAAAGCAAAGGAAAAAAACAAAGTGTTGGGAGATTAATATGATGAAGATAGACCCGGGGGCCATAGGTTTCACTAGTGGCTTCTCTCAAGAGCATAAGTATTTTACGGTGGGTGAACAAATTACTGTTGAGCAATTGACAGAATTGAGCATAGTTATTATTGGAATATCTAGGTATGATCATGTATATAGGCATCACGTCCGAGACAGGTAGACCGACTCCTTTGCATCTACTACTATTACTCCACTCATCGACCGCTATCCAAAGATGCATCTAGAGTATTAAGTTCAAGAAAATAGAGTAGCGCCTTAAGCAAGATGACATGATGTAGAGGATAAATTCATGCAATATGATAAAACACCATCTTGTTATCCTCGATGGCAACAATACAATCGTGCCTTGCTGCCCCTCATCCTTTGGGAAAGGACACGCAAGATTGAACCCAAAGCTAAGCACTTTTCCCATTGCAAGAAAGATCAATCTAGTAGGTCAAACCAAACTGATAATTGAAGAGACTTGCAAAGATAACCAATCATACATAAAAGAATTCAGAGAAGATTCAAATATTGTTCATAGATAATCTTGATCATAAACCCACAATTCATCGGTCTCAACAAACACACCGTAAAAAGAAGATTACATCGAATAGATCTCCACGAGAGAGGGGAACATTGTATTGAGATCCAAAAAGAGAAGAAGCCATCTAGCTACTAACTATGGACCCGAAGGTCGAGGTAAATTACTCACACTTCATCGGAGGCTATGATGATGATGTAGAAGCCCTCCGTGATGGATGCCCCCTCCGTGGAGCTTGAACAGCCCCAAGATGGGATCTCGTGGAGTGAGAAGGTTGCGGCGGTGGAATTAGGTTTTGGCTCCGTGTCGATCGTTTGAAGTGCAAGTATATATAGGAGGAAGATGCGTCGGTGGAGCAACAGGGGCCCACGAGGGTGGAGGGGCGCCCCTACCTCGTGGCTTCCTCCTTTCTTTCTTGGACGAGGGTCCAAGTCTCTGGATCATATTCGGTGAGAAAATCACGTTCCCGAAGGTTTCGTTCCGTTTGGACTCCGTTTGATATTCCTTTTCTTCGAAACTCTGAAATAGGCAAAAAAACAGCAATTCTGGGCTGGGCCTCCGGTTAATAGGTAGTTCCAGAAATAATATAAAAGTGGATAATAAAGCCCAATAATGTCCAAAATAGTAGATAATATAGCTTGCAGCAATAAAAAAATTATAGATACGTTGGAGACGTATCACGTACCATAGCGAGTAACAAAGGCAGTCTTATGAATGTCCTCTTCATGAACTCTGATCTGGTGGTATCCTAACCTCAAATCAAGTTTAGAGAATACCGAGGAAGCAACGAGTTGATCATACAAATCATTGATCAGGGGAAGCGGATATTGTCCTGAATTGTTGCCTGGTTGATAGGTTCTTGGACGAAACTATGCGTACCATCCTTCTTCTTAACAAAGAGAGAAGGGCACCCATGCGGAAGAGCTAGAACAAATGAATCCTTTGCAAAGTGATTCTTCGATTTCCTTCTTAAGCTCAAAGAGTTCGTGTCACTAGTGCAGAGACGTGCTATACAAACGGTTTTTAGCCCCTTTTCGCAACGGCGTTTTGAGCCGTCGCCAAGTGAGTGTGTGCAATAGGGGGGTCCTTCACACACGACCCAGAAACCATCGGGGATAGGCCCTCCGACCACACAGGCGGGGGCAAAATGAGCTCGTGTGTGATCGGGCGAGGCAATGAAACCCAATCGTTTCCGTTCGTATGTACATCCCACATAGTGAATCCCAGAGAAACTTTTCCGTTCGTATGTATATCGCACATAGTTTTTTTTGTGGAAACGTTTGTGCAAGGTGGCCTAACGCAAACAGTTGTCTACCGGAAGCCATGTGTGTTTCTAGAAACTGTGTGGGTTCTTTGAGTTCATCGCCCACAATGTTGTCTGAGTAACCATCTGCAATAGAAAACCCCAATAAGCAGGGTAATTAGCCTATTATTGATAATCCATGTAGTAATCAAATTGACATTTCTTATAAAAACATGTTAGGGAACGTAGTATTTCAAAAAAATTGCCTACGATCACGCAAGATCTATCTAGGAGAAGCATAGCAACGAGCGGGGAGAGTGTATCCAAGTACCCTCGTAGACCGAAAGCGAAAGCATTTAGTAACGCGGTTGATGTAGTCGAACGTCTTTACGATCCAACCGATCCAAGTACCGAGCCTACGGCACCTCCGTGTTCAGCACACGTTCAGCACGATGACGTTCCTCGAACTCTTGATCCAGTTGAGGCCGAGGGAGAGTTCCGTCAGCACGACGGCGTGACGACGGCGTTGGTGATGTGATCCGCGCAGGGCTTCGCCTAAGCACTACGACAATATGACCGATGTGGTAAACTGTGGAGGGGGCACCGCACACGACTAAGAAACAACTACTATGCTTTGGGGTGCCCCCTGTGTTGGGGAACGTTGCAGAAAATTAAAATTTTTCCTACGGTTTCACCAAGATCCATCTATGAGTTCTACTAAGCAACGAGTCAAGGGAGAGTTTGCATCTACATACCACTTGTAGATCGAGTGATGAAGCGTTTGAGGGAGTGGTGATGATGAAGACGTTCCCAGCGTGATTCCGATCACCGATGACCAAGTGCTGAGCGGACAGCACCTCCGTGTTCAACACACGTGCACGGACGACGGCGTCTCCTTCGTCTTGATCCAGCAAGGAGGAAGGAGAGGTTGAGGAAGATCACTCAATGGCGGCCTGACGGCGTGATGCGGATGGAGGGATCAGTACTCGGCGAGGCCGCCAAGCGTGTCACGGAGGAGGAGAGGTGTTGGGAGGGAGGGGCTGCGCCTTCAATGGTGTGTGCAGCCCTCCCTCTACCCCTCTATTTATAGGGGAAAGGAGGAGGGCGGCCCCTCTAGATCCATCTAGAGGGGGCGTGACGAGGGAGGGGCTTGCCCCCAAGCAAGGCGCCCCTTTGGGTTTCCCCCTCAACCCTAGGCGCATGGGCCAGGGAGGGTGCGCCCAGCCCATGAGGGGCTGGCTGCCCCACGCAGCCCAAGTGGCCCCCAAAGGGTGGCCCCTCCGGTGGTCCTCCGGAACCCTTAGGTGGACCCTCCATAAAACCGATATGACCGAAACTTTTCGGTGTCCGTTTGATGACTTCCATATATAAATCTTTACCTCCGGACCATTCCGAACTCCTCGTGACGTCAGGGATCTCATCCGGACTCGAACAACATTCGGTAATCACATACAAGTCTTCCTATTAACCCTAGCGCCACCGAACCTTAAGTGTGTAGACCCTACGGGTTCGGGAGACATCTGAACATGACCGAGGCGCTCTCGGTCAATAACCAACAGCGGGATCTGGATACCCATGTTGGCTCCTACATGCTCCTCGATGATGTCATTGGATGAACCACGATGTCTAGGGTTGAGCAACCCCGTATGCTATTCCCTTTGTCGACGGTATGTTACTTGCCCGAGACTCGATCGTCGGTATCCCAATACCTCGTTTAGTCTCAAGCACGGCAAGTCACTTTACTCATACCGTAATGCATGATCCGTGACGGACACTTGGTCACTTTGAGCTCATTATGATGATGCACTACCGAGTGGGCCCAATGATACCTCTCCGTCATACGGAGTGACAAATCTGTCTCGATCCGTGTCAACCCGCAGACACTTTCGGAGATACCGTAATGCACCTTTATAGTCACCCGATTCGTTGTGACGTTTGGTACACCAAAGCATTCCTCGGTATCCGGAGTTACACGATCTCACGGTCTAAGGAAGAGATACTTGACATTGGAAAAGCTCTAGCAAAAGCGAACTACGATCTTTGTGCTATGCTTAGGATTGGGTCTTGTCCATCACGTCATTCTCCTAATGGCGTGATCTCGTTATCAATGACATCGATGTCCATAGTCGAAACCATGACTATCTGTTGACCAACGAGCTAGTCTACTAGAGGCTTACTAGGGACGTATTGTAGTCTATGTATTCACCGTGTATTACGATTTCCGGATAATACGCTTATAGCATGAATAAAGACAATTATCATGAACAAGGAAATATAATAATAATGCTTTTATTATTGCCTCTAGGGCATATTTCCAACAGTCTCCCACTTGCACTAGAGTCAATAATCTAGTTTACATTGTGATGAATCGAACACCCATAGAGTTACGGTGTTGATCATGTTTTGCCCATGAAGAGGTTTAGTCAGCGGATCTGCGACATTCAGATCCATATGCACTTTACAAATTTCTATGTCTCCATCACGAACATTTTCACGGATGGAGTTGAAGCAACGCTTGATGTGCTGGTCTTCTTGTGAAACACTGGGCTCCTTGGCAAGTGCAATAGCTCGGTGTTGTCACAGAAGAGTTTGATCGGCCCGACGCATTGGGTATGACTCCTAGGTCGGTGATGAACTCCTTCACCCAAATTGCTTCATGCGCTGCCTCCGAGGCTGCCATGTACTCCGCTTCACATGTAGATCCCGCCACGGCGCTCGCTTGCATTGCACCAGCTTCTTGCTCCACCATTCAACATATACACGTATCCGGTTTGTGACTTAGAGTCATCGGATCGTGTCGAAGCTTAGCGTCGGCGTAACCCTTTACTGACGAGCTCTTCGTCACCTCCATAAACGAGAAACATGTCCTTTGTCCTTTTCGGTACTTCAGGATATTCTTGACGCTGTCCGGTGTTCCTTGCGGGATTACTTTGGTACCTTCCTACCAAACTTACGGCAAGGTTTACATCAGTGCAGTACACGACATGGCATACATAATAGATCCTATGGCTGAGGCATAGGGATGACACTCATCTCTTCTTTATCTTTTGCCGTGGTCGGGCATTGAGCTGAGCTCAATCTCACACCTTGCAAAACAGGCAAGAACCCTTCTTGGACTGATCCATTTGAACTTCTTCAAAATCTTATCAAGGTATGTGCTTTGTGAAAGACCTATGAGGCGTCTCGATCTATCTCTATAGATCTTGATGCCTAATATATAAGCACTTCTCCAAGGTCCTTCATTGAAAAACACTTATTCAAGTAGGCCTTAATGCTGTCCAAGAATTCTATATCATTTCCCATCAAAAGTATGTCATCTACATATAATATGAGAAATGCTCTGAGCTCCCACTCACTTTCTTTAAACGCAGGCTTCTCCATAAGTCGCATAAACTAAACGCTTTGATCATCTCATCAAAGCGAATGTTCCAACTCGAGATGCTTGCACCAGCCCATAAATGGATCATTGGAGCTTGCATACTTTATCGACATTCTTAGGATCGACAAAACCTTACGGTTGTATCATATCTGCTCTTCCTTAAGATAACCGTTAAGGAGCGCTGTTTTGGCGTCCATCGCCATATCTCATAATCATAGTATGCGGCAATTGCTAACATGATTGGACGGACTTAAGCTTCGCTCACGGAGAAAAAGTCTCATCGTAGTCAATCCCTTGAACTTGTCGATAACCCTTAGCGACAAGTCGAGCTTTATAAATGGTGACATTACCATCGCGTCCGTCTTCCTCTTAAAGATCCATTTGTTTTCTATCGCTGCCGATCATCCGCAAGTCGGTCAAAGTCCACACTTTGTTTTCATACATGGATTCTATCTCGGACTTCATGGCTTCTAGCCATTTGTTGGAATCTGGGCCCGCCATCGCTTCTTCATAGTTCGAAGGTTCATTGTTGTCTAACAACATGATTTCCGAGAAAGGGTTGCCGTACCACTCAGTGCGGGCGTGTCCTAGTGGACCTCTGAAGTTCAAGTAGCAACTTGATCCAAGTACCTTGATCATCATCATGAATTTCCTCTTGGTTGGTGTAGGCATCACGGGAACATTTTCTGAGCTGCACTACTCTCTGTTCAAGAGGTAGTACTTCATCGAGTTCTACTTTCCTCCCACTTACTTCTTTCGAGAGAAACTCTTTTCCGAAAGGTTCCGTTCTTGGCAACAAAGATCTTGCCCTCGGATCTTAAGTAGAAGGTATACCCAATGGTTTCTTTAGGGTATCCTATGAAGACGCATTTTTCCGACTTGGGTTCGAGCTTTTCAGGTTGAAGTTTCTTGACATAAGCATCGCATCCCCAAACTTTTAGAAGCGACGACTTAGGTTTCTTCCCAAACCATAATTCATACGGTGTCGTCTCAGCGGTTTAGGCGGTGCCCTATTTAAAGTGAATGTAGCTGTCTCTAGGCGTATCCCCAAAATGATAGCGGTAAATCTGTAAGAGACATCATAGACCGCACCATATCCAATAGAGTGCGATTCGACGTTCGGACACACCGTTCTGTTGAGGTGTTCGGTGGCGTTAGTTGTGAAACGATTCCACATTTTCTTAAGTGTGTACCAAATTGTGACTTAAATATTCTCCTCCACGATCCGATCGTAAGAATTTTATCTTTCGGTCACGTTGATTCTCTACTTCATTCTGAAATTCCTTGAACTTTTCAAAGGTCTCGGACTTGTGTTTCATCAAGTAGACATACCCATATCTACTCAAGTCATCTGTGAGAGTGAGAACATAACGATATCCTCCATGAGCCTCAACGCTCATTGGACCGCACACATCGGTATGTATGATTTCCAACAAGTTGGTTGCTCGCTCCATTGTTAGGAGAACGGAGTCTTGGTCATCTTGCCCATGAGGCATGGTTCGCATGTGTCAAATGATTCATAATCTAAAGACTCCAAAGTCCATCGACATGGAGCTTCTTCATGCGCTTTACACCAATGTGACCAAGGCGGCGTGCCACAAGTATGTGGGACTATCGTTATCAACTTTACATCTTTTGGTATTCACGCTATAAACATGTGTAATACTACGCCGAGATTCATTAAGAATAAACCATTGACCATGAGCATGACCATAATACATATCTCTCATATAAATAGAACAACCATTATTCTCGGATTTAAATGAGTAGCCATCTCGCATTAAACGAGATCCGGATACAATATTCATGCTCAAACTTGGCACTAAATAACAATTATTAAGGTTCATAACTAATCCGTAGGTAAATGAAGAGGTAGCGTGCCGACGGCGATCACATCGACTGGAACCATTCCCGACGCGCATCGTCACCTCGTCCTTCGCCGATTTCCGCTTATTCCGCAGCTCTGCTGTGAGTTACAAATATGAGCAACGGCACCGGTATCAAATACCGGGAGTTACTACGATCTTGGCAAAGTACACATCAATTACATGTATATCAAATATACCTTTGGTGTTGCGGCCTTCTTGTCCGCTAAGTATTTGGGGCGTTCCGCTTCGGTGACCCCTCCCTTGCAATAAAAGCACTCGGTCTCGGGTTTGGGTCCATTCTTTGACTTCTTCCGGCAACTTGTTTACGGGCGCGGCAACCTCCTTGCCGTCCTTCTTGAAGTTCTTCTTACCCTTGCCCTTCTTGAACTTAGTGGTCTTATTGACCATCAACACTTGATGTTCTTTCTTGATCTCAACCTCGGTGACTTGACATAGAGAACACTTCAGAATGGTCTTTACCATCCCCGCATGTTGTAGTTCATCACAAAGCTCTTGTAGCTTGGTGGGAGCGATGGAGGATTCATCAATGACCGCCTCATCGTGGAGGTTAATATTCATTTGGGTCATACGGTTGTGCAACCTGACATCTTGAGAATATGCTCCTTGTGAACTGTTTTCCTCCATCTTACAACTATAGAGCTTGTCGGAGATGTCATATCTCTCGACCGGCGTGAGCTTGGAAAACAAGTTTCAGCTCCTCGAACATCTCATATGCTCCGTGATGCTCAAAAGCGCTTTTGGAGCCCGGTTCTAAGCTGTAAAGCATGTCGCCTTTGAGCGAGGGAGTAATCATCAAGACGAGACTGCCAAGCATTCATAATGTCTTGGTTCTGCAGGACGGAGCGTCACCTAGCGGTCCTTCTAGGACATATTGTTTCTGGCAGCTATGAGGATGATCCTCAAGTTCGGACCCGATCCGTATAGTTGCTGCCGTCATCTTTCAACTTGGTTTTCTCTAGGAAGCGTTGAAGTTCAAGTTGACATGGCGTTGGCCATTTGATCTACAAGACATATCATTCAAAAGTTTTAGACTAAGTTCATGATAATTAAGTTCATCTAATCAAATTATTTAAATGAACTCCCACTCAGATTTGACATCCCTCTAGTCATCTAAGTGTTACACGATCCGAGTCGACTAGCCCGTGTCCGATCATCACGTGAGACGGACTAGTCTCGTCGGTGAACATTCTCATGTTGATCGTATCTTCCATACGACTCGTGTTCGACCTTTCGGTCTCCGTGTTCCGAGGCCATGTCTGTACATGCTAGGCTCGTCAAGTAAACCCTAAGTGTTTTCGGCGTGTGTAAATCTGTCTTACACCGTTGTATGTGAGCGTAAGAATCCATCACACCCGATCATCACGTGGTGCTTAGAAGCGACGAAGTTTGGCAGCGGTGCACGATTAGGGAAACACTTCTTGAAATTGTTGTAAGGATCATCTTATTTACTACCGTCGTTCTAAGTAAACAAGATGTATAAACATAATAAACATCACATGCAATTATATAGTAGTGACATGATATGGCCAATATCATAAAGCTCCATTGATCTCCATCTTGGGCTCCATGATCATCTTGTCACCGCATGACACCATGATCTCCATCATCATGATCTCCATCATTGTGCCTCCATGAAGTTGTCACGCCAACGACTACTTCTACTTCTATGGCTAACGCGTTTAGCAATAAAGTAAAGTAAGTTACATGGCGTTCTTCAATGACACGCAGGTCATACAAAATTAAAGACAACTCCTATGGCTCCTGCCGGTTGTCATACTCATCGACATGCAAGTCGTGATTCCTATTACAAGAACATGATCTCATACATCACAATATGTCATTCATCATTCATCACAACTTGGCCATATCACATCACATGACAATTGCTGCAAAAACAAGTTAGACGTCCTCTAATTGTTGTTGCATCTTTTACGTGGCTGCAATTGGGTTCTAGCAAGAACGTTTTATTACCTACGAATAACCACAGCGTGATCTTGTCAACTTCTATTTACCCTTCATAAGGACCCTTTTCATCGAATCCGCTCCAACTAAAGTAGGAGAGCAGACACCCGCCAGCCACCTTATGCAACTAGTGCATGTTAGTCGGTGGAACCGGTCTCACGTAAGCGCACGTGTAAGGTTGGTCGGGCCGCTTCATCCCACAATACCGCGGAAGCAAGATAAGACTAGTAGCGGCAAGTAAATTGACAAGATCCACGCCCACAACTAAATTGTGTTCTACTCGTGCAAAGAGAACTACGCATAGACCTAGCTCATGATGCCTTTGTTGGGGAGCGTTGCAGAAAATTAAAATTTTTCCCACGGTTTCACCAAGATCCATTTATGAGTTCTACTAAGCAACGAGTCAAGGAGAGAGTTTGCATCTACATACCACTTGTAGATCGAGTGCGGAAGCGTTTGAGGGAGTGGTGATGATGAAGGCGTTCCCAACGTGATTCCGATCACCGATGACCAAGTGCTGAGCGGACAGCACCTCCGTGTTCAACACACGCACGGGACGACGGCGTCTCCTTCGTCTTGATCCAGCAAGGAGGAAGGAGAGGTTGAGGAAGATCACTCAATGGCAGCACGAAGGCGTGATGCGGATGGAGGGCAGATTCGGCAGGCTTCGCCAAGCGTATGCACGGAGGAGGAGAGGTGTTGGGGAGGGAGGGCTGCGCCTTCAATGGTGTGTGCAGCCTCCCTCTACCCTCTATTTATAGGGGAAAGGAGGAGGGCGGCCCCTCTAGATCCATCTAGAGGGGGGCGGCGGAGGGAGGGGGGGCTTGCCCCCAAGCAAGGGGCGCCCTTTAGGGTTTCCCCTCAACCCTAGGCGCATGGGCCAAGGGAGGTGCGCCCAGCCCATGAGGGGCTGGCTGCCCCACTCAGCCCAAGTGGCCCCCCAAAGGGTGGCCCCTCCGGTGGTCCTCCGGAACCCTTCGGTGGACCCTCCATAAACCGATATGACCGAAACTTTTCCGGTGTCCGTTTGATGACTTCCCATATATAAATCTTTACCTCCGGACCATTCCGAACTCCTCGTGACGTCCGGGATCTCATCCGGACTCGAACAACATTCGGTAATCACATACAAGTCTTCCTATTAACCCTAGCGCCACCGAACCTTAAGTGTGTAGACCCTACGGGTTCGGGAGACATCGAACATGACCGAGGCGCTCTCCGGTCAATAACCAACAGCGGGATCTGGATACCCATGTTGGCTCCACATGCTCCTCGATGATGTCATCGGATGAACCACGATGTCTAGGGTTCGAGCAACCCGTATGCTATTCCCTTTGTCGACGGTATGTTACTTGCCCGAGACTCGATCGTCGATATCCCAATACCTCGTTTAGTCTCGTTACGGCAAGTCACTTTACTGCATCCGTAATGCATGATCCGTGACCGGACACTTGGTCACTTTGAGCTCATTATGATGATGCACTACCGAGTGGGCCCGTGATACCTCTCCGTCATACGGAGTGACAAATCCTGTCTCGATCCGTGTCAACCCAACAGACACTTTCGGAGATACCTGTAATGCACCTTTATAGTCACCCGTTATGTTGTGACGTTTGGTACACCCAAAGCATTCCTACGGTATCCGGAGTTACACGATCTCACGGTCTAAGGAAGAGATACTTGACATTGGAAAAGCTCTAGCAAAACAAACTACACGATCTTTGTGCTATGCTTAGGATTGGGTCTTGTCCATCACGTCATTCTCCTAATGGCGTGATCCCGTTGTCAATGACATCGATGTCCATAGTCAGAAACCATGACTATCTCGTTGACCAACGAGCTAGTCTACTAGAGGCTTACTAGGACGTATTATAGTCTATGTATTCACACGTGTATTACGATTTCCGGATAATACAGTTATAGCATGAATAAAGACAATTATCATGAACAAGGAAATATAATAATAATGCTTTTATTATTGCCTCTAGGGCATATTTCCAACACCCTGCCCCCGTATATAAAGGAGGGGAGGAGGAGGCCGGCCACCAAGGGGCGCACCAGGGAGAGGGGAGTCCTACTAGGACTCCAGTCCTAGTAGGATTCGGCCCCACTCTTTTTTCCTTCTACCGGAGGGGGAAAAGGGGAAAGAGAAGGAGTAGGAGAAGGAAAGGGGGGTGGCACCCCCTTCCCAAGTCCAATTCGGCATCCTCCCTTGTGGGGGGCGCACCAGCCCCTTGTGGGCTGGTTAGCCTCCCTCCTATGGCCCATAAGGCTCATATCTTTCCCCGAGGGATTCCGGTAACCCCTCCGGTACTCCGATATGTACCCGATACACTCTGAAATCTTTCCGGTGTCCGAATACTACCTTCCAATATATCAATCTTTACCTCCTGACCATTTCGAGACTCCTCATCATGTCCGTGATCTCATCCGAGACTCCGAACAAACTTCGGTCACCAAAACACATAACTCATAATACAAATCGTCATTGAACCTTAAGCGTGCGGACCCTATGGGTTCGAGAACTATGTAGACATGACCAAGACACATCTCCGGTCAAGAACCAATAGCGGAACCTGGATGCTCATATTGGTTCCTACATATTCTACGAAGATCTTTATCGGTCAAACCGCATAACAACATACGTCATTCCCTTTGTCATCAGTATGTTACTTGCCCGAGATTCGATCGTCGGTATCCTCATACCTAGTTCAACCTCGTTACCGGCAAGTCTCTTTACTCGTACCGTAATGCATCATCCCGCAACTAACTCATTAGTCACATTGCTTGCTAGGCTTATAGTGATGTGCATTACCGAGAGGGCCCAGAGATACCTCTCCGATACACGTCTTGACAAATCCTAATCTCGATCTATGCCAACCCAACAAACACCTTCGGAGACACCTGTAGAGCATCTTTATAATCACCCAGTTATGTGTGACATTTGATAGCACACAAGGTGTTCCTCCGGTATTCGGGAGTTGCATAATCTCATAGTCAGAGGAATATGTATAAGTCATGAAGAAAGCAATAGCAATAAAACTGAACGATCAACATGTTAAGCTAACGGATGGTTCTTGTCCATCACATCATTCTATAATGATGTGATCCCGTTCATCAAATGACAACACATGTGTATGGTCAGGAAACATAACCATCTTTGATTAACGAGCTAGTCAAGTAGAGGCATACTAGGGACACTCTGTTTTGTCTATGTATTCACACATGTACTAAGTTTTCGGTTAATACAATTCTAGCATGAATAATAAACATTTATCATGATATAAGGAAGTATAAATAGCAACTTTATTATTGCCTCTAGGGCATATTTCCTTCAGTCCCCCACTTGCACTAGGGTCAATAATCTAGTTCACATCGCCATGTGATTTAACACCAAGAGTGCACATCACCATGTGATTAGTTCACATCGCCATGTGACTAATACCCAAAGGGTTTAACTAGAGTCAATAATCTAGTTCACATCGCTATGTGATTAACACCCAAAGAGTACTAAGGTGTGATCATGTTTTGCTTGTGAGAGAAGCTTAGTCAATGGGTCTGTCACATTCAGAGCCGTATGTATTTTGCAAATTTTCTATGTCTACAATGCTCTACATGGAGCTACTCTAGCTAATTTCTCCCACTTTCAATATGTATCCAGATTGAGACTCAGAGTCATCCGGATCGGTGTAAAATCTTGCATCGGCGTAACTCTTTATGACGAACTCTTTATCACCTCCACAACCGAGAAATATCTCCTTAGTCTTCTAAGGATAATTTTGACCGCTGTCAAGTGATCCACTCCTGGATCAATATCGTACCCCCTTGACAAACTCATGGCAAGGTACACAATAGGTTTGGTACACAGCATAGCATACTTCATAGAAGCTATGGCTGGGGCATAGGGAATGACTTTCATTCTCTTTTTATTTTCTGTCGTGGTCGTGTTTTGAGTCTTACTCAACTTTACACCTTGCAATACAAGCAAGAACTCTTTCTTTGACTGTTCCATTTTGAACTATTTCAAAAATCTTGTCAAGGTATGTACTCATTGAAAAAATATTATCAAGCGTCTTGATCTATCTCTATAGATCTTGATGCCCAATATGTAAGCAGCTTCACCAAGGTCTTTCTTTGAAAAAAAATCCTTTCAAACACTCCTTTATGCTTTCCAGAAAATTCTACATCATTTCCGATCAACAATATGTCATTCACATATACTTATCAGAAAGGTTGTAGTGCTCCCACTCACTTTCTTGTAAATACAGACTTCACCGCAAGTTTGTATAAAACTATATACTTTGATCAACTCATCAAAGCGTATATTCCAACTCCGAGATGCTTGCACGAGTTCATAGATGGATCGCTGGAGCTTGCACATTTTGTTAGCACCTTTAGGATTGACAAAACGTTCTGGTTGCATCATATACAACTCTTCTTCAATAAATCCATTAAGGAATGTATTTCTGATATCCATTTGCCAGATTTCATAAAATGCGGCAATTGCTAACATGATTCAGACAGACTTAAGCATCGATACGAGTGGGAAAATCTCATCGTAGTCAACACCTTGAATTTGTCAAAAAAAAAACCTTTTCGACAAGTCGAGCTTTGTAGATAGTAACACTACTATCAGCGTCCGTCTTCCTCTTGAAGATCCATTTATTCTCAATGGCTTGCCGATCATCGGGCAAGTCCACCAAAGTCCACACTTTGTTCTCATACATGGATTCTATCTCAGATTTCATGGCCTCAAGCCATCTGTGGGAATCTGGGCTCATCATCGCTTCCTCATAATTCGTAGGTTCATCATGGTCTAGAAACATGACTTCCAGAACAGGATTAATGTACCACTTTGGTGCGGATCGTACTCTGGTTGACCTACGAGGTTTGGTAGTAACTTGATCTGAAGTTTCATGATCATCATCATTAACTTCCTCACTAATTGGTGTAGGCATCACTGGAACTGATTTCAGTGATGAGCTACTTTCCAATACGAGAGAAGGTACAATTACCTCATCAAGTTATACTTTCCTCCCACTCACTTCTTTCGAGAGAAACTCCTTCTCTAGAAAGGATCCAATCTTAGCAACAAAGATCTTGCCTTCGGATCTGTGATAGAAGGTGTACCCAACAGTTTCTTTTGGGTATCCTATGAAGACGCACTTCTCCGATTTGGGTTTGATCTTATCAGACTAAAGCTTTTTCACATAAGCATCGCAACCCCAAACTTTAAGAAACGATAGCTTAGGTTTCTTGCTAAACCATAGTTCATACAGTGTCGTCTCAACAGATTTTTAGACGGTGCCCTATTTTAACATGAATGCAGCTGTCTCGAATGCATAACCCCAAAACGATAGTGGTAAATCGGCAAGAGAGATCATAGATCGCACCATATCTAATAAAGTACGGTTACGACTAGGCCAAACTCGTAACTCAAATATTCGCCTCCGCGATCAGATTGGAGAAACTTTATTTTCTTGTTACGATGATTCTCAACTTCACTCTGAAATTCTTTGAACTTTTCAAATGTTTCAGACTTGTGTTTCATTAAGTAGATATGCCCAGATCTGCTCAAATCATCTGTGAAGGTCAGAAAATAACGATACCCGCCGCGAGCCTCAACACTCATCGGACCGCATACATCGGTACGTATTATTTCCAATAAGTCAGTGGCTCGCTCCATTGTTCCGAAGAATGGAGTCTTAGTCATCTTGCCCATGAGGCATGGTTCGCAAGCATCAAGTGATTCATAATCAAGTGATTCCAAAAGCCCATCAGCATGGAATTTCTTCAGGCGCTTTACACCAATATGACCTAAACGGCAGTGCCACAAATAAGTTGCACTATCATTATTAACCTTGCATCTTTTGGCTTCAATATTATGAATATGTGTATCACTACAATCGAGATTCAATAAACCATTCACCTTGGGTGTATGACCACAGAAGGTTTTATTCATGTAAACAGAATAACCATTATTCTTTGACTTAAATGAATAACCGTATTGCAATTAACATGATCCAATCATATTATGCTCAACGCAAACACCAAATAACATTTATTTTAGGTTCAACACTAATCCTGAAGGTAAAGGGAGTGTGCGATGGTGATCTTATCAACCTTGGAATCACTTCCAACGCACATTGTCACCTTGCCCTCAACTAGTCTCTGTTCATTTTATAACTCCTGTTTCAAGTTACTAATCATAGCAACTGAACAAGTATCAAATACCTAGGAGCTACTATGAATACTAGTAAAGTACACATCAATAACATGTATATCATATATACTTTTGTTCACTTTGCCATCCTCCTTATCCGCCAAGTATTTGGGGCAGTCCCGCTTCTAGTGACCATTTCCTTTGCAGTAGAAGCACTTAGTTTCAGGCTTAGGTCTAGCTTTGGGCTTCTTCATGGGAGTGACAACTTGCTTGTCATTCTTCTTGAAGTTCCCTTTATTTCCCTTTGCCCTTTTTCTTGAAACTAGTTACTTGATGCTCTTTTCTTCATTTCTACCTTCGCTGATTTTAGCATCGCGAAGAGCTCGGAATCGTTTTCGTCATCCCTTGCATATTGTAGGTCATCACAAAGTTCCAGTAACTTGGTGATAGTGACGAGAGAATTCTGCCAATCACTATCTTATCTGGAAGATTAACTACCATTTGATTCAAGCGATTGTAGTATTCATACATTCTGAGCACATGCTCACTGGTTGAGCTATTCTCCTCCATCTTGTAGGCAAAGTACTTGTCAGAGGTCTCATACCTCTCGACTCGGGCATGAGTCTGAAATACCAATTTCAGCTCTTGGAACATCTTAAATGCTCCATGGCATTCAAAATGTTTTTGAAGTCCCAGTTCTAAGCCGTAAAGCATGGTGCACTAAACTATCAAGTAGTCATCATACTGAGCTTTGTCAAAATGTTCATAACGTCTGCATCTGCTCCTGCAATCGGTCTGTCATCTAGCGGTGCATCAAGGACATAAATATTCTGTGCATTAATGAAGATAATTCTCATATCACAGACCCAGTCCACATCATTGCTACTATCGTCTTTCAACTTATTTTTCTCTAGTAACATATCAAAATAAACGGGGAGCTACATCGCAAGCTATTGATCTACAACATAGATATGCAAATACTATCAGGACCAAGTTCATGATAAATTAAGGTTCAATTAATCATATTAATTAAGAACTCCCACTTAGATAGACATCCCTCTAGTCATCAAAATGATCACGTGATCCATATCAACTAAACCATGTGCAATCATCACGTGAGATGGATTAGTTTTCAATGGTGAACATCACTATGTTGATCATATCTACTATATGATTCACGTTCGACCTTTTGGTCTCAGTGTTCCGAGGCCATATCTACATATGCTAGGCTCGTCAAGTTTAACCCGAGTATTTCGCGTGTGCAAAACTGGCTTGCACCCGGTGTATGTGAACGTAGAGCTTATCACACCCGATCATCACGTGGTGTCTCAGCACGAAGAATTGTCGCAACAGTGCATACTCAGGGAGAACACTTATACTTTGAAATTTTAGTAAGGGATAATCTCATAATGTTACCGTCGTACTAAGAACAATAAGATGCATAAAAGATAAACATCACATGCAATCAAAATATGTGACATGATATGGCCATCATCATCTTGTGCCTTTGATCTCCATCTCCAAAGTACCGTCATGATCTCCATCATCTTGATCTTTATCAATGTGTCGTCACATGGTCGTCTCGCCAACTATTGCTTTTGTAACTATTGCTATCGCATAGCGATAAAGTAAAGCAATTATATGGCGCTTGCATCTTATGCAATAAAGAGACAACCATAAGGCTCCTGCCAGTTGCCGTTAACTTTAACAAAACATGATCATCACATACAACAATTTATATCTCATCACGTCTTGACCATATCACATCACAACATGCCCTGCAAAAACAAGTTAGACGTCCTCTACTTTGTTGTTGCAAGTTTTACGTGGCTGCTACGGGCTTCTAGCAAGAACCGTTCTTACCTATGCATCAAAACCACAATGATTTTTCGTCAAGTGTGCTGCTTTAACCTTGAACAAGGACCGGGCGTAGTCAAACTCGATTCAACTAAAGTTGGAGAAACAGACACCCGCCAGCCACGTGTGTGCAAAGCACGTCGGTAGAACCAGTCTCATGAATGTGGTCATGTAATGTCGGTCTGGGCCGCTTCATCCAACAATACCGCCGAATCAAAGTAAGACGTTGCCGGTAAGCAGTATGACTATTATCGCCCACAACTCTTTGTGTTCTACTCGTGCATATAACATCTACGCATAGACCTGGCTCGGATGCCACTGTTGGGGAACGTAGTATTTCAAAAAAATTGCCTACGATCACGCAAGATCTATCGAGGAGAAGCATAGCAACGAGCGGGGAGAGTGTGTCCACGTACCCTCATAGACCGAAAGCGGAAGCGTTTAGTAACGCAGTTGATGTATTCGAACGTCTTCACGATCCAACCGATCCAAGTAACAAATGTACGGCACCTCCGTGTTCAGCACACGTTCAGCACGATGACGTCGCTCGAACTCTTGATCCAATTGAGGGCGAGGGAGAGTTCTGTCGGCACGACGGCGTGGCGACAGTGTTGGTGATGTGATCCGCGCAGGGCTTCGCCTAAGCACCATGAAAATATGATCGAGGTGGTAAACTGTGGAGGGGGGCACCGCGCACTGCTAAGAAACAACTGTTGTGCTTTGGGGTGCCCCCTGCCCCCATATATAAAGGAGGGGAGGAGGAGGCCGACCACCAAGGGGCGCGCGAGGGAGAGGGGAGTCCTACTAGGACTCCAGTCCTGGTAGGATTAGGCCCCACCCTTTTTTCCTTCTACCGGAGGGGGAAAAGGGGAAAGAGAGGGAGTAGGAGACGGAAAGGGGGTGGCACCCCCTTCCCAAGTCCAATTTGGTATCCTCCCTTGTGGGGGGCGCACCAGCCCCTTGTAGGCTGGTTAGCCTCCCTCCTATGGCCCATAAGGCCCATATCTTTCCCCAGGGGGTTCCGGTAACCCTTGCGGTACTCCCGTATGTACCCGATACACTCCGAAACCCTTCCAGTGTCTGAATACTACCTTCCAATATATCAGTCTTCACCTCTCAACCATTTCGAGACTCCTCGTCATGTTTGTGATCTCATCCGGGACTCCGAACAAACTTCGGTCACCAAAACACATAACTCATAATACAAATCATCATTGAACGTTAAGCGTGTGGACCCTACGGGTTCGAGAACTATGTAGACATGACCGAGACACATCTCCAGTCAATAACCAATAGCGGAACCTGGATGCTCATATTGGTTCCTACATATTCTACGAAGATCTTTATCGGTCAAACCGCATAACAACATACGTCATTCCCTTTGTCATCAGTATGTTACTTGCCCGAGATTCGATCGTCCGTATCCTCATACCTAGTTCAACCTCGTTACCGGCAAGTCTATTTACTCGTACCGTAATGCATCATCCCGCAACTAACTCGTTAGTCACATTGCTTGCTAGGCTTATAGTGATGTGCATTACCGAGAGGGCCCAGAGATACCTCTCCGATACACGTCGTGACAAATCCTAATCTCGATCTATGCCAACCCAACAAACACCTTCGGAGACACCTGTAGAGCATCTTTATAATCACCCAGTTACATTGTGACATTTGATAGCACACAAGGTGTTCCTCCGGTATTCAAGAGTTGCATAATCTCATAGTCAGAGGAACATGTATAAGTCATGAAGAAAGCAATAGCAATAAAACTGAACGATCAACATGCTAAGCTAATGGATGGGTCTTGTCCATCACATCATTCTCTAATGATGTGATCCCGTTCATCAAATTACAACACATGTCTATGGTCAGGAAACATAACCATCTTTGATTAACGAGCTAGTCAAGTAGAGGCATACTAGGGACACTCTGTTTTGTCTATGTATTCACACATGTACTAAGTTTCCGGTTAATACAGTTCTAGCATGAATAATAAACATTTATCATGATATAAGGAAATATAAATATCAACTTTATTATTGCCTCTAGGACATATTTCCTTCAAAAAACACTAGATATTTCATATCCGTATAACGGCAACCGGGATTTCATAATCGAATTACATCAGATAGCTTCAGCACTCAGTTACACCAAAGAGGGATATAGCTAGCTACGCCATTACACAACAGCACCAAGTTTCACATGCAACATCGAAAACCTTTGGAAAAGTAACATCATACACGATAAATAAATAGATTAATCTCATCTGGGAAACTGCAGAAGCGGAAGGCGAATATTGAGCCATTAGTGATGTTGAATGTCCTTGCAACTTTACGCTAGTGGCTATGGATAATTGCCCGCCCGACCTTCGTCCTCTTCAGGAAGACTTCAATATTGTACCGTGGGTGTTGAATGATTACCTTCCTTGCCTCTTAACCATGCAGGTGGTTTGAGAGGTAATCATCGGTGAACTGCTTTGAAAAGTACTGATAACAAAGAAATGTGTGTCCCTCTCAAAAGGTGTGTCCAGCAAGGATGATTGTGGCAAACTAGAAAGCAATTAAAGCAAAGACTCATATAATAGACGACGCTCCAAGCAAAACACATATCATGTAGTGAATAAAAATATAGCCTCAAGTAATTTACCGATGGATTGTAGACAAAAGAGGGAATGCCATTCGGGGCATCCCCGAGCTTAGATGCTTGGTTGTCCTTGAATATTACCTTGGGGTGCCTTGGGAATACCCAAGCTTAGGCTCTTGCCACTCCTTATTCCTTAGCCCATCGAAACTTTACCCAAAACTTGAAAACTTCACAATAGAAAACTCAACAGAAAATTCGTGAGATCCATTAGTATAATAAAGCAAAGACACCACTTTAGGTACTGTCGTAAACTCATTCTAATTTCATATTGACATTATATCTACTGTATTCTAACTTCACCATGGCTCATACCCCCCGATACTAACTATAGATTCATCAATAAGCAAACAACATAATAAAACAGAATCTGTGAAAAACAGAACAATCTATAGCAATCTGAACAATGACCATACTTCTGTAACTCTAAAAATTCGGAAAAATTAGGAAGACGTGGTAAATTTTTATATCAATCTTGTGTAAAAAATTCAGAGAAAAATATCGTTTCCCTGAATTTTCAAAATTCCAGAACTGGGCACAAAAGTTTCTGTTTTTTCACAAAATCAAATCAACTAGCTTCCAAATCATCCCAAAGGTCATACTTGGCACAAACACTAATTTAAAACACAAGAATGATGTCGCTTGAAGCTACGTCGGTATTTCCCCAAAGAGGAAGGGATGATGCAGCACAGCGGTGGTAGGTATTTCCCTCAGATATGAAACCAAGGTTATCGAACTAGTAGGAGAACCAAGCAACACAACGTAAACAACCCCAGTACACAAATAACAACACCTCGCAACCCGACGTGTTAAAGGGGTTGTCAATCCCTTTCGGGTAACGGCACTAGAAACGGCGTGGGGACGGGAATAAGTTGTAATAATTTGATAGATCGAACGCCAAATAAAATAAATAGAAATAAAACGCAGCAAGGTATTTTTGTATTTTTGGTTTAATAGATCTGAAAATAAATGCAAGGAAAAAGTAGATCGCAAAGGCAAATATAAGAGAAAGAAGACCCGGGGGCCGTAGGTTTCACTAGTGGCTTCTCTCAAGAAAAATAGCAAACAGTGGGTAAACAAATTACTGTTGGGCAATTGATAGAACTTCAAATGCTCATGACGATATCCAGACAATGATCATTATATAGGCATCACGTCCAAGATTAGTAGACCGACTCCTACTTGCATCTACTACTATTACTCCACACATCGACCGCCATCCAACATGCATCTAGTGTACTAAGTTCATGGAAAAACGGAGTAATGCAATAAGAACGATGACATGATGTAGACAATATCTATCTATGTAGAGATAGACCCCATCGTTTTATCAAGTTGGCCAAACAAAACCCAAATATCGGAGAAGAAATACGAGGCTATAAGCAATCATGCATATAAGAGATCAAAGAAACTCAAATAACTTTCATGGATATAAAAAGATAGATCTGATCATAAACTCAAAGTTCATCGATCCCAACAAACACACCGCAAAAGAGTTACATCATATAGATCTCCAAGAGACCATTGTATTGAGAATTCAGCGAGAGAGAGGAAGCCATCTAGCTACTAACTACGGACCCGAAGGTCTACAAAGAACTACTCACGCATCATTGGAGAGGCACCAATGAAGGTGGTGAACCCCATCCGAGATGGTGTCTAGATTGGATCTGGTGGTTCTGGACTCTACGGCGGCCGGATGAATATTTCGTTGACGTGTCTAGGGTTTCTGGAATATTGGGGTATTTATAGAGCAAAGAGGCGGTCCGGGGGGCACCCGATGTGGGCACAACCCACCAGGGCGCGCCTAGGCCTCCTGGCGCACCCTGGTGGGTTGTGCCTCCCTCGGGGCACCTCCCAAGCGCACCCAGGGCCCGTTGTGTTCCTTCTTGCCCATAAAAATTCTCCGTGGAGTTTCGTGGCATTTGGACTCCGTCTGGAATTGATTTTCTGCGATGAAAAAAATAGCAACTGGCACTTGGCACTATGTCAATAGGTTAGTACCAAAAAATGATATAAAATGACTATAAAATGATTATAAAACATCCAAGATTGATAATATAACAACATGGAACAATCAAAAATTATAGATACGCTGGAAACGTATCAGCATCCCCAAGCTTAACTCCTACTCGTCCTCGAGTAGGTAAGTGATAAAAACAGAATTTCTGATGTGGAATGCTGCCTATCATGTCATATCATATTCTTTTGTTTATATTATGGACAATTTTACTTTTATGTGATTCAAAGCAATAGTCTAGTTTTGACATAATAATTTAGATAGTCAAGCATATCAACAAGCAACCATGTCTTTCAAAATATCAACGCTAAAATAAGTTATCCCTAGCCCATCATGCTCAAACATTGTTCCATTCATGAAACACACTCGAATATTAGCTACACCCAATACTTAAGTACGATCATATTGCCTCCTAGTTGGTGCTTTTTATGAGAGAAGATGGAGACTCAAATTCAAAATAAAAATTGCATAAAGTAAAAGAAAGGCCCTTCACAGAGGGAAGTAGGGATTTGTAGAGGTGCGAGAGCTCAAAGCGAAAAACTTAGAGATAAAAACATTTTGGGAGGTGTATCCATCCCACCAACGAAAATGACTTAGAGTTCCCAACACTTTCCATGCTTGATATGCCATAGGCGGTTCCCATATGGAAAATAAAGTTTATTCCTTTTTCCACCATACTTTCACTTTCCATGGCTAACCGTATCCACGAGTGCCCTCCATACCAACACTTTCCAAGGAATTTATTATTTGACAACATAAAGTAAATTCATTTTTGCATTTAGGGACTGGCCATCCCTAAAACCTTTGCCTTACTCTCGTGCAATGACAAGTGAATAAACACTCATCGTGAGAATAACACATCCAACATGGAAAATATTAGCCACCCCTCACCGCTCCGCGAGCAAAACAAACACACAAAAGAGAAGTTTATTTTGAAAATTAGAGATGGCACATGAAAATCTGCTTAGAACGGCAAAATAATACCGCATATAGGTAGATATAGTGGACTCATGTGGCAAAACTGGTTTAAAGGATTTTGGATGCACAAGTAGAGGCCATACTTGGTGCAAAGTGAAGGCTAGCAAAAGATTGGGAAGCGACCAACCAAGAAACGGATAATCTCATAAGCAAGCATTAAGCATAAATAACACGGAATAATGCACCATAAGTAGGATATAAGTTTCATTGCATGACTATTGACTTTCGTACTTGCATAGGGAATCACAAACCTTAACACCAATGTTCTTACTAAAGCATAATTAGTCATCAACATAACTCACATATCACATCATCATATCTCAAAACTATTACTAAGAATCAAGTTTATTTTGTCCAATGATCTTCATGAAAGTTTTTATTATATCCTTCTTGGATATCTATCATTTTGGGACTAATTTTCATGTGTTGCTTTTCATAAGCTCAAACAAATATAAGTGAAGATCAAGAGCATAATTTTTCTTCTTTCTCTCAAAATAATTTAAGTGAAGCAAGAGAGAATTTCTTGAAAATTTTACTAACTCTCAAATAAATCTAAGTGAAGCAAGAGAGCATTTCTTCAAAAATACTAAGCACACCATGCTCAAAAAGATATAAGTGAAGCACTAGAGCAAGTCCTACTGCTCATAAAAAATTTAAGTGAAGCAAAGAGAGCAATTCTAACAAGCCATGACATAATTTTGGATCTCTCGAATAGGTGTGTCCAGCAAGGGTTGATGATTTAAAACAAAAAATAAAACAAGCAAAGACTCATATCATACAAGACGCGCCAAGAAAAACACATATCATGTGACGAATAAAAATATAGTTTCGAGTAAAATACCGATAGTTGTTGGAAGAAAGCGGGGATGCCACTCGGGGGCATCCCCAAGCTTATTTGGTTGCTCATTTTTAGATAATAGCTTGGGATTCCGGGGCATCCCCAAGCTTAGGCTCTTCTATCCTTCCTTCATCCATCGTAAGATAACCCAAAACTTGAAAACTTCAATCACACAAAACTCAACAAAACCTTCATGAGATCCGTTAGTGTAAGAAAAATAAATCACTACTATAAGTGATGTATCAAACCAATTCTTATTTTTTTTTGTTTTTGTATTATATATAATGTATTCCAACTTTTCTATGGCAAAAACTCATCAAAGAAAACCATAGAGCCATCAAAATAAGCACACAACACAAAGAAAACAGAATATGTCAAAACAGAACAGTCTGTAGCAATCTGATTTGTTCTAGTACTTCTGGAACTCCAAATTTTTTGAAAAACTAGGAAGGCCTGGGTAATTTGTATATTAATATTATGCAAAAAATAATTATCATTTTATCACGTTCTGCTGATTTTTAACAATTATTTTCGTGAGCACAAAGTTTCTGTCTTTTTCAACAAGATCAAACAACTATCACCCAAGAAGATCCTATTGGTTCTACTTGGCACAAACACTAATTAAAGCACAAAAAACACAACCATAACAGTATCATAATTGTGCTAACACTCAAGAGCAGAAAGTAAAAAGCAAAAATAAAATTTATTCATTGGATTGCCTCCCAACAAGCGCTATAGTTTTACGCCCTTAGCTAGGCATAAAGCAAGGATCTAAGTTTTGTCATCCTTGGTTCGAGATCCATAAGATGCCCTCCTGATTGATTCATATGGTGGCCTAATTCTTGTTCTAGGAGAGTGTTCCATACCCTTCCTCAAAGGAAATTGGAACTTAATATTGCCTTCTTTCATATCAATCACGGCACCGATAGTGCGTAAAAATGGTCTACCAAGAATAATTGGACAAGACGGATTGCAATCAATATCAAGAACAATAAAATCTATGGGCGCATAATTCATATTTTAAAGAATAAGAACATCATTAATTCTTCCCATAGGCTTTTAATAGTAGAATCCGCCAAGTGCAAGTTCAAAGAACATTCTTCAAGATTAGTAAGACCAAGCACATCACATAAAGATTTCGGAATTGTAGAAACACTAGCACCCAAGTCACACAAAGCAAAACACTCATAATTTTTAATCTTGAATTTGATAGTAGGTTCCCATTCATCATGCAATTTTCTAGGAATTAATACTTCTAATTCCATTTTTTCTTCAAAAGCTTTCATCATAGCATCAACAATATGTTTAGTAAAAGCTTTATTTTGTTCATAAGCATGGGGTGAATTTATCATGGATTGCAACAAACAAATACAATCAATCAAAGAGCAACTAATTAAAGTCTTTGTAATCCAAAAGACTGGGCACATCACTAGCTAAAGTTTTGACCTCTCCAAACCCACTTTCATCAATTTTCTCAACAAGATTTTCACTCTCCGAAATATCGGGACGCCTTCTACCTAAAGTTGACTCTTCTCCAGTTCCTTTTTTCATCAATCTCAACTTTACGAAACAAAGAATCAATAGAAGAAACACCAATCATTTTAAGATCTCCATCACTTTTGCGAAAGAAATCACTAGAAAATGCTTTTTCTAAAAAATTCTCTTTTAGCTCTAAGCATAGCGGTTATTTTCTTACTTTCATCCATATAAGCATAAAGAGATCTAATTGATTCATCTAATTTAGGCACAAAAATTTTCATCTTGAGATTTTCCACATCAAGAGCAATTCTATCAACACTTGTAGACAAATCATCAATCTTATTCAACTTTTCTTCTATGGAAGTGTTGAAAACTTTTTGTGTGTTGATAAATTCCTTAATATTATTCTCAAGATCAGAGATGTTCCTATTATTATTATAAGATTGATTTCCGTAGGAATTACCATAATTATTAGAAGAATTACTAGGAAAATGCCTAGGATTAAAATTACCTCTATAAGCACTGTTATTGAAATTATTTCGAGAAATAAAATTCACATCTATGGCATCACTATTTTGCTCAATCAAAGTAGACAAAGGCATATCATTAAAATCAATAGGAGCACTTTTACTAGCAACCAATTTCATAAGAGCATCAACTTTTTCACTCAAAGAAGAAATTTCTTCAACCGAATTAACTTTTTCACTAGTTGGACCCCTTTCGGTATGCCATTGTGAATAATTTGCCATGATATTATCAAGCAATTTGGTGGCTTCACCCAAAGTAACTTCCATAAAAGTACCACCCGCGACGAAACCTAAAAGATTACGAGAAACAAAATTCAATCCCGCGTAAAATTTTTGTATGATCATCCAAAGATTTAACCCATGAGTTGGGCAATTCCTTAGCATCATTTTAATCCTTTCCCAAGATTGTGCAACATGATCATGTTCAATTTGCTTGAAATTCATGACCTGGGTTCTAAGGGAAATAAATTTTGTGGGAGGAAAATACTTAGTGATAAAAGCATCTTTGCACTTATTCCAAGAATCGATACTATTGCGAGGCAAAGAAGAGAACCAAATTTTTTTGCAGAATCACGCAAAGAAAACGGAAATAATTTCATCTTCACCACATCATTGTCCACATATTTTTTCTTTTGGATATTGCATAATTCCATGAAAGTATTAAGATGGGACGCGACATCCTCACTAGGAGTACCAGAAAATTGATCGTTCATAACAAGATTCAGCAAAGCAGTATTAATATCACAAGACTCCGCACTAGTGGCGGGAGGAGCAAGCGGAGTGCCAATAAAATCATTGTTGTTGGTATTTGAGAAATCACATTACTTGGTGTTCTCTTGAGTTATGATGACCACACAACAAGATTGCACTCAAAAATAGATCCAGCAAGAAAACGGCGAACGAAAAACAGAGGCGAATAAAACGGCAAATTGTAAAGTGGGGGAGAGGAAAAAGAGAGGCAAATGGCAAATAATGTAAATTGAGAGGAGATGAGATTTGTGACTAGGAACCTGATATATGTTGAAGGTGTTCCCCGACAATGGTGCCAGAAATTCCTTTTGATGTCGCTTGAAGCTACGTCGGTATTTCCCAAAGAGGAAGGGATGATGCAGCACAACGGCGGTAGGTATGTCCCTCAGATATGAAACCAAGGTTATCGAACCATTAGGAGAACCAAGCAACACAATATAAACAGCCCCTGCACACAAATAAAAACACCTCGCAACCCGACGTGTTAAAGGGGTTGTCAATCCCTTTTGGGTAACGGCGCCAGAAACGGCATGCAGACGAGAATAAGTTGTAATAATTTGATAGATCGAACGCCAAATAAAATAAATAGAAATAAAATGCAGCAAGGTATTTTTGTATTTTTGGTTTAATAGATCTGAAAATAAACGCAAGGAAAAAGTAGATCGCAAAGGCAAATATAAGAGAAAGAAGACCCGGGGGTCGTAGGTTTCACTAGTGGCTTCTCTCGAGAAAAATAGCAAACGGTGGGTAAATAAATTACTGTTGGGCAATTGATAGAACTTCAAATACTCATGACGATATCTAGGCAATGATCATTATATAGGCATCACGTCCAAGATTAGTAGACCGACTCCTGCCTGCATCTACTACTATTACTCCACACATCGACCGCTATCCAACATGCATCTAGTGTATTAAGTTCATAGAAAATCAGAGAAATGCAATAAGAACGATGACATGATGTAGACAAGATCTATCTATGTAGAGATAGACCCCATCGTTTTATCCTTAGTAGCAATGATACATACGTGTCGTTTCCCTTTCTGTCACTGGGATCAAGCACCGTAAGATCGAACCCACTACCGGGCACCTCTTCCCATTGCAAGATAAATAGATCAAGTTGGCCAAACAAAACCCAAATATCAGAGAAGAAATACGAGGCTATAAGCAATCATGCATATAAGAGATCAAAGAAACTCAAATATTTTTGGATATAAAAAGATAGATCTGATCATAAACTCAATGTTCATCGATCCCAACAAACACACCGCAAAAGTGTTACATCATATGGATCTCCAAGAGACCATTGTATTGAGAATTCAGCGAGAGTGGGGAAGTCATCTAGCTACTAACAACGGACCTGAAGGTCTACAAAGAACTACTCACACATCATCGGAGAGGCACCAATGGAGGCGGTGAACCCCATCCGAGATGGTGTCTAGATTGGATCTGGTGGTTCTGGACTCTGCGGCGGCTGGATGAATATTCGTCGACGTGTCTAGGGTTTCTGGAATATTGGGGTATTTATAGAGCAAAGAGGCGGTCCGGGGGGCACCCGAGGTGGGCACAACCCACCAGGGCGCGCCTGGGCCTCCTGGCGCGCCGTGGTGGGTTGTGCCTCCCTCGGGGCACCCCAGGCGCACCCAGGGCCCGTTGTGTTCCTTCTGGCCCATAAAAATTCTCCGTGGAGTTTTGTGGCATTTGGACTCCGTCTGGTATTGATTTTTTTGCGATGTAAAAAACATGGAAAAAACAATAATTGGCACTTGGCACTATGTCAATAGGTTAGTACCCAAAAATGATATAAAATGACTATAAAATGATTATAAAACATCCAAGATTGATAATATAACAGCATGGAACAATCAAAAATTATAGATATGTTGGAGATGTATCAAAGAACACCATCATAACAGAAGAATAATGGCATATTTATTGCAAAATAGAATAAAAACAAGAAAAACAAAAAATACATTGGGTTGCCTCCCAACAACACTTTTCTTTAAAGCCTTTTAGCTAGGCATTGATAATTTTATTGATGCTCGCATGAAAGACAAGAATTGAAGCAAAAAAAGAGAGCATCATATAGCATGTGAAAATCACATTTAAGTCTAACATAATTCCTATGCATAGACATTTTATAAGCAAAAAAATTATCAAAACAAGCAAAAACTACCATATGCAAGGAAGAAGTATAAAACATTGGCAATCTCAACATGAAGAGAGGTAATTTAGTAACATGAAAATTTCTAAAACCATATTTCCCTCTCTCATAATAATTACATGTGGGATAATATTTAAATTCAACAATATAACTATCACATGACATATTCTCAACATGTTCCACAAGGATGCAAAGTTGAAACTCTTCCAAAATAGTGGGATTATCATCAAATAATGTCAAGACCTCTCCAAACCCACTTTTATCAATAATTTCATAAGATTGAACACTCTCCAAATATGTGGGATTCCTTTTTCTAAAGTTAACACTCATCCAAACCCACTTTCAATATTATTGCAAACATTATTATCAATTTCATATTCATCATGAGCTTAAATAAATTTTCAAGATCATAAGAAGCATTATCACCCCAACCATGATGCAATAAGTAGTGGACATAGCAAAATTAGCATATGCAAGCTTGGGTTTTGCATATTATTAACACAATTGTCTTAATAGAATTTATAATAATATCATTGCAATCATACTTTTCATTCAAGGAGCTATCGTGAACCACTTTATAATTGTCTTCTTTTAACACTTCATCACAATTTCCAGATTCACGAATTTCAAGCAAAACTTAATAAAGATAATCTAGTGCACTCAACTCGCTAGCAATTGGTTCATCATATTTGGATCTTTTAAAAATATTAGCAAGTGGATGAGGATCCATATCAATAGATTTTCAGCAAGCGAAGATGCAAGCAAATAGAAGACACATGGCACACAAGCAAAGATAACAAACGAAAAAAGGCAAACGGAAAGAAGGCAAATAAAATGCAAATATTTTTTTATTTTTTTAAAACGTTTTAGAAGTGGGGGAGAGGAAAACGAGAGGCAAATGGAAAATAATGTAAATGCAAGAGATGAAAGTTTATGATAGGTACTTGGTAGGCTTGATATAGATCCTCCCACGTAACGGCGCCAGAAATTCTTCCTGCTACTTCTTGAGCTTGCATTGGTTTTTCCTTTGAAGAGGAAAGGGTGATGTAGCAAAGTAGAGATAAGTATTTACCTCATTTAAGAACCAAGGTATCAATCCAGTAGGAGGAACACACAAGTCTCCAATTATCGCACCTACACAAACAAAAAAAAACTTGCACCCAGCGCGATAAAGGGGTTGTCAATCCCTTCACGGTTACTTTCAAGGATGAGATCTAATAGAGATGGATATAAAACATAAGTAAAATTGCAAAATAAGATAAAAGTAAATAAATTACAGCAAGATTTTTTATTTTTTTATTTTGTAGATCTAGAAATAATATGATAAATATAGACCCGGGGGCCATAGTTTTCACTAGAGGCTTCTCTCTTGAAAGAAAGCATACCGTGGGTAAACAAATTACTGTTGAGCAATTGATAGAAAAGCGAATAATTATCATGATATCCAAGACAATGATCATGTCTATAGGCATCATGTCCGAGACAAGTAGACCGACTCATGCCCGCATCTACTACTATTACTCCATACATTGACCGCTATCCAACATGCATATAGTGTATTAAGTTAATAAGAACGGAGTAACGCCTTAAGCAAGATGAAATAATGTAGACGGATAGATCCAATCAATATGAATAAACCCCATCCTTTTATCCTTAATGGCAACAATACAAATACGTGTCATGTCCCCTTCTGTCACTAGGATTGAGCACCGCAAGATTGAACCCATTACAAAGCGCCTCTCCCATTGCAAGAAAAATTAATATAGTTGGCCAAACCAAATAAATAGATCAGAGAGAAATACAAAGCTATATAAATCATGTATAAAAAAGTTCAGAAAAGACTCAAATAATATTCATAGATAATCTGATCATAAACCCACAATTCATCGGATCGCAACAAATGCACCGCAAAAGAAGATTACATCGAATAATAGATCTCCAAGAACATCGAGGAGAACATTGTATTGAAGATCAAGGAGAGAGAAGAAGCCATCTAGCTACTAGCTATGGACCCATAGATCTGTGGTAAACTACTCACACATCATCAGAAGGGCAACAAGGTTGATGTAGAAGCCCTCCATCATCGAATTCCCCTCCGGCGGAGTATCGGAAAAGGCCCCAAGACGGGATCTCACGAGGACAGAAGCTTGCAATGGCGGAAAAGTATTTTTGGTGTGCCCTATGGTCTACGAGAATATTTGGGTATTTATAGAAGAAAAGTTAGGGTTGGAAGTGCCAGGGGGGCACAAACTTGCCCCCTAGGGCGCACCCTCTGAGCTTGTGGCCATCTCGTGGCCCTTCTGGCCTCCTCCCGAAGCTTCTAGGGTGTCTTGTAGTCCAAGAAAAATCGTCAAAAAGTTTCGTTCCATTTGGACTCCGTTTGGTATTGATTTTCTGTAAAGGAAAAAACAAGGAAAAACAACAACAACTGGCACTTGACACTAGGTTAATAGGTTAGTCTAAAAAATGATAGAAATTAGCATAATAATACATATAAAACATCCAAGTAAACCTGGGAATAGTTTGTAATCCAGATTAAACCCAACCCAATCCATACATATAAGTCCAACAATCAGACCAGACCAGACCAAATTACAAATGCTATAATCGAAACCATTCCAAACTGTACGCATTTTCAAGCCGAACCCGTCCAACCCATTCCCCACATACAATTTCAACCTGAAGTTTCAAACCAAGGGCGTGTCCAATTACTACGGGAAAAGATGCGTTGGAAGGGTGATTTAGCTGTTGCTGCATGTTACTCACCACCACTACGTATGTACATAGAACAAGCTATAATGCTACTGTATGTGTAGCTGCACTCCGTCCATCATGGTATAGGACAATCTTGTTCGCACTGTCCGACATCCTCGACCAACTAGCCGACACCGTCTAGTGGGAAGAAGAAGGGGTACACCTCGTAGGGAGCCATGTGACTGTTGTATATCACACTGTCTGGCAGTAGTTGGGCAGCTCGGCCACTGATACGTCCATTTTGCATCATGTTTTCTTACTGTTATTTATGATGTTTTTATCCATAATAATGCTTTTTGGAGTAATTCTAATGCCTTTTCTCTCATAATATGCAAGGTACACACAAAGAGGAGAATTCTGGCAGCTGGAAAAATGGACCTGGAAATCCGAGGACAAGATCTCTTCTTCATCACTAATGTCTACTACACAACCTTCTTCTTGTAGACGTTGTTGGGCCTCCAAGTGCAAAGGTTTGTAGGACAGTAGCAAATTTCCCTCAAGTAGATGACCTAAGGTTTATCAATCCGTGGGTGGTGTAGGATGAAGATGATATCTCTCAAACAACCATGCAACCAAATAACAAAGAGTCTCTTGTGTCCCCAACACACCCAATACAATGGTAAATTGTATAGGTGCACTAGTTCGGCGAAGAGATGGCGATACAAGTGCAATATGGATGGTAGATATAGGTTTTTGTAATCTGAAAATATAAAAACAGCAAGGTAACTAATGATAAAAGTGAGCGTAAACGGTATTGCAATGCTAGGAAACAAGGCCTAGGGTTCATACTTTCACTAGTGCAAGTTCTCTCAACAATAATAACATAATTGGATCATATAACTATCCCTCAACATGCAACAAAGAGTCACTCCAAAGTCACTAATAGCGGAGAACAAACGAAGAGATTATTGTAGGGTACGAAACCACCTCGAAGTTATCCTTTCTGATCGGTCTATTCAAGAGTCCGTAGTAAAATAACACGAAGCTTTTCTTTCCGTTCGATCTATCATAGAGTTCGTACTAGAATAACACCTTAAGACACAAATCAACCCAAACCCTAATGTCACCTCAAGTATCCGTGGGTATGATTATATGATATGCATCACACAATCTCAGATTCCTCTATTCAACCAACACAAAGAACTTCAAAGAGTGCTCCAAAGTTTCTACCGGAGATTCAAGACGAAAACGTGTGCCAACCCCTATGCATAAGTTCACGAGGTTACGGAACTCGCAAGTTGATCACCAAAACATACATCAAGTGGATCACGTGAATATCCCAATGTCACCACAGATAAGCACATGCAAGACATACATCAAGTGTTCTCAAATCCTTAAAGGCTCAATCCGATAAGATAACTTCAAAGGGAAAACTCAATCCATTACAAGAGATTAGAGGGGGAGAAACATCATAAGATCCAACTATAATAGCAAAGCTCGCGATACATCAAGATCGTGCTGAATCAAGAACACGAGAGAGAGAGAGAGAGAGAGAGAGAGAGAGAGAGAGAGAGATCGAACACATAGCTACTGGTACATACCCTCAGCCCCGAGGGTGAACTACTCCCTCCTTGTCATGGAGAGCGCCGGGATGATGAAGATGGCCACCGGTGATGGATCCTCCCTCCGGCAGGGTGCCGGAACAGGGTCCTGATTGGTTTTTGGTGGCTACAGAGGCTTGCGGCGGTGGAACTCCCGATCTAGGTTATGATCTGGAGGTTTCAGTATTTATAGGAATTTTTGGCGTCGCGAACAAGTCAGGGAGGTGCCCGAGTCGTCCACGAGGTATGCAGAGATCTTGCCTGGGGGTGGACGCGCCCCGACCCACGTGGACGGCCCGGGACTCTTCTCGCCCAACTCTTTTACTCCGGGGTCTTCTTTTGGTCCATAAAAATCGTCAAAAATTGGCATGTCCATTGGACTCCATTTGGTATTCCTTTTCTGTAAAACTCAAAAACAAGGAAAAAACAGAAACTCGCACTGGGCTCTAGGTTAATAGGTTAGTCCCAAAAATCATATAAAATAGCATATAAATGCATATAAAACATACTAGATGGATAATATAATAGCATGGAACAATAAAAATTATAGATACGTTGGAGACGTATCAAGCATCCCCAAGCTTAATTCCTGCTCGTCCTCGAGTAGGTAAATGATAAAAATAGAACTTTTGATGTGGAATGCTACCTAACATAATTATCAATGTAGTCTTATTTATTTTGGCAAGAATATTCAGATCCATAAGATTCAAGACAAAAGTTTAATATTGACATAAAAATAATAATACTTCAAGCATGCTAACCAAGCAATTATGTCTTATCAAAATGACATAGCCAAAGAAAGCTCATACCTACAAAATCATATAGTTTGTCCATGCTTCATTTTCGTCACACAAAATGCTCTCCTCATGCACAACCCCGATGACAAGCCAAGCAATTGTTTCATACTTTAGTATTCTCAAACTTTTTCAACTTCCACGCAATACATGAGCATGAGCCATGGACATAGCACTATGGGTGGAATAGAGTATGTTGATGGGGGTTGTGTGGAGAAGACAAAAAGGAGAAAGTCTCACATTTACGCGGCTAATCAACGGGCTAGGGAGATGCCCATCATCTGATGTCAATGCAAGGAGTAGGGATTGCCATTCAACGGATGCACTAGAGCTATAAATGTATGAAAGTTCAATAAAAGAAACTAAGTGGGTGTGCATCCAACTTGCTTGCTCACGAAGACCTAGGGCATTTGAGGAAGCCCATTGTTGGAATATACAAGCCTAGTTCTATAATGAAAATTCCCACTAGTATATGAAAGTGACAACATAGGAGACTCTCTATCATGAAGATCATGGTGCTACTTTGAAGCACAAGTGTGGTAAAAGGATAGTAGTATTGTCCCTTCTCTCTTTTTCTCTTTTTTTGTTTTTTTGGGCCTTCCTTTTTTTATTTGGCCTTTCTCTTCTTCTTTTTTTTCTTTTTCTTTTTTTCTTCATCCGGAGTCTCATCCCGACTTGTGGGGGAATCATAGTATCCATCATCCTTTTCCTCACATGGGATAATGCTCTAATAATGAGGATCGTCACACTTTTATTTACTTACAACTCAAATATTACAACTCGATACTAGAACAAAGTATGACTATATGAGTGCCTCCGGCGATGTACCGTGATAGGCAATGAATCAAGAGTGACATGTATGAAAAATTATGCATGGTGGCCTTGCCACAAATACGATGTCAACTACATTATCATGCAAAGCAATATGACAGTGATGAAGCATGTCATAATAAACGGAACGATGGAAAGTTGCATGGCAATATATCTCGGAATGGCTATGGAAATGCCATAATAGGTAGGTATGGCGGCTGTTTTGAGGAAGATATAAGGAGGCTTATGTGTGATAGAGCGTATCGTATCACGGGGTTTGGATGCATCGGTGAAGTTTGCACCAACTCTCGAGGTGAGAAAGGGCAATGCAGGGTACCGAAGAGGCTAGGAATGATGGAAGGGTGAGAGTGTGTATAATCCATGGACTCAACATTAGTCATAAAGAACTCACATACTTATTGCAAAAATCTACAAGACATCAAAACCAAGCACTACGCGCATGCTCCTAGGGGGATAGATTCGTAGGAAAAGACCATCGCTCGTCCCTGACCGCCACTCATAAGGATGACAATCAAAGAACACCTCATGTTTCAAATTTGTCACACAACGGTTACCATACGTGCATGCTACGGGACTTGCAAACCTCAACATAAGTATTTCTCAATTCCACAATTACTCAACTAGAACGACTCTAATATCACCATCTTCATATCTCAAAACAATCATCAAGTATCAAACTTCTCATAGTATTCAATGCACTTAATATGTAAGTTTTTATTATACCCATCTTGGATGCCTATCATATTAGGACTAATTTTATAGCCAAAGAAAATTTCCATGTTGTTCTTAAATACTCTCAAAATAATATAAGTGAGGCATGAGAGTTCATCTATTTCTTCAAAATAAAACCACCTTCGTTCTCTAAAAGATATAAGTGAATCACTAGAGCAAATGACAAACTACTCCAAAAGATATAAGTGAAGATCAATGAGTAGTTGAATAATTACGTAACTATGCGAAGACTCTCTAACATTTAAGAATTTAAGATCTTGGTATTTTATTCAAACAACAAGCAAAACAAAATAAAATAAAATGACGCTCCAAGCAAAACACATATCATGTGGTGAATAAAAATATAGCTCCAAGTAAAGTTACCGATGAACGAAGACGAAACAGGGGATGCCTTCCGGGGCATCCCCAAGCTTAGGCTCTTGGTTGTCCTTGAATATTACCTTGGGGTGCCTTGGGAATCCCCAAGCTTAGGCTCTTGCCACTCCTTATTCGATAGTCCATCTAATCTTTACCCAAAACTTGAAAACTTCACAACACAAAACTCAACAGAAAACTCGTAAGCTCCGTTAGTATAAGAAAATAAATCACCATTTCGGTACTGTTGTGAACTCATTCTAAATTCATATTGGTGTAATATATATTGTATTCCAACTTCTCTATGGTTCATACCCTCCGATACTACTCATAGATTCATCAAAATAAGCAAACAACACATAGAAAACAGAATCTGTCAAAAACAGAACAGTCTGTAGTAATCTGTATCAAACATATAGTTATGTAACTCCAAAATTCTGAAATAAATTGGTGGACCTGAGGAATTTTTCTGTTAATCATCTGCAAAAAGATCAACCTAAAAGCACTCTCCAGTAAAAAAATGGCAGCTAATCTCATGAGCACTAAAGTTTTTGTTTTTTTACAGCATGATCGCAAAGACTTCACCTAAGTCTTCCCAAAGGTTCTACTTGGCACAAACACTAATTAAAACATAAAACCACATCTAAACAGAGGCTAGATGAATTATTTATTACTAAACAGGAGCTAAAAGCAAAGAACAAAAATAAAATTGGGTTGCCTCCCAACAAGCGCTATTGTTTAACGCCCCTAGCTAGGCATGATGATTTCAATGATGCTCACATAAAAGATAAGAATTGAAACATAAAGAGAGCATCATGAAGAATATGACTAGCATGTTTAATTCTAACTCACTTCCTATGCATAGGTATTTTGTGAGCAAACAACTTATGGGAACAATAATCAACTAGCATAGGAAGACAAAACAAGCATAACTTCAAGATTTTAAGCACATAGAGAGGAAACTTAGTATTATTGCAATTCCTACAAGCATATATTCCTCCCTCATAATAATTTTCAGTAGCATCATGAATGAATTAAACAATATAACCATCACATAAAGCATTCTTTTCATGATCTACAAGCATAGAAAATTTACTACTCTCCACATAAGCAAAATTCTTCTCATTCGGAATAGTGGGAGTATCATATGAAACTCGAATACTATAAATTGTTTCCACATTGAAAGAATAAAGTTCAAAAAAGGGTAATAATAATCATGACAAGTTTTATAAATATAATCATCACTACTTTTTATAGCATAAGTATCATCACAATAATTATCATAAGTAGCAACTTTGTTCTCATCATAATCGATTGAAACCTCTTCCAAGATAGTGGAATCATTACTAAATAAAGTCATGACCTCTCCAAATCCACTTTAATAATTATCACAATAAGATTCAACACCCTCCAAAATAGTGGGATCATTACTTCCTAAAGTTGACACTCTTCCAAACTGTCGGTGTACAAAAAGAGGGGTACACTCTTTGTACCCCTATGACTGTGCACGGGCAGTCTGAGCCACGGGCGCTGCCACACCAAGCACGGCGAGGGAGGTGAAACCAAGGTAAGGCCAAAGACGAAGAGGAGCATAACGACGCCAAGACCAAGACCACAAAGAGCAAGGGGGCGAAGCGGACTCCCCCGACAAGGTCCTTGCCGGGGAGCGGTGCTAGCAAGCCCGGCAAGACCCTTGCCGGGGCAGCTCACCCCACGCCTACGGAGCGAGTCACCCTTGAGTCCACTACCCCCATGGGGCAAGGATTCGGGAGAAATCCCCGTGGTGGCATGCAGATCTTTGTGAAGACATTCAAGATCAGATACACACTTAAGAAGATGATGATCCTTGGCGGGATCCCAGCCAAGGAGGACCACAAGGCCCCCGGCAAGAGCCTTGCCGGGGATGACGGCAAGCGCCACGGCAAGACCCTTTCCGGGGCCCCGGCAAGGCCCTTGCTGAGGACACCCGTGGGGCCACCATCAGGCCCGCATCAGTCGCGCCTCCGCGCCGTTCAGATCATGTTGCCGACCCAACCGGTTAGGCAGGCACTGCGTGGCAGCGCAGATCTTCGTGGAGACCCGCCATCGCGCCACCTCACCAGCGTGCTCGCCTACATGGCACCACGAGAACCGCTGGCGAGTATGCGTGTCAACACCGAGAGGGAGCGGCGACGGACGGACGGGCTCTCCCGACCTCGATAAAGTAAGGACACCTAAGCGAGGCGCATTAATGCGCTTGTCATGTAATGCGAGGGATAAACTCAGCATTCTGCATTTTTTCCACCTCCTGTGTGCCACTGTGGCAGCCCCTTTCCTATAAAAGGAGGCCCGAGGCAACCAGGAGAGGGATTCGGCTTTTTGGAGCTCTTCACGCCCCATAGCTAGCTCAAGAACTCAGATATACAATCCACCAAAGCAGGAGTAGGGTTTTACGCATCCTTGCGGCCCGAACCTGGATAAACGAACCACGTGCTACCTGTTTGATCCGCTCTTCTCATGACCCCCGCGCCCCGCAACCGCAGTAGGGATTCTCGTGATCCCATAGGTGTCGTTTCCCACTGACATCTTTGGCGCGCCAGGTATGGGGCGCGCAGTTGTGAGAATCGGCTTTAGCAGTGAGTTCGACGCTTCTTCATCATCATGGCGCCCAAGAAGAAGACGACGGTGGCGGTTGGCCCGTCGGAGGCCGGGCATCCCGCCCCGACACGGGCGAGCAGCGGACCGGTCGCTGAAAGGACCCGGGGCGCTGTTTGTGAACACCAACACCGTCCCAGCAGTCGGAGTTTAGGAGGCGGCGATGTTCGTGCGCCTGGCAACGAGCCGCGCGCCGCCAAATCCAAGGATGGAGCTGGGCCCTCCGCGGGTGGCGCGGGGCCTTCCAGGCTCGCTGCCGCCCGCCTGAGGGCGACGCGAGGGCTTCCAAGACTCCCACGCTGGCACCAACGGCGCGCTCCTCTCAGGCGGCCCACGATGAATGGCGTGGCCGCACCGAAGACCCCGGGCGTCGCCGCGGGAAGAGCCCCGAGCGCCACTCCCGGGATGTAGAAGACCTGCCCGCTCGCCGAGGCGCTGGTGAAGATGGTGTGCGGCCGCGCGGTCACGATAGAGCTCCTTCTGACATGGTCAGAAGTTGAAGCGCGTCGCGATCCGTGCAGGTTTCGCTGCCACCGACGCCAGCAGAAGCCTTGGCGCGCGCGCAGTTGCTCCTCGATTTTCCTCCCACTACGGGGAAACTCGACGAATGGAGAGCCGCCATCCGAAGCCTTGTTGCGGTGGCCAACAAAGACGAGCTGAGCCCGGCGGAGCCCCCGGGTCGATGTTCCGACGGAGTCCCGCGTACCAGCGGCAGGGAAGCTGGCGGCGCTGCGACCACGGTGCATTCGCCTCCTCCTCGCCCGGTGCCACGGACACCTGCCCGTCGCGACGTTACGGGCGACGAGATCTCCATAGAGCCGTCCGACCCTTGGACCCACCGGGACCAATGCCAGGTCCTTCGGGATCGGGAACATGAAGACGCTCGGACCACCATCAAGCGCCGGCGCGGAGCACGCCACCAGTTAGATAGGCGAGCAGGGCCCGCTGTGGACCACCCGGCACTGGAGAGCCCTGGGGTCCTGCCTTACGAGGTAGGCTGCCCGGCCTTTACCCGTGAGCTGCGGTAGTTCCAGTGGCCCACTCACCGCACTTTCAAACCTGACGTGGGCGAGAAGTACGGTGGCAAGACCCACCCGTCCGAGTTCCTCAGCATCTACACCATCGCGATGCAGGCTGCCGGAGCCCGCGACGATAAGGTGCTTGCGAATTACTTTCCGTTGGCTCTTAAACCCAACACCATGTCATGGTTGATGCACTTGCCGGTAGACTCCATTTCCTCCTGGTCGGATTTGTGCCATGAGTTCGTGGGCGCCTTCACTGGCGGTCACCAAGCTCATGGCCAAGCAAGTGATCTGCACGTCATTCCCCAGAAGGGAGGCGAGAGTCTCCGCAAGTACATACAGAGGTTCAGCCGGGTGCAGTACAATATCCCTGATGTTCATCCCGCCGCCATCATCAGCGCGTTCCACCAGAACGTACGTAACCGCAAGATGCGCGAAGAGCTGGCGATGAACAAGGTGAAAGATGTCGCAGAGCTCTATGTTCTTGCCGACAAATGTGCCCGGGCTGAAGAGGGAAGGAAGTACCCCGGCGAAGATGCCGGCGTGGAAACCGACTCCTCAGATGAGGACACCGCCGCCCCGGCGAAGAAAGGCCGGCGCCGCAACAGGAAGCGCAAAGGAAAAGCCGTGCTTGCCGTCGAGGGGTCTGATGACACCGGCTCCACCAAGAAAACCAAGGCAGATGACCCCGGCAAGGAAATTGCCGGATGTGTCGCCTGCCGGGCCTTGGCGGCTGCCGAGAAGCCAGGCAACTCCGACAAGCGGTACTGCAAGATCCATCGCACCAAAGGCCATGCTCTCCAAGATTGCCTACAGGTTGAGCTCCTCGCTGAGAAGAAGAGGGCTTAATATGAGAGGCGGGACAAGGAGAAGGGCCAAGATGGTGCTGAGGGATCTGGCAAGAAGCGCGACGGCCAGGCGGGCCGTCGCGGCAAGGATACACAACAAGAGAGGCCCGCTCGGGGCCGTGACAGAAAGCTAGAAGACGACGATCACGAAGAGGACGACGAGTCCGCGACCAAGAGTTTTGAAGCTACAGAGGCCATGTCGCCGACGGCGACGCTTGCTGATACCTCTCGGCGCCCGGCTTAAACAATGGGCGAGAGATTACAGCGCGAGCCGTCGCTTGATGCCCAAAGGTCGCCAAGTGGTCCAAAGACACCTATCATTTTTACTCGAGGATCACCCGATGGCACTACTGCGGTCGGGTGTTTGCCGTTGTTGGTGTCACCAATGATACGCAACCTCAAGGTGACAAAGATGTTAGTCGATGGCAGGGCCGGTCTGAACTTGATCTCGCCTGCCGTGATCGAGAAGCTGCAGATTCCTGATGGAGACCTCGAAGAGACGGGCACGTTTCAAGGGGTCAGCCCGGGAAGAAGCCAACCCAAGGGAAAGGTCACGCTGCCCGTAACTTTCGGAAGCGACCTGAACTTCAGGACGGAGAGGATTGTGTTTGATGTTGCCAAGATCCCCTTGCCCTACAATGGGATCCTTGGCCGCCCAGCGCTGGCCAAGTTCATGGCGGCGTCGCACTATGCATACAACACCCTGAAGATGCCGGGGCCCGTGACGATTATCACCATCCCCTCCGACAAGAAAGATGCGCTGATTTGCACCGACCAACTGTACCAGCAAGCGATCGCGGCGGCCGCCGCCGCAGGAGCGCTTGCTCCTGCTGCTGGGACCCCGGGAGGGAAGAAGAAGAAGAAGGCCGGTGAGACCTCGGGCACGCACTCCGGCAAGCGCACCTCTTCGGAGTGTAGCGCTGTCATCAAGGATGTGCCAGAGAGCTCCGCCGGCGGAAGCAAGAAGTCCAGGGCCACACCGCCGGGAACCAAGAAGGTTTCCGTCAATGAGGACGGCACGGGAGGTGCTTTTACCATAAGCTCCACCCTTGACGACAAATAGGAAGACGCGCTCGTCACCTTCCTGCGGGCGAATGTCGATGTGTTTGCATGGCAAGCTTCCGACATCCCCGACGTTCCCAGGGAGGTGATTGAGCACCACCTTGCTGTCTGTCCTCATGCGCGGCCCGTCAAGCAGAAGATCAGGAAGCAAGCTTTGGAACGACAAGAGTTCATCATGGAAGAGATCCGGAAACTGGAGGCAGCGGGTCTGGTAAGAGGAGTGCTCCATCCAACGTGGTTGGCCAATCCGGTCGTGGTGCGCAAGGCAAATGGGAAGTGGAGGCTGTGTATTGATTACACGGATATCAATAAGGCTTGTCCTAAAGACCCCTTCCCGCTGCCGCACATCGACCAGATTGTTGACTCCACAGCTGGATGTGATCTGTTGTCGTTCCTCGATGCCTACTCCGGCTACCACCAGATCTTCATGGCAAAGGAATACGAAGAGAAAACAACATTCATCACCCCATGTGGTACGTATTGTTTCATACGGATGCCTTTCGGGTTGAAGAGTGCTGGTTCGACGTTTGCGAGGGCGGTCCAGATTGGTTTTGGACCCCAGCTCCATAGAAATATGGAAGCTTATATGGATGACATAGTGGTCAAAACCAAGGACAGGGCAACCTCATACCGGATTTATGGGAGACATTTGCAAACCTCGCAAGATCAACCTCAAGCTGAACCCCGAGAAGTGTGTCTTTGGCTCCGTCCGCAAGCTCCTCGGGTTCCTTGTGTAACAGCGTGGGATAGAGGCCAATCCGACAAGATCAAAGCTATAGACCAGATTGAAGCACCCATGCGAATCAAGGATGTGTGCCGGCTTGCTGGTTGTGTTGCTGCCATGGGCAGGTTCATATCCAAGTCTGCCGAGCGCGCCCTCCCCTTTTTTAAGATTCTGAAAAAGGCAGGCCCGGTGGAGTGGACGCCAGAAGCCGAAGCAGCATTGCGAGATTTGAAGAAGTACCTCTCCTCCGCACCAACACTAGTTGCGCCCAGGCCCCAGGAGCCGTTGCTACTATACCTAGCGGCAACGAACCAGGTGGTCAGCGCCGCGCTAGTGGCGCGGAGGGAGGTTGACGACGAGGTAATGGCAGCAACAGAGCCCGGCGCCACCAATGCGGAGACGACACAGCTGGTCGAAGTGCCGCCAAAGAAGAAAGTGATACAACGCCCGGTCTACTTCGTTAGCTCCCTCTTGCAGGGGGCTAGGTCGAGGTACTCCGGTGTGCAAAAACTGCTCTTCGGCCTTCTCATGGTCTCGAGGAAGCTGCATCACTACTTCCAGGCACACGAGGTCACTGTCGTCACTCGCCTCCCTCTACAACGGATATTGCACAACCCAGATGCGACGGGGAGGATTGTGGAATGGGCACTAGAGCTGTCCAGCTTTGGCCTCAAGTTTGAAAGTACTTCGAAGATTCAGAGCCGAGTCCCGGCGGAGTTCATTGCAGAGTGGACCGCAACACCTGATGAAGAAGCCCAAGAGTCTGCTCTCCCCGGCAAGGAGGCAAGCTGCAACTGGATTATGTACTTTGATGGGGCTTTCTCCCTGCAAGGTGCCGGGGCTGGCGTACTGCTCGTCGCCCCCACCGGAGAGCACCTCAAGTACGTTATCCAGATGCACTTCCCCAGGGAGGTGTCGACAAATAACACGGCAGAGTATGAAGGGATGCTCGCCGGTCTTAGGATCGCAGCGGACCTCGGAATCAAAAAGCTCATCGTCAGGGGCGACTCGCAGCTTGTCGTCAAGCAAGTCAATAAGGATTACCAGAGCCCGTTGATGAAGGCCTACGTTGATGAAGTGAGAAAGCTGGAAGAGCGTTTCGACGGTATACAGGCTGAACAGGTTCCCCGAGCAGAGAACGATATCGCCGACACTCGTCGGTTGCTGCCCTCAAGCTACCTGTGGAACCGGTACCTTTGTGCTTCAGCTAACTCAGCCATCCGCTGATCCATCAATCGGGCAGAACAAGAGGAGGAAATCAGGGCCCGGCAAGTACTTTCCGCCGAGCCCCGGAGCCGCCGCAAGGATGTTGCCGAGGATATCGAGCTCGCCACGGACGGCTAGCTCCGCGGGCGTCAAGCTCTTGCCGCCGAGATAGCCGCTCCTATAGCGGAGGAAATGCCTTTAGTCTCGCCGCCCAGCCCTGTGCTCCAGCAGGCACAACATACCGTCCGATTCTCCAGACAGGGAACTTCGAGGAGCAGGAAGAAGCGGAAAGTAGCCCGTCGCTCGCCATGTACCAGTTAATCGATGACGCCCTGTACAGAAGAGGCCGAACAGTGTGAAATTGAAGTGCATCCTCGTGAGGAAGGACTGGAGCTGTTGGCGAGATACACGGAGGCATATGTGGATCCCACATCGGTCAAGAGCCCTTGCCGCAAGGCATTCCGCAAGGTTTCTTCTCGCCCACCGCCTCCAGATGCAACAACACTCGCCACCAAGTGTGAAGCGGTCGGCCCATTCGAGAAAGCTTCATCAGCCAGCTCAAGCCCTTCAAACCATTCCCTCTCCCGCCCTTCTCGGTCCGGGGCTCGACATATCGGGCCCTTTCCCCCTGCTGTCGGGGCTTTGAGTACTTGTACGCTGTAATCGACAAGTTCACAAAGTTGCCGAAGTGGAGGCAGTGAGGAAGGTCACAGCTCGACCGGCCGTCAAGTTCTTCAGGGGATAGTGTGCCGCTTGTACCCAACAGGTCATCACCGACAACGGCACACAGTTCACAAGCCGCACCTTCATGCAATATACTCAAGACCTCGGCAAAGCAAAGTTCAGTTCGCTTCCGCTGCTCACCCACGGCAACGGACAAGCTGAGAGGGCAAATGCTGAAGTGTTGCGAGGCTTAGGACCAAGACCTTTGACAGGCTGCACAAGAGCGAAGGCGCTGGATTGATGAGTTGCCGCGGTTCTTTGGTCAATCAGACGACACCAAATCGAGCCACCGCCGACACCCTTCGCCTCGGTATACGGGCGGAAGCAGTTATCCCCATCGAACTCATACACGGTCACCTCGAGTGCTCGCTATGATGAGCTTGAGCAAGAGCAATCGCGCAAGACGATGCACCGCTCCTTGAGGAAGATCGTCTTCGGGCGGCAGGAGAGCAAAGACGCTACCAAAGAAGCCTTGCGCCGCTACCATAGCCGCAAGGTTCATGCCCGAGCCTTGAGGAAGGCGACCTTGTTCTTCGCGCGCTCAATCGCCAAGAATTCCAACAAGTTGACGCCTGGTGGGAAGGCCCTTATCGGGTAATACAAGTCACCAGTGCCCGGCGCAGTCCGGCTCGAGATCAAGATGCTGTTCGGTGAGTAATTCCCGAACATTGAGCATCTTTGCAAGTTTTACCAGTAAGGCGCGGCTTGCTGGGCCCCCCGGCAAGCCACCTTTTGTACAAGCATTGTCGATGATGCATGTAACCCATTGTACAAAGCCAGGCGCAGACCCTGAGCATAAATAAATGAAGCGCTGGCGCCCTAAGTTATAGCATGCATGCTAGGTCGAGTCTCGTCCTTGGTTAGGGTTGATAGTGCTTGGCGGCGACTAACCCCTAGCTTAGAGGTCGAGTGTGCGTCCCTTTGCCGTTCTTTCGTCTTCTTTGGTTTGCAGGACTCACACATATCCTTGCCGGACCACTTAAGGATGAAAAAGAGGAGGAGGACGGACCAGCATCTAGACCCCGACAAGCTAGTATTACCGGGGGCGGCAAGAGAAAAGGTTCACCCACGGCAAACCAAAGTTGCCGGGGGCTGCAGCTTCAGATAAGTTTTTCATCCCTTGTCATGCATCCCCTTAAGGACTGAGGTATGTGAAACCTCGTTTCTTCCTAAAGCTACCGTGCTCCCCTAAAACTCTAGGCCCCGGGGCTCTGCCTCGGGCCAGGTTTGGTTGTAGTCGCGGCAGAAAAGGATGGAACAAGGCTTAAACCCACTTCATCACCGCCTCCACGAACGCGTGAGAAAGGTTGAGCGAAGTGGGAAGACAGCAAGGCCTGTTGCCGGGTAAGGAAATGTTTATCTTAAAGATATCAAGGATCGCTCCTTGTCGTGGGTTCTACCCGCAAACAAATGACCTGACAAACATCCCTTTTTCATTAAAAACATTCCGTTCAGGTACAGTCCATAGGGAATGAAAAACATGAATAATGGGATTACAAGTTCTAAATTCAGCTAAGGCCCAAGGCTTACAAGTTGAAAAAGATAAGGTGCTCAGAACCCCTTTCTTGTCCCTCTCCTCAGGAGGTAGGTCAAGGAGGCGAAAAAGGCAAAAGGAGCGCCTAGGCGAGCTACGGGTGGCAGAAGACACCAAGAGAACATCTCGGTGGCCGTTCGGAGGCTAGATGGTGATGGCGGCGCCGGAGGCAGAGCTCAAAGACGAGGCGGCAGGACGTCAGCACGCGTCGAAGGCGTCGTGCCCGCGTACTCCGACTTGACAGCCTTGCCACCTGCCCTCTTCCTCTTCTGCAGCCTCCCAACGCCAGCCGCCCAAGGAGACGACCCCGAGAAGTTCAAGGAGCCGGCGACACGGATGACGGGGACGCCGGTGCCGCACGGAGCGACGCCCGACACCTAGTCGGACCCGTCATCCTGCCGCCCGCTACCCTCGTCGTCGCTGCCACTGTCCTCCTCGCCACTCCCGCTCGAGGAGGAGTCTTCGCTATTAGAAGAGCTCTCCACGCAGCACCTTGCCCGAGTCCCGAAGCACCCGAAGACCTTGACGGAGAGGAGGCCGCCCTCCATCAGCTTGAAATGGAGAGTGAGCCCCGCCATCAAGTGGTGGATATGGTCGAACGTCTTCCACCCTCGACCAAGATACATCACGTGAGGGGCTGGGAAGTCGACGTAGACTCGCGTACCGCTGATCCCACAGCCCCTCATGTGCAGCCGCAGTGACTCAGGCGGGTCCAGCTCCATCTCGCTCACAAGTGGGGTCGGGAGACGGAGGCGACGGCGAGGCGGCCGGCGCAGCCTGACGAAGAACTCGCAAGGGTCATCCCCAACATGGCCCTCCATGGGAGGAGGATCTGCTGGCGGAGGCGAGACCGACGCGCCGTCCCGTCCTCCTCTTCCACGGGCGCCTCGGCCTCGCCCACGGCCTCGCCCCCTTCCCCTCCCCCTCGCGGCTGGCTCCGCCACCGCAGGGGCAGGGGAAGGAAGGACGCGCTGTCGAGCGGTGACCCTCGCTGCCACCGTTGAAGGACCAGGATTCCCTCTCTCCATGGGAATGGGAGGAGGGGAGCGAAGTCAAGAGAGGAGGAGATGAAGGAATGCGGACGCCATCCTCCCTCCCGCCTTTATAAAGGAACGGGTGGGGCTCACCGCCACGCCACCAATCAAGACACGGAAGGCGCAGGGATCGGGACCGCCCGCTGCTCCAGCCCGCCACGACCCGGTTTCCGCCTCCACCGCTCGCCACCCCAAGCGCATGGGGCAGCGTGGCGGGCGTGGCTGGACCGAAGCGACGGGTGAGGCGACTCTCCCACCCCATGATCATGGGGAGTGGACGCTCAAGACCCCTCGGCCCCATTCGGTAAAGAGGCGCGCGCCCACGCCCCCTCCGCTTACGGGAGGGTGCGACTGCCTCTTTATTACGACGTGACGATGCGCGCAAAGCCCAAGATGCCGCCCACGCCTCCCCACGCCGCGCCACGTAGGAAGCGGGGGCGCGCGCTGAAGGAAACTTATCATGTAAAATCCGCCTACCGCTCACAAGACTGTTCTTGGGCTGGCCCAACAACGCAGAAGCGCTTATGTGTGGCCCAGGCTCGGGGGCTCATGTCGGTGTACAAAAAGAGGGGTACACTCTTTGTACCCCTATGACTGTGCACGGGCAGTCTGAGCCACGGGCGCTGCCGCACCAAGCACGGCGAGGGAGGTGAAACCAAGGTAAGGCCAAAGCCGAAGAGGAGCAGAACGATGCCAAGACCAAGACCACAAAGAGCAAGGGGGCGAAGCAGACTCCCCCGGCAAGGTCCTTGCCGGGGAGCGGTCCTAGCAAGCCCGGCAAGACCCTTGCCGGGGCAGCTCACCCCACGCCTACGGAGTGAGTCACCCTTGAGTCCACTACCCCCATGGGGCAAGTATTCAGGAGACATCCCCGTGGTGGCATGAAGATCTTTGTGAAGACATTCAAGATCAGATACACACTTAAGAAGATGATGATCCTTGGCGGGATCCCAGCCAAGGAGGACCACAAGGCCCCCGGCAAGAGCCTTGCCGGGGATGACGGCAAGCACCACGGCAAGACCCTTGCCGGGGCCCCGGCATGGCCCTTGCCGAGGACACTCGTGGGGCCACCATCAGGCCCGCACCAGTCGCGCCTCCGCCGCCGTTCGCATGCAGCTGCCGGCCCAACCAGTTGGGCAGGCACCAGCGTGGCGGCGTGCAGATCTTCGTGGAGACCCGCCACTGCGCCACCTCAGCTGCGTCGCTGCCTACATGGCACCACGAGCACCGCTAGCTGTATGCCGGTCAACACCAGAGGAGGGCGACGGACGGACGGGCTCTCCCGACCCCGATAAAGTAAGGACACCTAAGCGAGGCGCATTAATGCGCTTTGTCATGTAATGCGAGGATAAACTCAGACATCGCATTTTTCCACCTCCTGTGTGCCACTGTGGCAGCCCCTTTCTTATAAAAGGAGGCCCGAGGCAACCAGGAGAGGGATTCGGCTTTTTGGAGCTCTTCACGCCCCATAGCTAGCTCAAGAACTCAGATATACAATCCACTAAAGCAGGAGTAGGGTTTTACGCATCCTCGCGGCCCGAACCTGGATAAACGAACCGCGTGCTACCTATTTGATCCGCTCTTCTCACGACCCCCGCGCCCCGCAACCGCAGTAGGGATTCTCGTGATCCCATAGGTGTCGTTTCCCACCGACACAAACCCACTTTCATCAATATAATCATCATAAATAGGAGGCATGCTATCATCATAATAAACTTGCATATCAAAACTTGGGAGGTTAAAAATATCATCTTCATAAAACATAGCATCCCCAAGCTTGGGACAAACATTAATTGCAGCAAATAAATTCTCAAATATGTCATTCTCATCAAACATAGCATCCCCAAGCTTGGGCCTTTTCATATCATAAGCATAATCACTCTCATCATTAACAGTATGGATAGCACCAATGATAGTATAGTAATTATCATCATCACAATGAGTAATAGAAGCAACATCATTTGGGTGGGATACCTTTTTACCTTTGCTTCTCTGTCTTCTCTTTTCCTGCTTCACATCATGTGTGGGTTTAATCCTCTTTTTGAAGCTCCTTATTAATGAGATTGGTTGAATAGAAAGCTCCTCCTTGTTACCTGATTCATCATAAGAAAGAATAGGAGAATATTGGGAAATCTCTTCCCTTTCATTAGTATTCTCTTAATCTTGTATTTGTTTTCTTGTCCTTATGTAATTGGCAATATAAGGATTTTCAATGAAATTCACCGCACAATACATATAAATTTCCTCTAGATCAAAATCAAGAACTTTATCAAGGACAAATTTTGGCATATCCTTAGTTATACGTTTCATTTCTTCATAACCCACAAGCAAACTAAGTTCATTATGATGCGCAAGGGAAATCAAGCCATCACAATTTTTGGACATGATACGATCATGAAACAATTTGCATTGGGGATTTAAATGATCATGTCCATTGCAAAGTTCACAAGGATGGCAAAGAAATTTTAAATTTTCAGCACAAGCATCTAGCCTTTCTTGCAACCATTTAGTTTCTAAGTACTTATGCATCTTGCAAAATCTGTCTTCCCTATTTGGTGTGTACTTGCAAACTCTATACACTCCAAAAAAATTGCCATGCTTATAAGAGACATTTTCATCATGACTAGTGCAATCATCATTAGTACTATGGATATTCAGAGAGTTCATACTAATAACATTGAAATCATGCTCATCATTCAAAGATTTAGTGCCAAACATTCTAATGCATTCTTCTTCTAACACTTGAGAACAATTTTCCATCCCATCATTTTCACAAAAGACATTAAAAAGATGAAGCATATGAGGCACCCTCAATTCCATTTTTTTGTAGTTTTCTTTTATAGACTAAACTAGTGATAAAACAAGAAACAAAAAGATTTGATTGCAAGATCTAAAGATATACCTTCAAGCACTAACCTCCCTGACAACGGCGCTAGAAACTGCTTGATGTCTACTACACAACCTTCTTCTTGTAGACGTTGTTGGGCTTCCAAGTGCAGAGGTTTGTAGGACGGTAGCAAATTTCCCTCAAGTGGATGACCTAAGGTTTATCAATCTGTGGGAGGCGTAGGACGAAGATGGTCTCTCTCAAACAACCCTGCAACCAAATAACAAAGAGTCTCTTGTGTCCCCAACACACCCAATACAATGGTAAACTGTATAGGTGCACTAGTTCGGCGAAGAGATGGTGATACAAGTGCAATATGGATGGTAGATATAGGTTTTTGTAATCTGAAAATATAAAAACAGCAAGGTAACGAATGATAAAAGTGAGCGTAAACGGTATTTCAATGCTAGGAAACAAGGCCTAGGATTCATACTTTCACTAGTGCAAGTTCTCTCAACAATAATAACATAATTGGATCATATAACTATCCCTCAACATGCAACAAAGAGTCGCTCCAAAGTCACTAATAGCGGAGAACAAATGAAGAGATTATTGTAGGGTACGAAACCACCTCAAAGTTATCCTTTCTGATCGGTCTATTCAAGAGTCCGTAGTAAAATAACACGAAGCTATTCTTTTCGTTCGATCTATCATAGAGTTTGTACTAGAATAACACCTTAAGACACAAATCAACCAAAACCCTAATGTCACCTAGATACTCCAATGTCACCTCAAGTATCCGTGGGTATGATTATACGATATGCATCACACAATCTCAGATTCATCTATTCAACCAACACAAAGAACTTCAAAGAGTGCCCCAAAGTTTCTACCGGAGATTCAAGGCGAAAACGTGTGCCAACCCCTATGCATAAGTTCACGAGGTTACGAAACTCGCAAGTTGATCACCAAAACATACATCAAGTGGATCACGTGAATATCCCATTGTCACCACAGATAAGCACATGCAAGACATACATCAAGTGTTCTAAAATCCTTAAAGGCTCAATCCGATAAGATAACTTCAAAGGGAAAACTCAATCCATTACAAGAGAGTAGAGGGGGAGAAACATCATAAGATCCAACTATAATAGCAAAGCTCGCGATACATCAAGATCGTGCCGAATCAAGAACACGAGAGAGAGAGAGAGAGAGATCAAACACATAGCTACTGGTACATACCCTCAGCCCCGAGGGTGAACTACTCCCTCCTCGTCATGGAGAGCGCCGGGATGATGAAGATGGCCACCGGTGATGGATCCCCCCTCCGGCAGGGTGCCGAAACAGGGTATTGATTGGTTTTTGGTGGCTACAGAGGCTTGCGGCAGCTGAACTCCCGATCTAGGTTATGTTCTGGAGGTTTTAGTATTTATAGGAATTTTTGACGTCAGGAACAAGTCAGGGAGGTGCATGAGTCGTCCACGAGGTAGGCTAGCGCGCTCGGGGTGGGCGCGCCACCTCGTGGACGGCCCAGACTCTTCGGCCCAACTCTTTTACTCCGGGTCTTCTTTTGGTCCATAAAATCGTCAAAATTGGCACGTCCATTGGACTCCGTTTGGTATTCCTTTTCTGTAAAACTCAAAAACAAGGAAAAAACATAAACTGTCACTGGGCTCTAGCTTAATAGGTTAGTCCCAAAAATCATATAAAATAGCATATAATTGCATATAAAACATACTAGATGGATAATATAATAGCATGGAACAATAAAAAATTATAGATACGTTGGAGACGTATCAATCACCATTCATCATCTTCTTCACCACCAAAAAACAATTGAGTATCGGGTATGGGCACTCCCCTTGGTTTCCGCCAAGCTTGGGGGAGGTACCCCGGTATTGTATCATCCCACTATCTTTTTTCCTTTACTTATTTTAGTTTGATCTTTTGCTTTAGATGAATACAAGTTTAGTTCGATCCTTTCTTCTTTGAGAGTTTTGCTTAGTGATCTATCCTTGTAATCGTGTGCAAGATATATAATAAAGTTTAGTTTGAGTTTTTGCTTCCTTTACTTTCATGTGCAAATAAAAGAAAGGAAATAAGGAAGAAAAAGAGAAAGGAAATAAATAAAAGGAAAGAAATAATGAAAAATAACATATGCTAATCTTATGGTAGGTGATGACACCACATAAGGAAAAGTATAAGTAGAATTTTTTTTAGAGATTGACAAACATAGCATTAGTCAATGGTGCAACTCATGAAAGAATTAATAAGGGAAGAGAAGATTTACATATAAATATACTATCCTAGAAATCTTTTGTGATTGTGAGCCCTCATCAAAATATTATATTCCAAAATTGTTGACGTTGGACAAGGAAGACAACTTAATGGTTTATGTTTGTTTATATTCACATAGAAGTCATATTGTCATAGATCCTTTAACATGTGGTGCTTGCCCCCTATCTTTGCTAGCCAAAAATTCCGCACTAAGTAGAGATACTACTTGTGCATCCAAAAACCCTTAAACCCAAATCTTATTTTCAAGTGTCCACCATACCTACCTAGGGATTGAGCAAGATCCCTCAAGTAAGTTGTCATCGGTGCAAAAAGGCAATAAAAATTGCTTCTAAATGTGTGAGATCATTTAGTGTAAGAGAAAATTAGCATTGCACGAACTTGTGATGGTGAAGAATAAAAGCGACAGACTACATAATAAAGGTCGCTATCACAAGGGGCAATGCAACGTGACGTTCTTTTGCACTAAAGGGTTGAGCATACAAACAAATAAGCGCATGGCAACCTCTGCTTCCCTCTGCGAAGGGCCTATCTTTTACTTTTATGTATTTACTTTTATGCAAAGAGTCAAAGTTTCCTTCTATCCCTTTTTATTTTTCTCCTGTGGCAAGCATCATGTGGTGAGGAAAGATCTAGGCACATATGTCCATTTGAATATAGATAGCATGAGTTATTATTGTTGACATCACCCTTGAGGTGAATACGTTGGGAGGCAAAACTATAAGCCCCTATCTTTCTATGTGTCTGATTGTAACGTTTTGCTCATGTGTACGCGGTGAGTGTTAGCAATCATAGAAGACTATATGATGGTTGAGTATGTGGACTTGCCTAAAGGCTCCAATACGTGACCCTTCCTGAAAATATGATGAATTGTAGTTGCAAAGTTGACTGAGAACATAGTTTGTTGGTTTTTAATAGAGTTTTGCTTTATAATTCAATAGTGTGATGAATTGTCACTTATTCATGAGAAGTCTATGATAAAAGTTCTATGATAAATGCCTTATGTTTAAATTTGTTGCTGTTATAATAATGAACATGATGCTTCTATGTCTGTATTTTGTTTTATCGACACCTCTCTCTCAAAGCATGTGGACATGTTTTTCGATTGAGAACAAGCGAGGTCTAAGCTTGGGGGAGTTGATACGTCCATTTTGCATCATGTTTTCTTACTGTTATTTATGATGTTTTTATCCATAATAATGCTTTTTGGAGTAACTCTAATGCCTTTTTTCTCATAATATGCAAGGTATACACAAAGAGGGAGAATTTCGGCAGCTGGAAATCTGGACCTGTAAAAGCTACGTCAGGCCACCTATTCTACACAACTCCAAACAAGATGAAACTTCATGGAGTTTTTTTATCAAATATACGATGAATATTGGACCAAATAACTACCAGAGGGGACCCACCAGGTGGGCTGATACGGGGCTAACCTGGTGTAGGCCGATCTTTCACGTTTGGAGTGGGATCCCTCGAAGAACACAATGAACGCGGGGAAGAACGGAGAGAAATCACAAGGGGAAACACTCAAGAACAAGTCCGATCACACATCCACTAGACAATCAAACACACAAGATCCACAAGGTACATGAACAACAAAGGGAAAGATACAAGGTAGAGTTCATCTCCGTGAGGAGGTCTTGAAGGGGGCCGCCCAAGAGGGGGTCTTGATGATATATCCCGCAGGATCTTCTCCTAGATGGAGGTCTTGCCCTCCAATGGAGTAGTGGTGAAAGGATCGATATAGTTGACTAGAGGGGGGGGGGGGTGAATAGGCAACTAACAATTTTTAAGCTTTTCTTTACCAATTTAAACTTCGCAATAATAAAGGTTGTCTAGATGTGCAACTAGGTGGACAACCTATATGATGCAAACAACACAAGCACAAGAGCAAGCAAGGATAGGAACACAAATAAGCTTGCACAAGTAAAGGGATAAGATAACCAAGAGTGGAGCCGGTGGAGACGAGGATGTGTTACCAAGTTCCTTCCTTTTGAGGGAAGTACGTCTCCGTTAGAGCGGTGTGGAGGCACAATGCTCCCAAGAAGCCACTAGGGCCACCAGAATCTCCTCACGCCCCAAGACAATGCAAGAGCCGTGATTCCACTATTGGTGCCCTTGAAGGCGGCGATCAACCTTTACAAACAAGGTTGGGGCAATCTCCACAACTTAATTGGAGGCTCCCAACAACACCACGAAGCTTCACCACAATGGAATATGGCTCCACGGTGACCTCAACCGTCTAGGGTGCTCAAACACCCAAGAGTAACAAGATCCGCAAGGGATAAGTGGGGGGAATCAAATATCTTGTGGTGGAAGTGTAGATCGGGCCCTTGTCACCCAATCCCGAGCAAATCAACAAGTTTGATTGGCTAGGGAGAGAGATCGGGCCAAAATGGAGCTTGGAGCAACAATGGAGCTTAGAGATAGAAGAGGTGGTCAACTAGAGGTAGAAGACGCCCCTTATATAGTCGTGGGAAAAATCCAACCGTTATCCACATGTTCAGCCCGCGACGCACGGTACTACCGCTCCAGGGGCGCGGTACTACCGCGAGGCTGCGCGGTACTACCGTGGCGGACCATGGTACTACCGTGGCGGACCACGGTACTACACAGGCAGCAAGAGGCCGAACTTGCTCGACTATAAGGCAGTATTACCGCTATGCGGTATTATCGCTCCCCTTGCGGTACTACCGCAAGGCGAGAGAGTCACAGCACAGGAAGGGCGCGGATGAAATAAATTACATCCGCGCCAACTTCCGCTGAAACCGCAGATGGTACAAAATCCGACGCGGTACTACCGCTCCCGAGGAGCGGTACTACCGTTGCAGCGCCTACTACCGTGAAACTACGGTACTAGGTAGGAGGGCCACGTACTACGACTCCTAGGGAGCAAGATTATCGTGGGCCCGCGGTACTACCGCTACTGGACGAGCGGTACTATCGTGGGGAGCGCGGATGTAAAAATTACATCCGCCCTACTATCAAGACCGAGCGGCACTAGGCACAGGAGCAGCGGTACTATCGCGTGTACTTGCGGTACTACCGCAAGTATAGCGATAGTCGCCGATTTCCGCACAACCAAGATAACGAAGGAAAGCTCCAAAATGCAGGGAAAGGAGGGACAAGTGTACGTGTTGATTCCGCCCAAACCTTTCCGACGCGGACCCCCTCTTAATAGTACGGCTCTCCTACGACTCAAATCCACCAAAAAGAAACGTAGGACGACGCCGTCTTCAATAGTCTCCGAGGGGCACCGAATCGTCTCGTGCCTAGTGATGAACCATCTGAGGAACTCAAAGCATATGATTAGTCCGCAAAAGTATCGCCATCAATCACCAAAACACTTACGGGATAAATATGCCCTTACAATCTCCCCCTTTTTGGTGGATTGATGACAGTACGGGATTAGCACAAAGATACAAAAATATGGAGTAAGGGCAAACCCCTCCTCTCCAAAATATAGACGGGCTCCCCCTAGATGTGTGCACTCTGGATGAATGCTTTGGACTGCATGGCACACGTACTAGGATCACCACTCCCCCTATATTTTAGAGACAAAGGCCCGAAGAATAATATCTAAGCAACATATAGCACAATATAACACACGCTTGCTAAGATAGATAGAGTGCATATGTCTTACACCATATGAAGGAAAAGCAACTAAAACGAGGTTCAAACAAGGTTCAACCGAGAACGCAATAAACACACCAAACACGAACACGACACAAGACTCACAAATCCCTACGCTCTCTCCCCCTTTGGCATCGAGACGCCAAAAAGGCAGAGAGGACACCTACACACAAGGTGGCTCAAGCAGCAGGAACTCGTCCCAACCCTCTCCGTCCGACTCCTCAAGCAGCAGGATGGACTCTCGACGCCCTCCTCGTAATCAGTCCACTTGTAGCCTTGCTTCTCCATCCACTCGGCCTCTGGAGTGATGTGCTCCTCAGACCCGCCAGACACATCCTCACCATAGAGCTTCAAGATCTTCCTGTCCCGGCGATGACTCCCCTTGGATGCCACGTGAGTCATGTACTGCCCCTTGGCTTGCATGCAGAAAAGAGTCTTCATCTTGTCCTTCAGCTTCGTGGCCCATGAAGGCATAGAGGAGCTCTGGGAAGGCCTAGCAGCATGGCCCTCAGCAACATTCTCGGTGCCAGCATCCTCCTCTCCAACAGCAGCCCTAGCAGCAGACGCCTCGGCACGAGTAGTAGTGTTGGCCCAGTTGGGTTTGACACGCAGACAGATGGGGTCATGGCGAATCCAGTCAGGGGCAAGGAACTCCTCACCAGGGAACATCTTCTCCCAGGTCCTCGAGATCAGCAGAAACAGATAGGGCTCATAGATAGGCACTTTGCAGGTTGAACACCGAAACCGAAGCTCACACCACATGATGTGTGAGACATCAAGTGGCTGAGTCTGAGACAAACGAGCCTCCTCGCAGATGAGCATCATATCCACCATATAGGCATGGACCTTGTCCTTGTCACCAATGCGAGGGAACAAGGAGTTGCGGAAGATGCGGTACATGATATCCAGAAAAGAGTTGAGCACCAACCCTATCTTGCCACTTGGAAGCGTCTTCTCAACATAGTACGGTGCAAGCCTGTCCTTGTTGGCAGAGTCAGAGTTGGCATGGGGGCGAACACCCACGGGAGAGTCGAGCCCGTCATTAGGAACTTGGAGCAAATCCATGAACTCCTTCCGTAGCGATCGACTACGGCCATTGGTCATCCAGGTCATCCTCCTCTCCTCATTAGGGTGAAAGTAAATGAAGCAAAGAACTGACCAATGAGCTCAGGATCATAGTCAAGGTGAAAGGATATCACATGCTCAATGCCAAACTGCTCCACCAAGTCCAGAGCCTCTCCAAAGTAGGCACGGAACTTGTCCTTCCTCAAGTGATGCATGTCAATCCACTTCACATCCACATAGGTATTCTGCTTGTTCTTGATGACATCCAGATAGACGTTGGTTTGATGCTTGTTCCAAAACAGCTCACAACCCCTGACAGAGAAACGAGGGGTCACGTACGGGTCAATTTGCCTGAGACGGACGTAGTCAGATTGGGGCATCTCATCCATGCCCTTGGCGGGCTCCTTGTACTTGCTAGCAGTTGTCTTGACATGGCGCTTGGGGGCAGAGGAACCCTCTGGTGCTTCACCTGGTGAAAGATCGAGGATGTCGCCTAGAGGGGGGGGGGGGTGAATAGGCGCTTCAAAATAATTACGGTTTAGGCTTGAACAAATGCGGAATAAACCTAACGGTTAATTTGTCAAGCACAAAACCTAAAACAACTAGGCTCACCTATGTGCACCAACAACTTATGCTAAGCAAGATAAACAACTATGTGATAGCAAGATATATGACAAAGAACAATATGGCTATCACAAAGTAAAGTGCATAAGTAAAGGGGCTTGGGTAAGAGATAACCGAGGCACGCGGAGACGACGATGTATCCGAAGTTCACACCCTTGCGGATGCTAATCTCCGCTTGGAGCGGTGTGGAGGCACAATGCTCCCCAAGAAGCCACTAGGGCCACCGAATCTCCTCACGCCTCGCACAATGCAAGATGCCGTGATTCCACTACGGGACCCTTGAGGGCGGTCACCGAACCTGCATAAATGGCAACCCTTGGGGCGGTCACCGAACCCAGACACTTTTGCAACCCTTGGGGCGGTCGCGCGGTACCATCAAATTGCTCGGGCGGTCTCCACAACCTAATTGAGACCCGACGCTGTCTTGAGCTTTACACCACAATGATTGAGCTCGAACACCACTAACTGCCTAGGGCGCCCAAGCACCCAAGAGGAACAAGCTCAAGGGCACCAAGCACCCAAGAGTAATAAGCTTCTCAACTTGTAACTTCCACGTATCACCGTGGAGAACTCAAACCGATGCACAAATGTAATGGCAAGGGCACACGGAGTGCCAAGTCCTTCTCTCTCAAATCCCACCAAAGCAACTAATGCTAGGGAGGAAAATGAGAGGAAGAACAAGAAGGAGAACACCAAGAACTCCTAGAACTAGATCCAAGGGGTTCCCTCACATAGAGGAGAAAGTGATTGGTGGAAATGTGGATCTAGATCTCCTCTCTCTTTCCCCCAAAAACTAGCAAGAATCCATGGAGGGATTGAGAGATAGCAAGCTCGGAGAAGGTCAACAATGGGGAAGAACACAAGCTCAAAGGATAAGGTTCAATGGGAAGAAGACCCCTTTTATAGGAGGGGAAAATCCAACTGCTACTCCCCATCGAAAATCCCAAGACAGGCGTTACTACCGCTAGGGAAGGGCGGTACTACCACCGAGGGTGGTACTACCGCTCCTATCCAGCGGTACTACCGCTGTTGAAGAGAAAGACATGCCATCGCCCCAGAGCGGTACTACAGCGGGAGTAGAGCGATACTACCGCCAGAGCGGTACTACCGCTTCTCTGCCGCTGCTAGTGCTGCAAAACCCGACACTAAAAACTTCGTTTGAGAATCGAGGCGAAGTAGCCAGACGACAGCGGTACTACGGTCAAACTCTCAAGCGGTACTACTGTTCGGAGAGCGGTATTATCATTGAGCGGTACTACCGCTCGGAGCGGTACTACCACTGGGGAGCTTCAAGGTACTATCGCCGAGGGCACGGTACTATCACCGCACCAACCTTGAAAACACAGAATACTCCAAGGAAAACCAGAACTGCCATAACTTCTTCATATGAGCTCCGAATTGAGCAAACTCAAGCTTGTTTGAAACAAGACAATGAGTAGCATCAAAACAGCGAGAAGCACCGGCATACCCTCCAACATCGAAAACATCATAGAAGATGCATGAGAACTCCGTTTTCGATGAACTCGAGCTTGTCATAAAAATGACCATAAGCTCCAAATCTCACAAGGAGAAGAACCAAACAAGAACCAAGAAACATGATGCAAGGATGCAATGGTTTGAGCTCTCGATGAACGATACGATCAAGCTACTCACTTGAGAGCCCCCCTTGATAGTACGACTATCGATCCTATAACACGGTCTTCCACAACTACCATGAGACCGGTAAAATAGAAAACCTATCAAGGGCAAACCTTTGCCTTGCACATGGTCCACTTGAGCTAGATGATGACGATCTTGACTCCCTCAAGTTGGACCACCTTTCTTGATTGCGTTGGCTCAAGAAGACAGTTGATTGCTCCCCATACTCCACTATGGGTGAGCCACTCTTCCGCACATCTTCACAAGTCCATTGTCACCAAATGGACGGCAAGCTTCAAGCACTTGATCTCTTCGTGATGCATCACTTGAACTTGCACACCGTAACCAAACCCCACAAAGAACTCTCACGAAGACCATGGGTTAGTACACAAAGCGTAATGGACAATGCTTACCATACCATGGGATCACTTGATCCCTCTCGGTACATCTTCTACGCTTTGTGAGTTGATCAACTTGATTCACTCTTGACTTAGTCTTGATCAACCTTGAATCTTTCCAACTCTCTTCGTTTGGATGATGTCTTGAAGGTAAACATGAGTGATCACACAATCTTCTTCTTCAAGACATGCTTGCAATAAGCTCAACACTCACATGACCAATCTTTGGATAATTCCTTAATAGCACCTTGGTCAACACATAAACTCCTTGAAACCAACACATGGACTTCAAGAAATGCCTATGGACAAATCCTTCAAATATAACTCAATGCAACCATTAGTCCATAGAGAATGTCATCAATTACCAAAACCACACATGGGGGCACCGCATGTCCTTTCACCTGGGTTGCGCAGACGCTTGGAGCCAGTGTCACGACTGGGATTGGACCGGCGAGAGCCACCACCTGAGACACACACGCAAAGCACCAAGGACGCAAAGAAGATCAATGCAAAGGCCACGATAAAGCACAAGAAACACATAGGAGACATATGAGAAAGTTGGCATGCGATAGGTGTGAGCCACGGTAGGACTGCCACTGCCTGTGGCACTAAAGCATTAATACCGCTCCAAATGCGGTAGTACCGTGCGAGGTCACGGTAGTACCGTGGTTGAAGCGGAAGTAAAGATTTAGTGCCGCACAGAGCGCGGTAGTACCGCACCCGAAGGGCGATAGTACCGTGCAAGCGGTAGTACCGCGCCATACGGGCGGTAGTACCGTGTCGCAGCAGATCCAACTAGCGATTTGAATCCGAAAAGAACCGCGAAACAACGGCGGTGCTACGGTGATCAGATCTAGCGCATGACAACAATACAAATATAAATCCTATGCAATACCACACTCCTTCATCCTATTCTTGCAGAGATTAAACCTATCAATCTCAAGAACACACAAGCCTTCCCCAAAACCTAGAAACACCAAACACCATCAACACGGAGAGGGAGTTGGGGAAAAACCTGGGTCCATAGCAAGAGCACGTGGGGGAACGATCCCACCGGTCGGAATCACGGAGGGCAGCGGTGGAGGAGATCCGCCAAGAACGCCGGTTCCGTTCTTGAGCAAGGGAGAGAAAGAGGCGACGTGGAGAGAGGACTGCGAATGGGTATGGGGAGTTAGAACTCCCCCTGCCCGTCCTTATCCCCACGCCCTCGAACCGGCACGGTAGTACCGCGTATCACCGCCGTCGTACCGCTCGGGCGGAAGTTCCGCACCGAGGCGGTAGTACCACTCAACCAGACGACAGTAAAAAATTGCTGCCGTGTGGTAGCGGTAGTACCGTGCTCCCGCAAGCGGTAGTACCATGGCAGGCTGCGGTAGTACCGCACCTGGCTGCGGTAGTACCGTGAACTCAAGTCGCCGTAAGATTCAAAAACGAGAAGAAGGCCTTTGCAAGGAAACTTTTCACACACAAGAAACCACAAGATCAAGCACAAACCAGAGGCAAAAGACAACAGGAAACCACCAAGCGACAAGGCCTCTCAAGGAGAGAGGGCGGTGGCCGAAGCCACCTATGTTTGAGTTGGATGGTATGGCACCGCGAAGAATTATCCTTGGGCCCATGACCAAAACTCGTCTTTGGAACACAAGTACCATCGAAAACGGCTAATGTGAAAGAGGTGATCGATTTATGCATGATGGGGGGAGGGAGAGTTCATTGAGAGAACAACACTCCCCCTATGTCCATGCCTACACCTAAACTAGACAACAAGTTGAGTGTGGTGGGAGTGCACGGCTCAAGTCACATTGCTCAAATCGATGATATTTAGCTCATGCCTTAACTCGCAAATCTTGCTTCATCTAAGGGCTTCGTTAATATATACGCAAGGTTATCCACGAGTGTTGACATACTTGAGCTCGATCTCCCCTCGCCTAATGTGATCCCGGATGAAGTGATACCGAATCTCAATGTGCTTCGTCTTGAAGTGTTGCACCGGGTTGAGAGAAATCTTGATGGCACTTTCATTATCACACCAAAGAGGCACTTTGTCACAAATGACACCGCACTCCTTTAAAGTTTGCCTCATCCATAGGAGTTGAGCACAACAACTACCGGCTGCCACATATTCCGCTTCGGTGGACGAGAGAGACACACAACTTTGCTTCTTGGAAGACCAACTTACCAAGGAGCAACCAAGAAATTGGCACCCTCCTAAGTGGACTTCCTATCCACTTTGTCTCCGCCCAATCGAATCGTAAATCCTTCAAGCTTGAAGTTTGCTCCTCTTGGGTACCATAAGCCAAAGTTTGGGGTATGAGCCAAATATCGAAGATTCGCTTGACCGCCACATAGTGGCTTTCCTTCGGAGCGGCTTGAAACCGTGCACACATTCCCACACTCAACATGATATCCGGTCTAGATGCACAAAGGTAAAGCAAGGAGCCAATCATGGAGCGATATACCTTTTGATCCACCGCTTTACCATTGGGATCAATGTCAAGTTGGCACTTGGTGGGCATTGGTGTAGTAGCCGGCTTGACATCACTTAGCTTGAATCTTTTGAGCATGTCTTGAGTGTATTTGGCTTAGTTGATGAAGGTTCCTTCTCTTCTTTGTTTGATATCGAAACCAAGGAAGAACTTCAACTCTCCCATCGAAGACATCTTGAACTTGGAGGTCATGAGAGCGGCAAATTCCTCATTGAAAGCTTTGTTAGGAGAACCAAAGATAATATCATCAACATATAGTTGGCATACAAACAACTCCCCATTGACCTTCTTAGTAAAAAGAGTGGGATCGATTTGCCCCACTTCAAATCCACGATCTTGTAGCAACTCGGTAAGGTGGTCATACCACGCGTGGGGCTTGTTTAAGGCCATAGAGTGCCTTATCGAGTTGATACACATGATCCGGGAAGTAGGGGTCCTCGAACCCGGGGTTGCTTGACATAGACCAACTCATTAATAGGACCATTAAGAAAAGCACTTTTCACATCCATTTGTTTCAACTTAAAGTTGTGATGGGAAGCATAAGCAATCAACAAACGAATGGATTCAAGGCGAGCAACGGAGCAAAGGTTTCACCGTAGTCGATACCCTCGACTTGGGAGTAGCCTTGTGCTACCAATCTTGCCTTGTTGCGAATGATGTTCCCATGAGCATCTTGCTTGTTCTTGAAAATCCACTTGGTTCCAATGACGTTGTGGTTCCCCGATGGCCTTGGCACCAATCTCCACACCTTGTTGTACTCGAAGTTGTTGAGTTCTTCATGCATGGCATTGAACCAATCCGAGTCTTCGAGCGCCTCATAGACCTTTTGGGGTTCAACACAAGAGACAAACGCGTGATGTTCACAATAGTTTGCCAATTGTCTACGAGTGCTTACCCCTTTTCTTAGGCTTTCAACCACATTCTCCATGAGATGGCCTTTGGTGGTGAGTTTGGAAGCAATCTTGGTGGCACGACGCTCTAATTCCTCCTCGGAGGTGAGATGAGGCGGGGTCACTTGATCATCTTGAGCGCCGTCTTGAGCATGATCTTCATCCTGAGCATGCTCGGGGGAGAGAACTTGACTTTGGGCATCATTTGGAGTGTCATCATCGTCTTGAGCACGATCTTGCCCTTGGTCTTGTTCATGAGGTTGAGGGCCTTCACTTTGTTCTTCTGAAGCGTGTGGGCCTTGGGTTGGTGATGGCTCCACTTGAGTGGAGCATTGTCCTTCTCCTTCGCCACAAGGGGTTCCTCAATGGGTAGGATAAAACCAACTCCCATTCTTCTTATGGCTTGGGAGGAATTTCATCACCTACATCACAAGTGCCACTTTGCTCCACTTGGGAGCCGTTATTCTCATCAAACTCCACGTTACACGTCTCCTCAATAAGTCCCGTGGATTTATTGAGGACACGAGAAGCATGAGAGTTTGTAGCATAACCAACAAATATGCCCTCATGAGCTCTAGCTTCAAATTTAGACAAACGAACACCTTTCTTGAGAATGAAACACTTACACCCGAACACCGGGAAGTACTTGAGGTTGGGCTTGTTGCCGGTGAGTATCTCATAAGGAGTCTTGTTCAAGCCTTTGCGAAGATAGAGCCGATTGGATGCATGACATGCAGTGTTGATGGCTTCGGCCCAAAAGTTGTATGGAGACTTGAACTCCGCCATCATGGTCCTTGCCGCATCCATCAATGTCCGGTTCTTCCTCTCCGCAACACCATTTTGTTGAGGGGTATATGGTGCAGAATATTGATGCTTGATCCCCTCATCACTAAGAAACTCATCCAAAGTGTAGTTCTTGAACTCGGTGCCGTTGTCACTTCTTATAGTCAAGATCTTTGCATTATGTTGACGTTGAGCTTCATTTGCAAAGTCGATGACGGTTTGTTGAGTCTCACTCTTCCTCTTAAAGAAGTATACCCACGTGTATCTTGAATAGTCATCCACAATCACCAAGCAATACTTTCTACCTCCAAGACTATCAAATGATGGTGGCCCAAAGAGATCCATGTGAAGGAGCTCCAAGGGTCTCTTTGAGTATATGATGGTCGTGGGAGGGTGAGCCTTCTCATGAAGCTTTCCTTCAATACAAGCACTGCAAGCATGGTCTTTGGCAAAACTAACATTTGTTAGTCCACGGACATGGTCCCCCTTGAGAAGACTTTGCAAAGATCTCATATTGACGTGGGCTAAACGGCGATGCCAAAGCCATCCCACGTCAACTTTAGCCATTAGGCATGTCGCGGTCTTAGTGGGTCGCTCCAAAAAGTTAATCACATAGAGACCGTTCTCGACATGCCCAACAAAGGCTACTTTAAGAGTCTTGCTCCACAAGAGGGCCACAGTATCAATGTCAAAGAAGGTAGCAAAACCCATGATTGCAAGTTGACGAACGGAAAGCAAATTGTATGCAAGGGACTCAACCAGCATGACTTTCTCGATCGTAAGATCATGAGAAATGAAAACCTTGCCAAGACCCAATACCTTAGAATGTGATGCATCACCCCACTCGACATTGGTGGGCATAGATGGAATCTCTTGCACGTCCACCACCATGTCCTTGCTCCCGGTCATATGATTTCTTGCTCCACTATCGAGCAACCATGATCCCCCACCGGAAGCAAACCCCTACAAGAGATCAATGCTTGGTTTTAGGTACCCATTTGGTAATGGGTCCTTTGATGTTAGTAACGAGGGTCTTAGGAACCCAAATAGACCATTCAATGTACTCATAAGAAGAACCAACAAATTTAGCATAAACATGCCCATCACTAGCACGGCACAACACATATGAGGGGTTAAAGTCGCGGCTATGTTCATGGGGATGACGTTGTCCTTCTTGGCATTGCCACCCTTTGCAGTTCTTCTTCTTCTTGAAGCACCCTTTCCTCCCTCACAAAAGTTTGCTTGAGAGGGGAGGTTGCTTGGTCTTGTCATTCTTCTTCTTGCTCTTGGGCTTGGCGCAAACCCAATCCCTCCTTGGTTACAACTTCCTTTTGATTACTCAAAAGGTCGTTAAGGTTCTTCTCACCTTGTATGCATGTGACAAGGCCCTTTTCAAGTTGCTCCTTCAACTTAGCATTCTCCTCAACAAGATGCACATGCTCACAACAAGGGTTAGTAGCATTTGCATTATCAATCAATATCATATGAGGAAAGGTGGCTTTCTCCTTGGTTAGCTTCACTTGGAGTTGATCATGAGACTCTTTGAGACTAGCATGAGCACCCTTCAAGACTTTGTGAGCCTTGTCGAGAATGTCAAAGTCCTCGTTGAGTCTAGCAAGATCAACTCCAAGCTTTGCCTTCTCGGAGCTAAGCACACGAGACACAACAAGAGCATGATCAAGGTCTTTCTTTAATTTAGCATGATCATCGTTGTATGACTCCTCAAGAGCCAAACGAAGACCACACTCTTCCTCAAGAGCATTGGAAAGATCCGAAATCTCATCGGCATAGTCACAACTATGCCCTTCCATCTTAGAGATGGTTTCTTCATGAGTCTCGATCATGACATTGGCTTCACCAAGTTGTTCCAAGAGAGCAACGGCGCTTCTTGGATTTGCCCTTGAGTTTACTCATAAAGATCTCAAACTCATTTTCCTCCACATTAGTCCCCTCATGTTCATCAATGCAATCCGTCAAATAAGAATGATTGATGATGGTAGTTTTGGTGTTGGGGGTTACCTTGTTGGTGGCTTTAGCCATGAGGCACTTGGCGGTGATGCTTTCATTGGGTGAATCAAGAGAGACACTGAGGAGTCGCTGTAATGTCCACGGAGGCCATGGCAACCGATTCACCATCCTCATCATCATCATCATCCTCATTGTACTCTTCTTGAACCACCAAAGCTTTGTGAGGAGTCTTCTTGGGGAAGTTGCTCTTGTTGGGGAAAGACTTGGCCTTGTCCTTACGGATGAGCTTGCCACCATTGTCTTCCCTCTTCTCATATGGGCACTCCGCAACGAAGTGACTCACATTTCCACAATTGCAAGTCCTCACTCGTTGCTTGCCCTTAGTGCCACTTGAGTTGCTCTTGTTGAAGTTGGGCCTTGAGTTCTTCTTGCTCCAAAATTGTCTTGAAGCAAGGGCCATGTGTTCATGATAGTCATACTTAGTATCTTCGAGGTTGCTCTCTTCTTCTTCCTCCTCTCCATCTTCTTCGACACAAATCTTGGCCTTCAAAGCGAGGTTGGGCTTCTTTGCTCTTTGGGAGCGAAGCACCGCATTGTCGGCGGTCTTGTCCAATATGCTCATAGCCACAAACTCATCCAACACATCACTTGAGGACAGGGTGTGGAAGTCCGGTCGTTGACGGATGACGGAGGACATGGCTTTGTGGTAGGGCATCATTGCCTTGAGGAATTTGCGCTGATCCAGCTTGTCATCCGTGTCCTTACTTCCATGATCCGGAGGGAGACAGAAGCTTGGTTACTCTCTGATAGAGCTCACGAGGTTCTTCTTCTTCCTTCATTGCAAACTCATCAGCTTCATCTTGGACCACTTCATAATTGGAACGTTGAATGCTTGCGCTTCCTCGATAAAGGGAAACCACCTTGAGCCAAGCATCTTTGGCAAGGGAGTAAGGCCGGAGATGAGGGAGGTCTTCGGGAAGGATTTCTTCTTGGATGATGAAGAGAGCATTCTCATTGAATTGATGGTCCACGACCTCTCTTGGAGAAAAGTTGCTCGAATCATGCGGATAGAAACCTTCTTCAATGATTCTCCAAAGGTTAGTGTTCACATGATTTAAATGATGCTTAAAACGATAAACCCAAGAATCAAAATCCTCCTTTTTATCAATCTTAGGTGGTGGACCGGCATGATTCAAATGAGTGGAAGGAATCGGTCCACCATAAACGAGAGGTTGCACATGGGCAAAGATGTCGGTGCCATTCTTACCACTAGACAAGGGGGCTTTCTCACTAGTAGCTTCCCCCTTGTCGGAGTTAGCATCCGCTCCCATGTTGGCGGGATCACCCACTTTCACGGGTGCGGTGGAAAGTTTAAGCCCTTCTAGGAATTCCTTAAACATGTCCTTGACCTCGGTCGTCATGGAGTTTTCAATGTGTCCAACGCCACATTGAATTCCTCACGAGATCGAGGTACCTTATCTCCGTAGATGATATCGGATTCGACCGAGTGCTCCCCACATCATCTACGACGTCAACCATACTCTTGAGACGATAAAGTCCTTAAAAAGAGACGAGACTCTGATACCAATTGAAAGGATCGATATAGTTGACTAGAGGGGGGGGGGGTGAATAGGCAACTAACAATTTTTAAGCTTTTCTTTACCAATTTAAACTTTGCAATAATAAAGGTTGTCTAGATGTGCAACCAGGTGGACAACCTATATGATGCAAACAACACAAGCACAAGAGCAAGCAAGGATAGGAACACAAATAAGCTTGCACAAGTAAAGGGATAAGATAACCAAGAGTGGAGCCGGTGGAGACGAGGATGTGTTACCGAAGTTCCTTCCTTTTGAGGGGAAGTACATCTCCGTTAGAGCGGTGTGGAGGCACAATGCTCCCCAAGAAGCCACTAGGGCCACCGTAATCTCCTCACGCCCTCGCACAATGCAAGAGCTGTGATTCCACTATTGGTGCCCTTGAAGGCAGCGACCGAACCTTTACAAACAAGGTTGGGGCAATCTCCACAACTTAATTGGAGGCTCCCAACAATACCACGAAGCTTCACCACAATGGAATATGGCTCCACGGTGACCTCAACCGTCTAGGGTGCTCAAACACCCAAGAGTAACAAGATCCGCAAGGGATAAGTGGGGGGAATCAAATATCTTGTGGTGGAAGTGTAGATCGGGCCCTTGTCACCCAATCCCGAGCAAATCAACAAGTTTGACTGGCTAGGTAGAGAGATCGGGCCAAAATGGAGCTTGGAGCAACAATGGAGCTTAGAGATAGAAGAGGTCGTCAACTAGAGGTAGAAGACGCCCCTTATATAGTCGTGGGAAAAAATCCAACCGTTATCCACATGTTCAGCCCATGACGCACGGTACTACCGCTCGGTAGCGGTATTATCATGAGGCTGCTGCGGTACTACCGTGGCGGACCACGGTACTACCGCAGCAGCAGCACAGGCTGGAACTTGCCCGACTAAGGGGCAGTACTACCGCTTGTGCGGTACTACCGCTCCCCCTTGCGGTACTACCGCAAGGCAGGAGAGTCACGGCCTGGGAAGGGCGCGGATGAAATAAATTACATCTGTGCCAACTTCCGCTGAAACTGCGGTGGTACAAAAATCCGACGCAGTACTACCGCTCCCGAGGAGCGGTACTACCGTTGCGGGCGCCTACTACCGTGAAACTACGGTACTAGGTAGGAGGGCCACGGTACTACGGCTCCTAGGGAGCAGTACTACCGTGGGCCCCGCGGTACTACCGCGCTGGACGAGCGGTACTACCGTGGGGAGCGCGGATGTAAAAAATTACATCCACCCCTACTACCGCACCGGAGCGGCACTAGGCCTGGGAGCCGCGGTACTACCGCTCCAGAGGAGCGGTACTACCGTGACACCCAGCGGTACTACCGCGTGTACTTGCGGTACTACCGCAAGTACAGCAGTAGTCGTCAGATTTCCGCACAACCAAGATAACGAAGGAAAGCTCCAAAATGCAGGGAAAGGAGGGACAAGTGTACGTGTTGATTCCGCCCAAACCTTTCCGACGCGGACCCCCTCTTAATAGTACGACTCTCCTACGACTCAAATCCACCAAAAAGAAACGTAGGACAACGCCGTCTTCAATAGTCTCCGAGGGGCACCGAATCGTCTCGTGCCTAGTGATGAACCATCTGAGGAACTCAAAGCATACGATTAGTCCGCAAAAGTATCGTCATCAATCACCAAAACACTTACCGGATAAATATGCCCTTACAAGTGGTCTCTCTCTCTCTCTCTCTCAAGAGTAGAGGAAGGTAGGAGCAAAGCTCACATAGAAATGAGCTATCACTTTGCTAACCCTAGAAAGGAGGGGAAGGTGGTCTATTTATAGTCTTAGTGCAAATGGGGGTGAAGTGAAGGGGTACATGGGCCTCAGCCCGCAACTGGACACAGCCAGGGGTCGGAGTCCGGTGGGCGTCGGACATCCGGAGACTCACGGGCGGCCGGATGTCCGGAAGACGTCGGACGTCCGCTCGATTTGGCTCGGACGCAGGAGTGCCGGATTTCCGGAGGGGCCCGGTCGTCCGGTCGTCGGTCGTCCGCTGGCGTCGGACGTCCGCTCATTTGGCTCGGGTGCGGGATCGCCGGTCATCCGGTCCGGGCCGGTCGTCCGGTGGATCTTCAGGCGCCGGACGTCCGGACCCGACCGGTCGGTCGGTGGCTGGAGCTTCTTCGGCAACTCTTCTTCTTGCGTCTACGTTTCTAGGCTTCCCTCGCGGATGGTGTAGTTTTTCCTTGGCGCTTGCACTCCTCCTCGTCGTCCTTAGTGTTCCGACAATACCTATGCATGCACACGAGTGGAGTGTCAAGTAGTATACCATCCTCAAAGGGGTCAAGTGAGCACGTGTAAAGGAGAAGATTCACCTTTATGTATGAGAAGTAGAGGTCGCACGTGTCACTTGCCAAACGGACTCTTAACATGGTGATGACCGTAGGATGCTCCGCATCATCCCCTCCCCCTTGGAAAAGATCCTCGGATCAAAAACCAAATCACCATGGGAAAGAGATGTCGTTGCCGTGTCGAAGCGGTCGATCACCAAGCACTCATCATCTTGAAGCTCGAAATAGGCACTCTCCAATGTCGCACCGTCTAGTGATTCCTTCAGAAGGAGCAAATAAAAAAAACACTTGGAAAAACAAATGTGGTTAGCATTAGTGCAAAACCAAGCATTCAAGAGGTGATTCACCAAACAAGTGTTGTCATCAAGCATAGCATAGGGTGTGACAAAGGATTGTGACATGGCATGTAAGCATATGAATTGAGCAAAATCAAGGTCATCATGGAAACAAACATGTAAACATGAGGTAATGATGCAAATATGTGTGACAAGAGAATAAGCATCTACCTCAAGATCATAGCAATCATGTATAAAGCGCTCGACAAATGGTCGATGGTAGGCATAGGAAGTATTCACAACACCAAATAAAATGAATTGTCTAAACACATGGGTCAAGTGCAAGACAATCCATGCATAATGTGCATAGGGTGTAGTGAATATAGTGTGGCACTCAACACAATAGAAACAGAAAGTGTTCATCATGTGTGAGGCAATCAAGTCAAGCATGTGACAAGCAAAGTGACATGGCATATGTGAAGAAATGATATTGGTACAACCAATCATATGATAGTAGCAAGTAGACCAAGAATTGGATGCAACACACAAGGTATATATATATCATGAAGCATGGAAATGTGGCAATCATGGGTGAAGGCAATATCTCGCACATGCGTGCAAATGGTGCAAGCAACACATGAAGTATGATCCACAATATCCAAGCTCAAGAAGGATGTCACCTTGAAGGCGTGTCCTTGTTCATTCTTCACAATGCCGAAGTGGAAGCAAATACGGTGTAGAAGCGAGTCGTGGTAGAATGTATGAGGCTCGCTCTCAAGAGCTCGAATGGTCAAATCACGTGAAGTGGAAGTCGACACAAAGTCCAAGTATCCTACACATGCACAAAACAAAACAAAAAACGTATGCACATGGTAGATGAACACATCATCCATCATGATGGTTCTCATCTTTTGCACATAACCATTAGAAGCACAAGTGCATGAATAATATGATGCAACAATGGAAATATTCATGGCACTAGGTATATGGTGCAAAGAAGTAAGACAAGCATGCTTCACATGTAATATGTCAAAATCTCCAAACATATGTGAGAATGCTATGGGGGCAAACTCATGAGCAAGACGAATAGCATGGTTGCACTCAATACATGGCAAATCTAGCATGAGAGAGGCAACATATGGAGATATGTGACAAGAAGCAATAACAATGATGTGCAAAGCATGTAGATGGTTGTCATCAACCGCATGAAATGAGCAAGTATGAATCATAGGTGATGCAACAAGGCAAGCAAACATAGTAATCAACTCGTGCAAACTAGTGAAGCGAAGATGCAACACACTAGAATAAATCATGGCAATCATGTCATGTGAGCAAATAATAGGCATAGACAATGCACATGACATATCACAAGCACGAACACAAAGTAAGATCATAGTATAATCATAGGCATGGGGCACAAAGCAAACATGGCAATAACAAGCAATATCTCCACCAAGTTTGCAAATACACATACAAGTACTAGAATCAATCATCATGTGTAATGCAAAGCATGGGTCACAAATGCATGTCAAAGGCATAGGAATGAGCATATCATGCAAAGTGAACATGGCAAGATGGGCATATGATATTTAATGAACAATAACCCATAGCCAAGTGAGGGCCATGTAGAAGAAATGCGCGAAGACTTCGCGTGAAGAGAGCGGTGGGAAAGGCAATCCATGGGATCCCAAATCATCGTTGCTCTCTAGAGCTCGTTTTGTCAACTCGTGGGATTGCGAGGTCGACAAGTATTCATGGGTACCTACACAAAAGAGACACAAACCAAAGAAATTGTGCGCGTGGTAAATGTACACATCATCCATCATGATGTGTATGTGCACGTGTGAGTTAGCACAAGATAAGCATCGCTCAAAGAAATTTGATGCATGGTATAAGAACATGTCATCCATCATGAAAGAATAGTTATTGTGTATGGCACGATGGGGATGCAAATTTAGCATACAAGTATATGGCGCATCAATAGAATTTTCATTCATGGGAATCACATTGTGCACACAAGTATTGGGATCATGCAATGAATGGGATGAATCAAAATCTCCTAAAATGTATGAGGAAACTATGGGGTCTCCTCATGAGCAATATTGGAAACATCATATTGAGAAAATGGACAACATCCAAAACAACGCATATCCGAATCTAGGTGGTCATGGCATGGCATATGAGATAAATGATGCAAAGGAAGCATATCAATATCATCACAAGAAAAACAAATGCCAATAACCATGGGCTTGTCATCTATGCCATATGTGAAAATTGGGTTTATTTTAATGGCATATGCATAGTCACTATGGAGAGATTGCAAATAAGACATATGGTTGATCTCATGCATAGCATATGACAAGTCAAGCGGATTATCAAACATGATGTGACCTAAAGAATTGTCACAAGAAATCCTATGTAACATGGCATCACAACTAATAGACTCCACATGAGAATCATCATATTCATCATAAATGGGCAAATCATCACATGGGGAAATCATACTAGAATGAAGCATGTCAATAGGGTGATCAACATCATGCAAGCAATCAATGTCAAAATAGTCCACTAGTGGGACGAGAGCATCACCTTCACCTATGTTACCTTGTTCATTCCACTCAAGTGTTGTAGGTGAGGTGGGAAAGACCAAATGGTGGTCATCTTCATCTTGATGGAACCATGTGGGTGGTGCATCATATTCCACCATGGCCATCGTCTTGTCCAAAGGGAGGACGAAGTTGTCTAGGATCGGCGCGTCATCATATATGGGACCTAGCACCAAATGAGAAGACACAATAGAGGTAGAGGTTAAGTCGTTAGAAATCGAAGTGGCCTCACATGCCCTATCAACTATCACACTCTCTCTATGTGGTGGTTCTCTCACTCCCTCAAAATAGGTGCACTCAATCTCACATATGGTGAAGTCACTCATGTCACTTAAGTGGTGGGGGTTGTGGCTCTCCTCACATGGGAATTGGGGCAGCTCATCATGTATGGGGCTAGTGGTGAAGTCAATCTCACTCTCAATATGGTGGAATAAGTCACTCAAGTCATCGGACGTCGCCGTGGTCAAAGGGAAAATCCCATGCTCAACCGTCTCGTAGTCGTTGTCGTGGATGAAGGCAGAGATGGCACATCATCGCTCTCGTCGTGGATGAAGGCCGAAGATGGCTCAACATCACTCTCATCATGGATGAAGGCCGAAGATGGCACAACATCACTCTCGCCTCCTAAGATGGAAGCATCATCCTTGCTCGCCACCTTGTCGCTTGCCTCCAAAGCTTGGTCCTTGAAGGTCTCCGTAGTCGTACTTGTCGCCGCACCATCTTGAAAAAGAGTCAAGGTAGACTCATCATCATCAATGCCACAAAGAGGGATGGCGGTGAAGTTGCACTTGGGAGCATCATCTTGGAGCTTGTCGGGCTTGGACATCGTGGTGGTACTAGCCTCATGCTTGTCGTAGAGCTTGGTCGCCGCGAAGTTTGCTTGGGGTGGAGAAGCCTTGGCCTTCATGAGTTCTTGTTCCGCCTTGAGAGCACCAATGTAGTAGTCGTCGATGGACTTGTAGTTCTCGAGGAAGATAGTCTTGGAGATGTCGTTGTTCAATCCCATCATGAAATGAAACTTCATCGAAATGGGATCGTCCACGCCGGCTCGTTGCAAGGCAATCTTCATCTCCTTGAAGTACGCATCGATGGACTTGGATCCTTGGATGGTGTTCTCCAATTGGCGTCGAAGTTGTTCCGTGTAGGTTGGAGGCACGAACTCTCGCCGCAAAGCTCTCTTCGTCTTGGGCCAACTCATCTCATAGCACTCGGAAGGTGTGTGAAGCCACCATGTCGAGGTGTAGTCGTGGAAGTTTCTTGTGGCGCACTTCACTTGATCTTCGGGAGGAACTTGATGTAGCTTGAGGTAGTCGTCCATTAAACGCTCCCACTCCAGGTACTCCTCGGGTTCTTGAGTCCCATAGAAAGGAATCTTGTGGTCGATGTCGAGGTCGTAGTAGCTCGCGGAAGTCGCGGACTTGAGCTTGGGGAGCTTCTCTTGAGCGAAGTCTTGGGGTGCTTGTTGGCGAAGATGTCGTATGTCCATAGGCGAAGATGCCTTGAAGTCGCTTGGTGAAGATGCCAAGGGAGATGGTGAAGTCGTTGAGCGGTTGTTGGTGTTGAGCTCATGACCTTCATGTTCTTGTCGGTGGTGATGGCGTCGATGCCGATGTCATCTTGCCAGAGATGGTAGCTCGGAGGCATGTGCTCTTGAGCGTCTTCTCGAAGATGAGGAAGATCGCTTGTAGGACTTGATGAGGGCTTTGATCTCCTCCATTTGAGCTTGCATCTTGGCGTCGGAGTTGTTGTTCGTGGCATCGAACTCGTCATTGTTGTTGTAGATCGAAGGTGAAATGCCTTGCCTATCCATCACAAGACTCGAGTAGGGGTGAGTAGGAAATGAGATAAACAATACCAAGTTACCTTTTCCCAAAGTTGAGGATGTATCCGCTTCACTCAATGTGAGATGAAAGAATAGTGGAATTGGTACGGACTTGTTCACTCACACCTATCAAGTAAAGCTTATGGTAGAGCTCGGTGAGGATAGTGGCACAAAAATTTGATGCAAAATGTTAGCAAGAGTCAATAATGTTGAAAGAGATTCACAAATTCGCAAGCGAAACAAGTAGACCAATAGCAATATGTGGCACACGGAAACGCACACACGGATAGATAAATGGGGTCGTGCAACCAAGGAATGAGCACAAAATGTGGAATCCACGGAAAAAGCTCGTGTTGCACAACTCAAGAGAGACGCTAGCACGATTGCTCAATAGGCGGATACGACACTTGTGCACAACCTATAATATGCAAAATGGATAAACTTTCTATCCCAAGTATGCTATATATGTATGGTTCCCGGTGTTTCTCACAAAATGATCAAGTATGATACCATATGATGTATTGTGGTATGATTCTATGGCTCTTGCTTACAAGCTCTTTGCTCTCTCTCTTTCTTTGCTTAAAAGCTTATTCTCTTTCTTTTTTGTATGGCCACTTTTGCACAATGCACAAACCAAGATAGCAATTGTGTATATGCGGGAACAAACTTGAGACACAATGGCTGATATGATACCAAGATGATATGGTATGTATGTAATGGATGGTGTAGATCACTAATGTGCACAAGTAACGTTGCCGGCAATACTCAATGGCTAGTCTCGATAGGCAAGTGACGCAAAATGGGCGAGGGGTTATCAATGCAATAGCAAGGGAATATACAATGGTGTCATCGAGGTTACCGTCCTTGGCGATGATGAGTGGCGGTGTTCGTAAGTAGCCGAAACACCTTAGGAAACGGAAAAACCGCGAACTCAAAATCTCAAATGACAAATGTCAAATGGTGGTAGCGGAATGCGGTGGCGGTTGCGGAAGCTCAATGGGATTGCGGAAATGCAATGATGGGTTATGGTGTACGCAATGCGGAAGTGGAGGGTAAGATGGTGGACTATACACGGTGTCGGAGTTGGAAGCACAGTCCCTAAGTAGCCGAAACACCTTAGGAGACACAAGCCACAACTCAAACAAGCTCAAATGTGATATGGAACAAAATTGGTTAGGTTGTGGAAGTCGGTGGTGGAGTAGCGGAGGATGTGGTGGAAGCCCTAGGCAAAGATGCCAAAATTCACAAAATTTTATGGAGTCAAATGGTTTTGGTGGTATTTTTGTTGGAAGGGGAATGTCAATAGCTTCGAAACGAGCTAAAGAACGTCAAAACCGGAGTTCGGATGAATTAGTTATGGGCAAAACAAAAATCAGCCGAAGTTGATATCTACAGGTAGCGGACGTCCGCTAATGGACGGATGTCCGGTGGCCGGACGTCCGGTGAGCTCGGAAATCCGCTATTTCAGCTCGGGTTAGGGGTTCCGGTCGTCCGGAAAAGGTCGGACGTCCGGTCGTTCCTGCGGCTCCGGACGTCCGGTAAAGTGACGGTCGTCCGGTGGGTCGGGGTCAACGCGAGATGCGAGTTTCGGGACGCGATTTTGGGCGGAAAATGGGGATTTTGGGGTCAAAATTGATGAGATTTTGTGGATGGGAAGTGGGGAAACTTGGGGAAATGCTAGATCCACTTGAAACCAAGCAAATCCATGGATCAAAATCAACAAAACTTCATCTAACCAACAAATCACAAAAAAAAATTGGGGCTATTTTTGGTGGGGATTTTCGAAATTTAGGACGAAATCAAGCAAAAGAAGGCTAGAAAACGGTGGGAGGGACTCCAAATACGTGATCAACGTGGCTCATGATAGCATATGATACGGGGCTAACCCGGTGTAGGCCGATCTTTCACGTTTGGAGTGGGATCCCTCGAAGAACACGATGAACGCGGGGAAGAACGGAGAGAAATCACAAGGGGAAACACTCAAGAACAAGTCCGATCACACATCCAATAGACAATCAAACACAAAAGATCCACAAGGTACATGAACAACAAAGGGAAAGATACAAGGTAGAGTTCATCTCCGTGAGGAGGTCTTGAAGGGGCCCGTCCAAGAGGGGGTCTTGATGATATATCCCGCGGGATCTTCTCCTAGATGGAGGTCTTGGCCTCCAATGGAGTAGTGGTCTCTCTCTCTCTCTCTCTCTCTCTCTCTCTCAAGAGTAGAGGAAGGTAGGAGCAAAGCTCACATACAAATGAGCTATCACTTTGCTAACCCTAGAAAGGAGGGGAAGGTGGTCTATTTATAATCTTAGTGCAAATGGGGGTGAAGTGAAGGGGTACATGGGCCTCAGCCCGCAACTGGACACAGCCAGGGGTCGGACGTCCGGTGGGCGTTGGACATCCGGAGACTCACGGGCGGCCGGATGTCCGGAAGACGTCGGACGTTCGCTCGATTTGGCTCGGACGCAGGAGTGCCGGATTTCCGGAGGGGCCCGGTCGTCCGGTCGTCGGACGTCCGCTCATTTGGCTCGGGTGCGGGATCGCGGGTCGTCCGGTCCGGGCAGGCCGTCCGGTGGATCTTCAGGCGCTGGACGTCCGGACCCGACCGGTCGTCCGGTGGCTGGAGCTTCTTCGATAGCTCTTCTTCTTGTGTCTACGTTTCCAGGCTTCCCTCGCGGATGGTGTAGTTGTTCCTTGGCGCTTGCACTCCTCCTCGTCGTCCTTAGTGTTCCGACAATACCTTTGCATGCACACGAGTGGAGTGTCAAGTAGTATACCATCCTCGAAGGGGTCAAGTGAGCACGTGTAAAGGAGAAGATTCACATTTATGTATGAGAAGTAGAGGTCGCACGTGTCACTTGCCAAACGGACTCTTGACATGGTGATGACCGTAGGATGCTCCGCATCATGGGCACAACCCACCTGGGCGCGCCAGGGAGCCCAGACGCGCCCTGGTGGGTTGTGCTCACCCAGGCCCACCTCCGGTGCCCATTTTCTGGTATATAGGTTGTTTTGACCTAGAAAAAAAATAAGGAGAAGACTTTCAGGACGGAGCGCCGCCGTCTAGAGGCGGAACTTGGGCAGGAGCACTTTTGCCCTCCGGTGGAGCGATTCCACCGGGGGAACCTCTCTCCCGGAGGGGGAAATCATCGTCATCATCATCACCAACAACTCTCCCATCTTGGGGAGGGCAATCTCCATCAACTTCTTCAACAACACCATCTCATCTCAAACCCTAGTTCATCTCTTGTGTCGTGGAATTATCACGGCAGATGTCCTCTTGCAAGGACTTAGTCGTGGAGCCATCGCAACTAGGAAGCTTAAAGGGGTTATTCGGGACAAAGGACACGAGAGGGTTTATACTAGTTCGGCCCCTTACGGTGAAGGTAAGGCCTACGTCTAGTCGGGTTGGTATTGTTGAGGTTTCGATGACCAGGGAGCGAGATACGCTATGCCCGGCTCTCGATGAGTTGTTTCTTGCCCTAAGCCGTCGTGGGTCGTCCCCTTATATACACGGGTTGACGCCCTGCGGCCTACAGAGTCCCGGTCGGCTCATAGACAGTGTCCGGCTCGGTGACTAGTTAATTCTACCTTATGTTACAAGTCATACCATCATGGTGGTTTACCACTATGGGCCTTAAGTCGCCTGTGGGCCTTAGACCCTTTATTGAACCGCCATCTTCATGCTTGGTCTTGGGCTTCTTCTGATGAGTCCTTTGCGTAACCCGGCCCCTCCTGGGCGGCATACACAAATAGTTATATCCCCAACATTGTTGGAAATATGCCCTAGAGGCAATAATAAAAGGATTATTATTATATTTCCTTGTTCATGATAATTATCTTTATTCATGCTATAATTGTATTATCCGGAAATCGTAATACACATGTGAATACATAGACCATAATATGTCCCTAGTAAGCCTCTAGTTGACTAGCTCGTTGATCAACAGATAGTCATGGTTTCCTGACTATGGAAATTAGATGTCGTTGATAACGGGATCACATCATTAGGAGAATGATGTGATGGACAAGACCCAATCCTAAGCATAGCACAAGATCGTGTAGTTCGTTTGCTAGAGCTTTTCCAATGTCAAGTATCTTTTCCTTAGACCATGAGATCGTGTAACTCCCGGATACCATAGGAGTGCTTTGGGTGTACCAAACGTCACAACATAACTGGGTGACTATAAAGGTGCACTACAGGTATCTCCGAAAGTGTCTGTTGGGTTGACACAGATCGAGACTGGGATTTGTCACTCCGTATGACGGAGAGGTATCTCTGGGCCCACTCGATAATGCATCATCATAATGAGCTCAAGGTGACCAAGTGTCTGGTCACGGGATCATGCATTACGGTACGAGTAAAGTGACTTGCCGGTAACAAGACTGAACGAGGTATTGGGATACCGACGATCAAGTCTCGAGCAAGTAAAGTACCGATTGACAAAGGGAATTGTATACGGGGTTGATCGAATCCTCGACATCGTGGTTCATCCGATGACATCATCGTGGAAACATGTGGGAGCCAACATGGGTATCCAGATCCCGCTGTTGGTTATTGGCCGGAGAGCCGTCTCGGTCATGTCTGCATGATTCCCGAACCCGTAGGGTCTACACACTTAAGGTTCGGTGACGCTAGGGTTATTAGGAAGACTTGTATGTGATTACTGAATGTTGTTCGGCGTCCCGGATGAGATCCCGGACGTCACGAGGAGTTCCGGAATAGTACGGAGGTGAAGATTTATATATAGGAAGTGCCTTTTCGGCCATCGGGAAAGTTTTGGGGTCACGCGGTATTGTACCGGGACCACCGGAAGGGTCCCGGGGGTCCACCGGGTGGGGCCACCCATCCCGGAGGGCCCCGTGGGCTGAAGTGGGGAGGGGACCAGCCCCTGGTGGGCTGGTGCGCCCCCCTGGGCCCCCCTCTGCGCCTAGGGTTGGGAACCCTAGGGGAGGGGGCGCCTCCACTTGCCTTGGGGGGCACTCCACCCCCCTTGGCCGCCGCCCCCCTAGAGATCCCATCTCTAGGGCCGGCCACCCCCCTGGGGGCCTATATAAAGGAGGGGGGAGGGAGGGCAGCCGCACCCTGAGTCTTGGCGCCTCCCTCCCCCTGCTACACCTCTTCCTCCTCCCGCGGTTGCTTGGCGAAGCCCTGCCGGAGTACTGCTTCTCCACCACCACCACGCCGTCGTGCTGCTGCTGGAGTCTTCTTCCTCAACCTCTCCTTCCCCCTTGCTGGATCAAGAAGGAGGAGACGTCATCCGCTCCGTACGTGTGTTGAACGCGGAGGTGCCGTCCGTTCGGCACTTGATCATCGGTGATTTGGATCACGGCGAGTACGACTCCATCATCCACGTTCTAGTGAACGCTTCCGCTCGCGATCTACAAAGGTATGTAGATGCATCCGATCACTCGTTGCTTAGATGAACTCATAGATGGATCTTGGTGAAACCGTAGGAAATTTTTTAATTTTCTGCAACGTTCCCCAACAAACATTAGGCCCCAGATTGATTTGAACCGGTTCATGTCAATCTTAAAATACCTTAAGAAACAAGCCTTCAGTCTTCTGTCTGCACAAAGGCTATAACCCGCCATGACGTCATCTTCTGGATCCGTGTTAACCCGTCATGATGTCATCTTCAATTAAATTCATATTTTACTCCGTCATATCCTCCAACGGATCTTTGCCTTTACTGGCCATTCCGAAAACCGAGGCATCGGGGACGCTGGATAATGATGTTTCGGTCTCCTCGTTTCTCGCGATGTCTCAGTCGGCCCTTCCTTATAAATAGGTGCGACCTAGGTCTTTCCCATTCTCCTTCTTGGTCGTCTTCCTCCTCGCATTGTTTCTCTGCCGCTCGAGCTCTGCCGCCGCCGCCGCCAGCAGATCTCCTCGTCTTCTCCAACTCAGGTCGCTGCATCAACCTGACTTGACCAGAGAAACGCGACGGAACCCTGCAACAGCTCTGCATCCGTAAGTCCTTTTCCTTCCCTGCTTTTAAATCTGCATTGCGGCCTCCCGAGTTCGTCGGTGTTCATCGCCGCCCGCTGCAAACCCTTGATAGTTTTCCTCTCCAGTGCTCCTTTTTGATCTTTAGACAGTTAAAACTACTGCGGTGGCTGTTCCGCACCCATCTCGAATAGAAACAGATCTCATTTCCCTTGTTTAAAGGCCTCCTTCGAGTGTATGAACTCCTCTGTACTGGTTTTAGGTCTAGAAATTTTTCTTTTCAAAGCGACCGTTTGATCCAAAATAATAACTACAGCTTGTGAAACCTGTTTGTTCCACACTTAGCCAAAAACTGCATTTGTTGAATCTGTTTAACCACAGTAATCCATATGGCCGGTTTAAGACAACACCCGGTTGTCAGTCTTGCTTGTTTCTGGCGACTTTACATAATTTAACTGCTTCTAAAACACGTCGCGGCTTAAATGTAAGAAATACCATTAGCCATATGTCATTAGGCCCCATCTTAAGCCGCCATTTTGAATAGACTTAAAAATATTTTCCTTCCGTGTTAAAATTGAACCAGAACTCTTTATTTTGTCATAGGTTTCCACTTGCCTAATGGTACCTAAGGCTCCCAAGGCTCCTGTGACCTGTAACTGGATCAAGTCCATTGTCACGGAGAGCACACTTTCTGAATTTGTGAAGTCCGGCTATCTGCCCAAGAAGGAGGTCATGTCTTATCATGCTCCTGACCCGTCCGAGGAGAAACCTCAACCCAAAGAGGGGGGGTGATCATTTTTACTGATCATATGACTCGGGGATTTGCTCCACCAGGTTCAAAATTCTTCAGGGATGTTTTGCAATTCTTTGACCTAAGACCTCAAGACTTCGGGCCCAATTCCGTTTCAAATATTTGCAACTTCCAAGTCTTCTACGAGGTGTACCTTGGAGAAGAGCCCAGCTTACTTTTATTCAGAGAATTGTTTTATTTAAACTGGCAGAACGAATGCGCCAACGGGCCCAGTCTAGAACTTGGTGGCATCTCGATTCAGCGGCGCAGAGACTGCCTTTTCCCTTATGCTGAACTGCCGAGTCATCCAAAGGATTGGAACCAGACGTGGTTCTACTGCCAGGACACTTCTTCGGCTGATGAAAATCCATTGCCCGGCTCCGCGCCTTGCGCCTTGAATCCAACCACCCGCTGCCGGAAAAATTGACTGATGTTGAACGTCTGCCACTCACTCCCACTATTAAGAAAATCAAAGCTCTTTTGGGGAATGGCTTAGATGGCATCGACCTGGTCCGAGTCTGGGTTTCTTGGCGAGTGATTCCGTTAAGCCGCCGCCCCGGCTTAATGTGCACTTACTCGGGCAAGAAGGATGACCCACTGCGTCATAGTCCTGACGACTTACCAGATGATGCGGTGGAGGCTACGACCCAGTCTTTGTTGAAAGAGGGCACGGTGACTAGTAATGCCTTTGGCTTACTTCCTTTCTGCAAGAAGAACCCGACCCCAGCAGTGAGTCATCAACCTCAATAACTACTCCTTACTATGTTATACCTTGCTTTTACTCATAACCCTTTATCATTTTTCACAGGCCAATGACAACTTCTGGAAGGTCAAGTATGACCATGAGGCTGCCAAACAAGCCAGAGCGGCCAAGAGAGCCGAAAGGAAAGCCGCCAAAACAGGAACTTCAAGGAAGAGGAAACCAAGTGCTTCTGATATGTTAAAACTTGACGATACTGATGACGATGAAGAAGAGGTAACTTTTAACTCCCTTGACTCTTTTGTCATCACCTTACTGACATTTATTCCTTTCAGGAAGACACGGGAAACAGCCAAGCCGTCGAGGAAGAGGTAACTATAATCTCCTCCGACTCCGGGCCTTTGCCGCGGCAGAAAATTCGAAGAGTTACCCGGAAAGTAAGATTTTCACATCCTTTGGCTTACCAAGATCCTCAATTTCTTTTGAAGCAACAGCTATATGAAAGCCGAAGGCAGACCCGGACCAGCAAGGATGCAGAGCTCTCCTCCGGCTTACCTGACGTAACCAGGAAGCATCGGAATGAGGTTATCTCCGATTTACGTTCTGTTTTACCTTTGGCGGGTTTAATTCATCAACCTCTCAATTCCTCTGACTCCAATTATCAGTCTACCTCTCCTTCCTCCGGCGAGTCTATGCAATCCAACATGCCGGCTTTCAAAACCGCCCCCGGGTAATGTAAATTTGTTTGCCTTATGCTTTACCTTACTCATGCTTTTGTACTCACTCTTCTACCTTGTCCACAGCGTGCAAGTGAAGCCCATGAAGAAAGCAAAGAAAAATAAGCCGGCCCAAGACGCTGTCGTGACTGAACCGGAACTTGGCACAGCTGCCCCTGACACTTCCACTCACCAGCCGCCGCCTGAACCGTTTTATGATATTCCAGCACCAACCTCTGATCCGCCCGCTGAAGAAACTCTCGGTGGTTCTGATAAACCGGAAACTCCTAGCCCGGCCAAGACAATTGATCCGGAAGTTGAGATTCTCAAGACTCAGTTTGTTGAGCTGGGTCAGCCCACTGTCCTTGCCAAGTGCTCTGCCAAGGAGGAGCTTTTGGAGCGCCGAAAGGCCAAGTTAGACATTGCTGACTACACTCATTTGAGTATTGGGGAGATCGTCTCTGGCTATATCAGTCAAGTACATAGAAGCCGTGACCTGGAAATTGACATGGTGAAGCAGATACAGCAAAAATCTGAGGTATGACTTATGCTACTTTTCCTTAACCATACTTACTGTACCAGCCCCCAAGTCTATTGCTTATAAGTAAATATGTTGTAGACTTATTAAACTGCCTAACACTGCTTGTCCGGCTTAGAAAGAAGATATTTAACCCGGCTGTAGCATGATACCTTGAACTTGCGATACACATTAGCCCCCAAGTGTCAAGTATCTTTGCTTGCAAAGTGCTTGGGACTTAATTTCCATGAACCGGCATAGTAATTTAGAATTCTTCAGCATACATTAGCCTCCCAAGTGTCAAGTACCTTTGCTTGTAAAGTGCTTGGGACTTAATGTTATTTTACAATGATTCTGACTATAACCGGGCATCAATGCAGGCCACCATAAGTCAATTTGTGTCGGAGATTGCTAACCTGAAGAGCCGCCTGGTAGCTCAAGAACTTGAAATTCAAAAGGCCAACTCCAAGTTTGAATTCAGCGTCTCTGAACAAGAGAAGTTGAAGAAAAGCTTTGAAACGGATAAGAAAACCTGGGCTGATGAAAAGGCTTCACTGCTTACCCGGGCCGAGACGGCAGAGGCATCGCTCGCAGAAGCAACAGCCGAGCTATCCGGCTTAAAGCGCCAGATATCTCAAATGGTCTCAGCAATCTTTGGTAAGTTACTCATACAAACTTTAAATATTGCAAACCTTCTTTCCATGATTACTTCAATTGTTACCTCCGGCTCACCTTATGTTTAATAATGTAGGCCCCAGGAGCACAAACCTCAAGGAGAACATGTTGACCAAGCTGAAGGCGGTTTATACTCTGGTGGAACAACTCTACACCGGGTCACAACGTGCTTTGGCAGTTGTAGCTTTATCAAATGACGTTCCCCATCTCTTGCAGGACGTGCTGAAGCGGCTTGCTGTGTTACCTCAGCGGGTCCAAGAACTAAGGCAGGCATCCGCAAGAGCCGGGGCCATAGCCGCGTTGAGCCGGGCTAAAGCATGGATGCCAGAACTAGACCCGGCCGACCTCGCTCTTGGATACCCGAGTTTGAAGGAGGATGGGACCTTGTTTGATGAAAAGGATTTCACCGCCTGTGTCAAAGATATACGCCCGGTGCCTACTCTTATTGGGAACGATACTGATCTTACCAAGTATCAGCCGGGTTATGACAGCGAGAATCGGAGAATCCCAACACCTCTCTATGACGACGTCAACCTGATCCCTCCAATCCGTAAGCATACCTTTGCCCCTGAAGTCGACCCAGCCGGTTTAATAGATGACGAAGCTGAGTTTGAAGCTTTGAGTGGCATTGACTGGGCATCATCCACCTTCCAGGGCAGGGAATCCGACGGAGAGATGGAGAAGGATAACCCAGAATCTTCAAGCCAACCAAAGGAGTGAACCGCCAAGCGTCATATGTTTATGTTTTTGTGAAAACAATGCTTCATTATTCAGACTCGGGGAGTCTTGTAATAGGGTAGAAAAACTCTCGATTTTTGCCATGCCCTCACGCATGTTTATGGCGCTCAATACTTTCTTTAAACCGCCATCGCTATACACTTCCAGCTTATATTGATCTGCTATTTCCTTTATGTTTAAACAAAAAGTTGCTTGCCTTGTCCTGCATATAAAACAAATAGAATTCCCTTGGCGACTTATCGCATCAGGGGTCACATAAGGTACTGATAACCCGGAGTGTGAACCAAAATATCACATAAAGGTCGGTTTATGATTACATCTGTTAAACATAATCACAACAGCATACCTCCGGTCCTTTTGGTAATCTCGCCGGCTTATATGACCCAACCCATGAGGGTAAGTTTAACTCCTGAAAGTTGGCACATATAATGTTCACCTGGCACTTAACAACCTGAGGTGACCAATATTAAACCGGTGGACCAAGACCCACTCCATAGTACTTTCAAGAGGGCCTCAAGATAGTTAAATACTTACACTTACAAAATATGATGAATAATAAACAAAATTTAAAGGCTTCTGATTCGAATACGATCAGTGAACCGTTCCAAAGGGGTTAAGCTAAGATTCAGATACGATCATATAGCCCCCAGTGGCTTTGGCGATGCCGATCAAGTGGGTATCGACAGCTATGTTCTCTTTGGTTCGAATACGACCTATGTTTGAACAGGAAGCCCCCAAGTGACCATAATAGTTGTTTAATGACGCTGATTCGAATACAATCCATGTCAGACCCAAAGGGATTAAGCTATGATTCAGATATGATCAGGAAGCCCCCAAGTGGGTTTGGCAGTATACCGATCAAGAGGGTATCGACAGCTATGTTCTCTTTGGTTCGAATATGGCCTATGTTTGAACAGGAAGCCCCCAAGTGATCATGGCTAGATTCAGATATGATCATAAGCCGGACCAAAGGGAAAGCCGGATTCAGATATGATCCGCTCCCTGTGGGTTGTTTCCACCACATGATAAGGAAGACATGTAAACTTTTGAGGGTGAAAAGGACATAGGTCCTGCTTTATTGCTTTATATAATATATACATCGTCAAAATATATACATCTTGAGAGCCGGTAGCTCAAGTATAGTAAGGCCGAAGATGAGCGATATTCCACGGCCGGCAGGTCTCCTCCTCCGACTTACGTGAGTCTTTGTGCTCTCGAACATCGATAAGGTAGTATGACCCGTTGTTCAGATTCTTGCTGACCACAAAGGGTCCTTCCCAAGGAGAGGATAGCTTGTGCATATCAGACTGATCCTGGATGAGCCGGAGCACTAAGTCGCCTTCCTGAAAGGTTCTGCTTCTAACCCGGCGGCTGTGATAGCGGCGCAGATCTTGCTGGTAAGTCGACGAGCGGGCTATTGCCACGTCTCGCTCCTCATCCAACAAGTCAAGTGCATCCTGACGAGATTTTTCGTTATCAGCCTCAACGTAAGCCGCCACGCGGGGTGAGTCATGCCGGATGTCACTTGGCAGGACCGCCTCTGCTCCGTACACCATAAAGAAAGGTGTGTAACCCGTAGATCTGTTAGGCGTAGTATTGATACTCCAAAGTATAGAAGGTAACTCCTCCACTCAACAACCCGGCGTCCGCTGTAAGGGGACCAAGAGCCGGGGTTTGATACCCTTCAAGATCTCCTGATTAGCTCTTTCTGCTTGACCATTGGATTGAGGATGAGCAACAACCGAAACATCAAGCCGGATATGTTCTCGCTGACAGAACTCTTCCATGGCACCTTTGGAGAGATTAGTGCCATTATTAGTTATGATGCTGTGTGGAAAACCAAAACGAAAGATCACCTTTTTCATGAACTGAACCGCCGTGGCTGCATCACACTTACTGACCGGCTCTGCCTCAACCCACTTTGTAAACTTGTCCACTGCTACCAGAAGGTGCGTCTTTTTATCCTTAGACCTTTTGAAAGGCCCGACCATATCAAGCCCCCAGACCGCGAACGGCCAAGTAATTGGAATCATCCTCAGCTCTTGAGCCGGCACATGAGCTCGTCGTGAGAATTTCTAACATCTGTCACATTTACTGACCAGATCCTCCGCATCAGCATGAGCCGTCAGCCAATAGAAACCGCGACGGAAAGCCTTGGCCACGAGAGATTTTGAACCGGCATGATCACCGCAATCCCCTTCATGGATCTCACGAAGTATCTCCTGACCCTCCGCAGGCGACACACAACGTTGAAACGCCCCAGTGACGCTGCGATGATGTAACTCACCATGAAAAATTGTCATGGACTTGGACCGCCGGATGATTTGTCTTGCCAAGGTCTCATCCTCGGGTAACTCTCCCCGGCTCATATAGGCCAAATATGGCACTGTCCAATCCGGGATGACGTGAAGAGCCACTACTAGTTGTGCCTTCGGGTCTGGCACCGCTAGGTCTTCCTCTGTGGGTACTTTGACAGAAGGATTATGCAAAACATCGAGAAAGGTGTTAGGCGGCACCGGCTTACGCTGAGATCCCAGCCGGCTTAAGGAATCAGCCACCTCATTCTTCCTTCGATCGATGTGCTCCACTTGATAACCTTTGAAGTGCCCAGCCACAGCATCAACTTCACGACGGTAAGCCACCATAAGGGGATCCTTGGAGTCCCACTTGCCTGACACCTGTTGAGCCACGAGATCTGAGTCCCCCAAGAACCTTACCCGGCTCAAATTCATCTCTTTGGCCATCCGGAGACCATGGAGTAAGGCCTCGTACTCAGCTGCATTGTTAGTACAAGGAAACATAAGCCGGAGCACATAACAAAATTTGTTACCTCGAGGGGAAGTTAAAACAACTCCAGCCCCCGAGCCTTCTAACTGCTTGGACCCATCGAAGTGAATAGTCCAATATGTGTTATCTGGCTTCTCCTCAGGTGCCTGCAACTCTGTCCAATCATTGATAAAATCCACCAAGGCTTGAGACTTAATAGCAGTATGTGGCATGTACTTCAAACCATGAGGCCCAAGCTCAATGGCCCACTTGGCGACTCGTCCTGTGGCCTCCCTATTCTGGATGATGTCTCCCAAGGGGGAAGAATTTACCACAGTGATAGGATGACCTTGGAAGTACTGCTTCAGCTTCCGGCTTGCCATGAACACTCCGTAAACAAGTTTCTGCCAATGTGGATACCTTTGTTTAGACTCAATGAGCACCTCACTGATGTAGTAAACCGGCCGTTGAACCGGATGCTCCTTGCCAGCCTCCTTGTGCTCCACCACGATGGCAACACTGACGGCTCGTGAGTTAGCAACCACATATAACAGCAATGGCTCTCTATCAATGGGAGCCGCAAGGACCGGTGGCTCAGACAACTGTCTCTTCAAATCTTCAAAGGCAGTATTAGTAGCATCACTCCAGACAAAAGTGTCTGTTTTCTTCATCATCTGATACAGCGGTAGGGCCTTCTCACCTAACCGTCTTATGAATTGGCTTAAAGCAGCAACACGACCCGCCAGTCGCTGAACATCATTGATGCATGCCGGCTTAGCCAAAGAGGTAATTGCCTTGATCTTCTCCGGATTAGCTTCAATGCCTCTGTTTGAGACCAGAAAACCCAAAAGCTTTCCTGCAGGTACACCAAATACACACTTGGCCGGGTTAAGCATCATCTTATAAACCCGGAGATTATCAAAGGTCTCTTTCAAATCAGATATCAAGGTTTCCTTCTCTCTGGACTTCACCATGATGTCATCCACATAAGCTTGAACATTGCGCCCGATTTGATCGTCGAGACAGTTCTGTACACATCGCTGATAAGTCGCCTGGGCACTCTTGAGCCCAAATGGCATAGATACATAGAAGAAGGCTCCAAACGGAGTGATGAAAGCCGTCTTCTCCTGGTCCTTAACTGCCATCTTGATCTGATGATAGCCAGAGTAAGCATCCAAAAAGCTCAAACGCTCACAACCCGCCGTAGCATCAATGATTTGATCAATACGGGGGAGAGCAAAGGGATCAGTCGGACAAGCCTTACTTAAGTCCGTATAATCCACACACATCCGCCAGGTGCCGTTCTTCTTGAGCACGTGCGCCGGGTTAGCCAACCACTCCGGGTGAAAAACTTCAACAATGAACCCGGCCGCCAAAAGCCGGGCCACCTCCTCACCGATGGCATTCCGTCTCTCTTCATTGAACCGTCGAAGAAACTGCCTGACCGACTTATATTTCAGATCAATATTAAGAGTGTGCTCAGCGAGTTCTCTCGGTACACCCGACATGTCAGAAGGTTTCCATGCGAAGATGTCCCGGTTCTCACGGATGAACTCGATGAGCGTGCTTTCCTATTTAGGATCCAAATTGGCACTGATATTGAACTGCTTAGACGAATCGCCTGGAGTAAAATCAACAAGCTTGGTTTCAGCAGCCGACTTAAACTTCATCGCCGGGTCATGCTCTGTGGTTGGCTTCTTTAGAGAGGTCATATCCGCTGGGTCAACATTATCTTGATAAAACTTTAGCTCCTCTGCCGCACAAACAGACTTAGCATAAGCCGCATTGCCTTCTTCACATTCCAGGGCTACCTTTCGACTCCCATGCATGGTGATGGTGCCCTTGTGACCCGGCATCTTAAGCTGCAGATAAACGTAACACGGCCGTGCCATGAACTTGGCATAAGCCGACCGCCCAAACAGAGCATGATATGGACTCTTGATTTTGACCACCTAAAACGTTAATTTCTCAGCCCTGGAATCATATTCATCTCCAAAGGCCACCTCCAATTCAATCTTACCGACCGGGTACGCCGACATACCAGGCACCACTCCATGGAAAACGGTGTTGGACGTCTTTAAATTTTTGTCAGTCAAACCCATGCGTCGAAAGGTCTCGTAATAGAGGATGTTGATGCTGCTACCTCCGTCCATGAGTACTTTGGTGAATTTATATCCACCTACCTGAGGTGGCACCACCAAGGCTAACTGATCCGGATTATCAACCCGGGGAGGGTGATCTTCCCTGCTCCATACAATAGGCTGCTCTGACCACCACAAGTAACGGGGAACTGCCGACTCAACAGAGTTCACGGCCCTCTTATGAACCTTCTGGTCACGTTTGCACAAGCTAGTGGTGAACACATGATACTGCCCACTATTCAGCTGCTTTGGATGGCTTTGATAACCCGACTGCTACTGCTGTTGTCCTCCTTGACCAGACTGCTGTTGATTATAGCCACCTTGATTTCCCTGAAAGCCGGAATTTGAACCGCCTCCCGGACCATGAAAACCGCCGGCACCTGAGCCGCCGCCCGGACCATGACTGCCATCAAACGCGTTGGAATTCTTGAAAGCCTTCATGATCGCGCAATCTTTCCACAAGTGGGTGGCGGGTCGCTCCCAGGTGTCGTGTCTCGGGCAGGGCTCATTGAGTAGCTGCTCAAGAGAGGGGCCTGACCCGCCAGACCAAGGAGGCGGCCTCCCCTTGCATCTCTGATTGTTACCCTGTGCGTTAGCATTAGCCACAAACTCCGGGTTGCCATCAGCTTTATGCTTGTTACCACCTTGATTTTCCGGGTTGTGCTGCTGACCCTTTCCATTGCCGTTCTTCTTTCCCTTCCCTGTCTTTTCCTCATCAAACGCGAGATCCTTGGTACTATCAGAATCGGCATACTTGACTAGGGCCGCCATCAGCTGACCCATATCATTACAATCACGCTTGAGTCGTCCCAGCTTCTGCCTCAGTGGTTCAAATCGGCAATTCTTCTCCAGCATGAGGACTGCAGAGCCGGCATCCATCTTGTCAGATGAATGTATTATCTCCTTGACCCGGCGCACCCAATGAGTGGTAGAGTCGCCCCCCTCTTGCTTACAATTAGTTAAGTCCACAATTGACATAGATTGCTTGCAAGTATCCTTGAAGTTCTGAATGAACCGGGCCTTTAACTCCGCCCATGAGCTAATAGAATTAGGCGGTAAACCTTTCAGCCACGTCCGAGCCGTTCCGTCCAACATCATGGTGAAGTACTTAGCCATTGCTGCGTCACTGACCTCCAACAGCTCCATGGCCATCTCGTAGCTTTCAATCCTTGTCCCAGGCTGTAAGTCGGCCGTATAATTTGGCACCTTTCGAGGTCCTTTGAAATCCTTAGGGAGACTCACATTACGTAAAGCCGGCACCAGACACGGAACGCCGCCGGTTCTGGTGGCTACTCCCACCTCAATAGAAGTCGTCGGATAATCCGGAAAGGCCTGGTGAGCCGTTTGCTGAGTCGCCAGCTGAGCTGCTAGCTGAGCCGCCCGCTCATCCTCCTGACGTATCCGGTCCTGCACCGGGTTATAACCGCCGGGCTGGTTACGGCGCTGGGCGTTGCTTGACAAGGCTTCTGACTCCATGTGCCTATTGTAACTCGGACTCCGGTTTGGACGAGGCGGGGCTAACCAAGGTGGAGGAGTTGAATGAATCATGTCCCAGCTATAAGAATAGGTCTCTTGCTGAGCCAGGGCCGTCTGAACGAGGTCTCTGATCCTTCGGGTCTCCACTACTGTTGGATCGTCACCGTCCACTGGGAGAGCCGCCAAACGTGCCGAAGATGCAATCAAGTTCTCCATGGGGTTGGAAAAGTGACCCGGTGGTATCGGTACGTAACGGGGCGGTGCCATATTCCCATGAGGAGGTACCGTCACCTGAGGATGAACCGGTCCCCCGGCTGTCATGAACTGATTGACTTCTGGCGGGTTACTTGGGCCGGCTCCAGGTGTAGCGAAGAGGTTCCGTGGATCGTAAACCGGAGGCAAACAAGATTGAGTTTTCTGATGTCTCCTCCTCATCACCTTGTTAGATGCGTTCAGGCTCATCGTAAGCTGGAAAGCCTCTGACTGGAGCTATTGCGCCTGTGCATCCAAAGCCGCCCGTTCTGTGGCCAACCTGGTGTCCTCAGCTGCTAAGGCCTCCTTGGCCGGAGCTATTTCCTCTCGCACCTGCGCTACCTCTGCATTGTGCTCATCTTGATTTGCAGGAATAACCGTGGCGGTTAACAGGGCCGTTAATTTATCCACGAGATCCATCAGCACCTGAGCCAGCGGGCGCAGAGGGCCTCCTGCCCCGGCTGCTCCTGACCCGGACGTTATCGCTGCCGCGGCTGTAGAGTTTTGGCCGGGTTGAGTACCAGCCATGAAGACTCCTGCCCATCTTGGCGGCTCAGAGGGATCCGGAATACTGCTGCCATCGGAACAGCCCCCAAGCCCGCCATCTTGTAATAGATACAGCGAATCTATTAAACCGGTGGACGAATCACCGTCGGAGAGGACGGCCGTCTCACCACCATCTTCAGATCCTTCAGAAAGTTCCCCTCTGTGGATGCAACCCACGAAGGCACGCTTCACGACGGGTTGAGCTCGGGCGGGTCTCGCGCGCTGAGCCGTCTCGACGAGGTTGGTGCAGTAGCCCGGCTCAGGGCCCGGCTCACCAATCCGGCCGATGAAGACGTGGATTCCGCCGAAGGGGACCCGGTACCCATACTCAATTGAGCCGGCGTCGGGGCCCCAGCCTTCGTCGTCGATGTAGATCTTGCTGCGACGACTCTTGGTCATCCAGCCGACTGCGTATCCCTTGAGCCCTTCGAAGCTGCCCTTCAAGAACTCAAATCCATCGTGCGCTGGCCCCATGGTGGGCGCCAACTGTCGTGGAATTATCACGGCAGATGTCCTCTTGCAAGGACTTAGTCGTGGAGCCATCGCAACTAGGAAGCTTAAAGGGGTTAATCGGGACAAAGGACACGAGAGGGTTTATACTAGTTCGGCCCCTTACGGTGAAGGTAAGGCCTACATCTAGTTGGGTTGGTATTGCTGAGGTTTCGATGACCAGGGAGCGAGATACGCTATGCCTGGCTCTCGATGAGTTGTTTCTTGCCCTAAGCCGCCGCGGGTCGTCCCCTTATATACACGGGTTGATGCCCTGCGGCCTACAGAGTCCCGGACGGCTCATAGACAGTGTCCGGCTCGGTGACTAGTTAGTTCTACCTTATGTTACAAGTCATACCATCATGGCGGTTTACCACTATGGGCCTTAAGTCGCCTGTGGGCCTTAGACCCTTTATTGAACCGCCATCTTCATGCTTGGTCTTGGGCTTCTTCTGATGAGTCCTTTTTTGCGTAACCCGGCCCCTCCTGGGCGGCTTACACAAATAGTTATATCCTCAACATCTTGTGTTCAATCTTGTTACCGGAACTATAGATTGGTGCTTGTGGGTGACTAGTAGTGTTGATTACATCTTGTAGTTGACTACTATATGGTTTATTTGGTGGATGATTATATGTTAAGATCCAATATGCTATTTAATACTCCTCTGATCTTGAGCATGATTATCATTTGTGAGTAGTTACTTTTGTTCTTGAGGTCACGGGTGAAATCATGTTGCAAGTAATCATGTGAACTTGATATGTGTTCGATATTTTGATAGTATGTATGTTGTGATTCCCTTAGTGGTGTCATGTGAACGTCGACTACATGACACTTCACCATATTTGGGCCTAAGGGAATGCATCGTGGAGTAGCAATTAGATGATGGGTTGCGAGAGTGACACAAGCTTAAACCCCCGTTTATGCACTATTCCGTAAGGGACCGATTGGATCCAAAAGTTTAATGCTATGGTTAGAATTTATTCTTAATACTTTTCTCGTAGTTGCGGATGCTTGCGGGAGGGTTAATCATAAGTAGGAGGTTTGTTCAAGTAAGAACAACACCTAAGCACCGGTCCACCCACATATCAAATTATCAAAGTAGCGAACACAAATCGAACCAACATGGTGAAAGTGACTAGATGAAAATCCCGTGTACCCTCAAGAACGCTTTGCTTATCATAAGAGACTGTTTTGGCCTGTCATTTGCCTCAAAAGGATTGAGCTACCTTGCTGCACTTTTGTTACTACTATCGTTACTTGCTCGTTACAAATTATCTTGCTATCAAACTACTCCGCTACTTACAATTTCATCACTTGCAGACATTACCTTGCTGAAAACCGCTTGTCATTTCCTTCTGCTCCTCGTTGGGTTCGACACTCTTACTTATCGAAAAGAGCTACAGTTGATCCCCTATACTTGTGGGCCATCAAGGCTATTTTCTGGTGCCATTGCCGGGAAGTGAAGCGCCTTTGGTAAGTGGAATTTGGTAAGGAAACATTTATATAGTGGGCAGAAATTTATTGTCACTTATTACTATGGAAAACAATCCTTTGAGGGGTTTGTTCGAGGTATCTTCACCTCAACCGGAACCATAACTAGCTACCCCTCAACCTACTGCACCTACTGAAAATATTCAATATGAAATTCCTTCTGGTATGATAGAACAACTGCTAGCTAATCCTTATGCAGGAGATGGAACCGAACATCCTGATATGCATTTGATTATGTAGAACAAATTTGTGGATTTTTCAAGCTTGCAGGTTTACCCAGGGATGAAATTATGAAAAAGGTTTTCCCTTTATCTTTCAAGGGAAAAGCATTGGCATGGTATAGGCTATGCGATGATATTGGATCTTGGAATTGGAATCGTCTGAAATTGGAGTTCCACCAAAACTTTTATCCTATGCATCTAGTTCATCGTGATCGGAATTATATATATAATTTTTGGCCTCGTGAAGGAGAAAGTATCGCTCTAGTTTGGGGGAGGCTTAAGTCAATGTTATATTCATGCCCCAATCATGAGCTCTCAAGAGAAATTATTATCTAGAATTTTTATGCTCGGCCTTCTCGTAATGATCAAACCATGCTTGATACTTCTTGTACTGGTTCTTTTATGAAGAAGACTATTGAATTTCGGTGGGATCTTTTGGAAAGAATTAAATGCAACTCTGAAGATTGGGAACTCGACGAAGGTAAAGAGTCAGGTATTAAGCTTAAGTATGATTGTGTTAAATCTTTTGTGAATACCGATGCTTTTCAAAAGTTCAGCACTAAATATGGACTTGACTCTGAGATAGTAGCTTCCTTCTGTGAATCATTTGCTACTCATGTTGATCTCCCTAAAGAGAAGTGGTTTAAATGTCACCCACCTATTAAAGAAGAAATCAAAGAACCAGTACCAGTTAAAGAAGAAGCTATACTTTACAATGTTGATCCAGTTGTTCCTTCTGCTTATATTGAGAAACCACCTTTCCTGTTAGGATAAATGAAACATGCTAAAGTTTCAACTGTGGTTAACAAAAGCTATATTAGAACACCTAAACATGTTGAACAAATCAAAGTAGAACCTAGTATTGCTATGGTTAAAGATCTCTTGGAAGAAGACATGGATGGGCATGTTATTTACTTCTGTGAAGAAGCTGCTAGAATTGCCAAACCTGATAAAAAGATAAACATAGACATGTCGTTGGCATGCCCGTCATCTTAGTTAAAATAGGAGATCACTGTTATCATGGTTTATGTGGCATAGGTGCTAGTGTGAGTGCTATCCCTTACACCTTATATCAAGAAATTATGAATGACATAGCACCCGCAGAGATAGAAGACATAGATGTTACTATTAAACTTGCTAATAGAGACACTATATCACCTATTGGGATTGTTAGAGATGTTGAAGTCTTGTGTGGGAAAATAAAATACCCTACTGATTTTCTTGTGGGTCATCAGCCACCCGCCTGCGCCACACACAGCCCGCAGTCCACCACTGCTACCGCCACCGAGTTTCCATCGCAATCCCCTTGTTCGCACCATCGCCGGATTCGTTGGACATGAGCTTCATTGCACTTGGTTGAACGTGGCCAGATACACCAGTCCATGCCGGTGGCATTCTGGGTGTTGAGAAGGATGAGCGTGTAGGCCATGTCCGTACCACCGTGGCCAACCAGAGCATGCAGTCCTATCGTGCGACATCGTCGCGGCACTGTGCAAGGCCCCATATCTCCGAGGAGGAGCAGCCGGCGGTGGCCGAGGCGTAGTAGGCGGAGGCGTGCGGAATGAGGCCGCGATCGAGAACCTGGTCAATGCTGGTCTGTGTCTCCGCACTGGCACCATTCTTGGCGCAGTACGCGCCTGATAAGGTCCATGCTGGAGCATGGACGTGCCATGGTGAGGACGAGCATCATCATCGGCACCAGCAGTGGAGATGACGAGGAAGACGTTGCCAATGGGTGATTGCTTTTCCCGGCAAAAAAAAGGATGATTGCTTTGATCGGGACCCTAACCTGGTCCCTGACTTAGTTCTCAGTCCATGGGTTGGAATGGTTTGAGTAGTCAATGGCTTTTGCTACATAGGTCTCTCCAGCATAAAAAACTGCAATAGACTATTATCACTTTAGTCTCATGTCCAATTTTCTAGGGACAATCCTTTAATTTATTGTTCTTTTACAAACTGGCAACTTACATTAATTTACAAGTTCTTTATTATCTTGCAAATCCTATCTTTTCATAGCCACAACGTCGATTTATTTCTTGTTTCTAGGTAAAGCAAACGTTCGGCGTGCGTAGAGTTATATCAGTTCTTGATATAACTTGAGAGAATACTAATCCTATCTTTAGCTCCTCGTTGGGTTCGACACTCTTACTTATCAAAAATGCTACAATAGAGCCCCTACACTTGTGGGTTATCAACCCATACCGACCCCGAGGTAATGGAGAAAACTCTTACCTCCAAAGAGGATGCTAACTCTACCAAAGAGCGAGCTAGTGGTTTGTCACCTAACCCTATCCAAGGGAAGAATGGGTTGGATGCTAATCCCGCAGTGCCTCCACCTATGACTTTTGGTCCTCCCACCTTCGCCATGCCTCATATAACGCATCTTGGCCCTCCTCGTCAATTAGTACTTCTAATTTTACTAATAGGGTGTTTCTTATGAAGTCTCACATTAATAGCTCTTCGAATCAATTGTGGAGAATCATTGATGAAGGGTTCAATCCCTGTATAAGAAACCTGACACCAAGAGAAGTGGTGGACGAGCAACTCAATGCATCCGCCTCGTTCATCATTCAAAAGTCTTTGTCTGCCGAGCACCTTCCTCACATCTGTCCCTTTGTAACTGCTAAGGATGCTTGGGATCATCTCAACACTTTGTTCAAGGGCATCACAAGCATTCAATGTTCTATATTTGACATTGTTCAAGATGAAGCTGATGAGTTTGTCATGCATGAAGATGAGACCTTCGAAGAGCTCTACCATAGATTGAGGATCTTGCGGTTTTGTTGAGGGATCATGGTAGTGAGAACTCGGATGACAGTTGGATCAAGCACTAGTTTCTTAAGGCGATCATGCGTTTTGACAAGAGCACTTCTTTGCTGAGCTGCCAAAGACCTGACTTTCATTCCATGTCCTCAATAATGTGTTGGATGAGTTCATCTCCCTAGGAATCTTGAGCAAGGCCATCGACAATGCTCTTTCTTGTGCTCTTGGGGTCAAGAAGCTCAACCTTGCTTTGAAGACCAAAATGGTCCAAGTTAAAGATGCTAGAGAAGAAGAATAGGAGGAGGAGTTTTGCCTCGAGCACACCAAATATGTTTTCAATGAGCACATGGATCTAGCTTCAAGAGATTTTTTGGGGCAACAAGAGGAACCTCAACTCCAACAATTCAAAGGAAAACTCAAGTAGTTTCAAGCCAAAAGGTCAAAGAGTTAGGACTTGCTACAATTGTGGGAACATGAGTCACTTCATCACGGATTGCCCATATGAGAAGAGGGAAGACAACGGAGGCAAACTTATCCGCAAGGACAAGTCCAAGTCTTTCCAAAACAAGAACTTCGCGAAGAAGAAGCCTCAAAGGGTGTTGGTGGTGCAAGAAGAGTGCCTCCTCGATGATGATGACGATGATGATGATGAACCAAGTGGTGAAGTTGTGGGATTGGCCTCCATTGCCACCACTTCCTCTCTATCAACGTCACTCTTCGACTCCCCCAATGGGAACAAGATCACAACCCACAACTGCCTCCTCTCACCGAACCATTCATCTCAACTAACCCATCTCCGATGAATTGTGTGGCGGAAAGTGTGGAGACAAAGGAAGAAGAAAATGAGTTGGGCAAATTCATGTACAAAATCAAGGGAGAAACCACGAGGCATTTTGAGGCGCTCTTGGAACAACTTGGAGAAGGAAATGCAATTATTGAATCTCAAGATGAGACTATCATGAGGATAGAAGGGCATAGTCATGAGTATGCCGATGAGATCGCGGATCAATTTCTAGCTCTTGGGGAAGAGCAAGGTCTTAGGTTGTCTCTTGAAGTGACACATATTGTGGAGATTGCCAAATTAACTAAAGACCCTGATCCTGCTCATGCTATTTCTAATGATCACAATGCTAAAAATAATAAGCTAGAGGGGATCTAGTCGTTCTAGTTCAGAGCAAAGGACCATATTTCCTCAAAAGAAAAGCTATCCTATACATTCCAAATGAACAAATCTTGTTCTTGTATCATACCAAACATGAAGGGCATACATATATGATTAACTAATCGGAGACTTCGTGAGTTGTTCTACCAAGCCAAGTTAATTTCCAAACCCTCATATGCGACTTGCCACATCTCCCGTGCTAATTTGAGTGCCCCTTGAAAGTGCAATTAATCCCTGGGTGGTTTTGGCAATTCTTAACAACATATAGCTCATTAAACTAATATTCTTTCAAGATAATTATTTCAGAAAGTTCAATGATTGGCATGGCATGGACTAAGAGATGTGGACCCCTCAAAATGCTAAGGACAAATATTGGCAAAAGCTCAAGACTCTTCATTTCTATTTTAGTGATCCAAGATCACATTGAGTCCATAGGAAAGCCAATACTATTAAAAGGGGATGAGGTGTTGCTTAATGGCCTACTTGGTCAAAATGCTTAGTGATATGCTCCAAAATCCTCAACCACTTTCTCATATCCAAATATGTCCTAAACCTAAAGTCAAACTCGGCCCCACCGATTTGATCCATCTGGCGCCATCGAGTTCACTTGACATAGCCATAGCCACAAACCCTAATCCCTAATCAGTTCGGTCTCACCGATAGGCATCTCGGTCTCACCGATATGGGATTGCAAACTCTCTGTTTCCCTTAGTAACATTTTGGTCTCACAGAAATGAGTGATCGGTCCCACCGAATTGGCAATGCAAACTCTCTGTTTCTCTTTCATAATTTTTCGGTCTCACCGAAAGGAGCGATCGGTCCCACCGAGTTTGCCTGACCAACTCTCTGTTGCTTGTTACTGAAATAGGTCTCACCGAGTTGAAGTGATCGGTCAAACCGAGATCAAGTTTTGCCCTAACCCTAGCGCATCGGTCCTACCGAGTTGATCATGTCGGTCCCACAGAAAATCCTAACGTTCACATTTTGGACTAAATCGGTCTCACCGAGTTCATACATTCGGTCCGAGTTGGCTCTTTTGTGTGTAATGGTTAGATTTTGTGTGGAGGATATATATACCCCTCCACCCTCCTCTCCACTAGAGAGAGAGAGAGCCATCAGAATGTGCCTACACTTCCAGCATTCATTTTTTGAGAGAGAACCACCTACTCATGTGTTGAGACCAAGACATTCCAATCCAACCACAAGAATCTTGATCTCTAGCCTTCCCCAAATTGCTTTCCACTCAAATCATCTTTCCACCATAGCCAAATCTGTGTGAGAGAGTTGAGTGTTGGGGAGACTATCATTTGAATCACAAGAGCAAGGAGTTCATCATCAACACACCATCTATTACCTTTTGGAGAGTGGTGTCTCTTAGATTGGTTAGGTGTCACTTGGGAGCCTCCATCAAGATTGTGGAGTTGAACCAAGGAGTTTGTAAGGGCAAGGAGATCGCCTACTTCGTGAAGATCTACCCAAGTGAGCCAAGTCCTTCGTGGGTGATGGCCATGGTCGGATAGACAAGGTTGCTTCTTCGTGGACCCTTCGTGGGCGGAGCCTGATACGTCTCCAACGTATCTATAATTTTTGGTTGCTCCATGCTATATTATCTACTGTTTTGGACCATATTGGGCTTTATTTTCCACTTTTATATTACTTTTGGGACTAACCTATTAACCGGAGGCCCAGCCTGTAATTGCTGTTTTTTGCCTATTTCATGTTTCAAAAGCAGAATATTAAACGGAGTCCAAACGGAATGAAACCTTGAACGTGATTTTCTCATCGATATGATCCAGAGACTTGGACCCTCCGTCAAGAAAGCCACGAGGCGGTCACGAGGTGGAGGCGCGCCCTAGGGCGCGCACCGCCTCGTGGGCCCTCAGCTCCACCGACGCATCCTTCCTCCTATATATACCTCACGCACTCCCAAACGATCGACATCGGAGCCAAAACCTAATTCCACCGCCGCAACCTTCTGTACCCACGAGATCCCATCTTGGGGCCTGTTCCGAGCTCATTTGGAAGGGAATCCACCACGGAGCGCTTCTACATCATCACCATAGCCCCTCCGATGAAGTGTGAGTAGTTTACCTCAGACCTTCGGGTCCATAGTTAGTAGCTAGATGGCTTCTTCTCTCTTTTTGGATCTCAATACAATGTTCTCCCCCTCTCTCGTGGAGATCTATTCGTTGTAATCTTGTTTTTGCGGTGTGTTTGTTGAGACCGATGAATTGTGGGTTTATGATCAAGATTATCTATGAACAATATTTGAATCTTCTCTGAATTCTTTTATGTATGATTGGTTATCTTTGCAAATCTCTTCGAATTGTCAGTTTGGTTTGGCCTACTAGATTGGTTTTTCTTGCAATGGGAGAAGTGCTTAGCTTTGGGTTCAATCTTGCGGTGTCCTTACCCAGTGAGAGAAGGGGCAGCAAGGCACGTATTGTATTGTTGCCATCGAGGATAACAAGATGGGGTATTTATCATATTGCATGAATTTATTCCTCTACATCATGCCATCTTGCTTAAAGTGTTACTCTGTTTTCATTAACTTAATACTCTAGATGCATGCTGGATAGCGGTCGATGAGTGGAGTAATAGTAGTAGATGCAGGTAGGAGTCGGTCTACTTGTCTCGGACGTGATGCCTATATACATGATCATACCTAGATATTCTCATAATTATGCTCAATTCTGTCAATTGCTCAACAGTAATTTGTTCACCCACCGTAGGATACTTATGCTCTTGAGAGAAGCCACTAGTGAAACCTATGGCCCCCGGGTCTATTCTCATCATATCAATCTTCCATCACTTTATTATTGCTTTGCTTTTTTACTTTGTCTTTTATTTTACTTTGCATCTTTATATCAAAAATACCAAAAATATTATCTATCATCTCTATCCAATCTCACTCTCGTAAGTGACCGTGAAGGGCTTGACAACCCCTAATCGCGTTGGTTGCGTTGAGCTATTTGTTTTGTGTAGGTACGAGGGACTCGCGCGTAGCCTCCTACTGGATTGATACCTTGGTTCTCAAAAACCGAGGGAAATACTTACGCTACTTTGCTGCATCATCCTCTCCTCTTCGGGGAAATCCAACGCAGTGCTCAAGAGGTAGCAGAGCCCTCCATGGACTCGCACAACCATTACCCTTCGTGGGTTGAAGTCTCCACCAACGTGGATGTATGATAGCACCACCTAATGGAACCACGCTAAAAATCTTCGTGTCTACATTGTGTTTGACACTCCAAACCCCTCCCTTTACCTTCATATGCCATGATTTACGTTCTGCTACTATACTCTTAGAATTGCATGTGTCGGTTGATTGCTTGACTTGTGCTAAGTTGTTAAAATCTGCCAAGACTTAAAATTGGGAAAAGGCTAGGTTTTTATTTGGTCAAGTAGTCTAATCATCCCCGCTCTAGACCTACTTTCGATCCTACAAGTGGTATCAGAGCTTTGGTCTCCATTTGCTTTGATTTCCATAGCTTTGGTGATCATACCCTTGGTTTTGCAACCTATGAGTGTATGGCGTCTAGTGAGGGAAATTACCACCGTAGAGGTCCTTACTTTGATGGTACTAACTTTGCTAGTTGGAAGCATAAGATGAAAATGCATATTCTTCGACATAACCCCGCCGTTTGGGCAATTGTGTGTATTGTCTTGCAAGGTGAATTCTTTGATGGAAGGGAACCGAATCGTGAAGCTACCGCCGAAGAATTGAAGATGTTGCAATACAATGATCAAGCTTGCGATATCCTATTCAACGGATTATGCCCCGAAGAATTCAACAAAATCAGCCGTCTTGAGAATGCAAAGGAAATTTGGGATACTTTGATTGATATGCACGAAGGTACTGACTCCGTCAAGGAATCCAAATTGGATGTGCTTCAAAGTCAACTTGACAAGTTCAAAATGAAGGATGGTGAAGGTGTCGCTGAAATGTACTCTAGGCTTGCTCTCATCACAAATGAGATTGTCGGCTTAGGAAGTGAAGGGACGACCGGCATATTCATCATCAAGAAGATCCTAAGAGCCTTGGATGGAAAGTATGACACCGTGTGCACATTGATCCAAATGATGCCCAATTACAAAGATCTCAAGCCAACAGAAGTCATTGGTAGAATTGTTGCTGATGAGATGTCACTCAAGGATAAAGAAGAGCTTCACAACAAGTCTAGTGGTGCTTACAAAGCTTCATGTGATGCTCCTACATAATCAAGTGAGAAACAAGTCTTCAATGAGGAATTGAGCCTAATGGTGAAGAACTTCAACAAGTTCTACACGAGTAGAAGCAAAGAAATAAGTTCCAATTCTAGGTCCTACAATGACAGAAGATCTTCTAGTCGTTATTGCAATTGCTACAATTGTGGAAGACCCGGACACTACTCAAGTGAGTGTATGGATCCCTACAAAAGAAGAGAAGACTCACCTAAAAGGAGAAGCAAAAGAGAAGAATCACCACCAAGAGAAAGAAGGAGTAGAGATGATCGTTATGAACGGCGATCCTCTCGCAGAAGCAAGGATTCGGAAAGGAAAGACAAGTCATCAAAGAGCTACACAAGACGAAGACATCAAGCTCATGTTGGTGAATGGGTATCCGGTTCCAACTCGACAACCACTCCGAGAGAAGCTATCACTCCGACTCTGAATATACTCAAGATGAAGGTGTTACCGGTCTCGCACTTGTGTCTCCAACTCCCACGACATATTTGATTCACCAAATGAAGGGATTGGAAGATGCTTAATGGCTAAAGGCCCAAAGGTATCACACCCAAGTATGTTGATTTCAATAGTGATGAAGATGATTTGCTAGGTGATGATGATTTACTTGTTGACAACTCTAGTGATGAAAACTATGATGAACTTGCTATTAATCATGCTAATCAAGATAAAACGAATGGCGATGATAAGAAGGAGATTGAGCGTCTAACTAAAGAACTAAACACTCTTAAGTTAGCTCATGAAACTACCTTAGAAGATCATCGAGATCTTTTAAAGACTCATGAGAAGCTACGCTTTGAAAAGCTCAATCTAGAGCAAGAGCATGGGTTCTTAAAAGCAATCAATGATGATCTTCGTAAGAAAAGTTCTTCTTACATTGCCAAGCGTTTACTCTTGTCTACTTACATGCCACAAGTAAAATCTAGCAACAAGAGTAAGAAAGATTCTTCTTCTAGTAGTAACAATAACCATGTTAAATCCAATATCGTTGCTCCTAGTAGTTATCTTGATTCCACTAATGATTCTCTTAGCCAAGTTACACTTGAGCAACAAAATAGCTTATTGAAGGGAATTATAGAGAAAGGTGTTTACAAGAGCCTTGTCGGAAGTAAGAAATTTGAGGAAATTGTACGCAAGCAAGGAAGGCACCGGAAGAATCAAGGTGTTGGTTTTGAACGCAAGTTCAGTGCCAACGGAGTTGAGTGGGAAGAAGATCAATACCCCAAGACGAAGTTTGTTACTTAACAAGAGAAGTATGATCCCACTTCTTTCAAAGGAACACAAGCTCAAGATGATCTTCCACCACAAACCACAAGCTAAAAGGCAAGGAAAATCTTCAAGAGGAGATTGATGCATTTGAAGAAGCTCCTAGGGCCTTGGTCAAGTGGGTTCCCAAGACTACATCAAGTTGTACTTCATCAAGTACGACTACAACTCCAAGGATTCCCATCAAGATGATGTGTATCCCGAAGAAGAACTATAAAGTTCTTGAGGGTGACTCCGCCAACATACTTCACTCATATTCTTTTGGCAAGGACAAGTGCAATCAACTTTCACATCTTGCACAAGTTCAAGGAGTCACAAACCCTCTTGTTGGTAAGACAAGGGACAAGGTAACCTAATGCTTTCATGGACAACATCATGTGTGAATTTCACTCTATGTCTATGGATATCCTTGCATGTTTCTTGTGGGACTAACCCAAGTAGGTATTGAAAGTGCAACTCACTCCAATGGATTGCTCCAAATGATCTACATCAACATTGAGCACCTACATTTTCAGCACCTACATGAAGTCATCATCGACAAAAACCCAAGGTTAGTTCATCCCTCTTAGGGGGGATATCACATCTAAGGGGAGCTTTGCTCTACAGAATTGAGCTAAAGCAACTCTAATGATGTGAACACAACAATGCTTTGTGTAAAAGTGATAACCCCACTTGTGCTTAAACGATGAGTATGACCTACGATCAAATGTTCTCATTTGACTCCTCAGTCAATATACTCATATATAGACGACCTAGTCATCGCCAATTGCTTGATAGATGCTAGAGTGTTTGTGCATGCTTTGTCACATATTTCATTTGTTATCTTATTGTGTGAGCATGTTGAGTGCATATTTTTCTCATTCGAGGACATCCATTTGTTGCTTTGCTTGTTTGGTCCTTTTTCTTTTGATCAAATGGATGGACAAGAATGCCTAAGTACCCCCTCTAGCTATCTATGCTTTTCTCATCTAAAACTCTATTCACGCTATATCACAAAGTTTGAACAAGTCGAATTCAGACCCTCCGGGTGAGGAGCACTGGGAGTCACCGATCCATAAAATAGAAATAAGAAAAGAATTTATATTTATTCCGGTCAAACTTCCTCCCTATTAACCTGGAAGTTCTTTTCAGATGAAAAAGTTAAAGAACCTTATAGACAGCCTAACATTCTTGCAGA
>CM038676.1:348502719-348688402 GCA_021605205.1 Aegilops longissima | reverse complement strand
GTATCTCCATGAACAGAGATCACTACACAAAAACAACTATATGAAAAACTTGCTTGCTTCTTCGAATCTCGAAATAACATATAGAAAATTGAACAGGTAAAGAAATAGTTCAATCACCCCAGAATCGTCGAAATCCCCTCGAAATGGAGAGCGGCGCAAGTCTCACACTACTCTTTGAATCCCCTCTTTAAGGCATATAAAATTAGTACTCTTCCTGAGCTAGCTTAAGCATATCTCGAGCGAGTGAGTTTCCCTCCATCAAGTTCTAAGACTTCTGCGGGTTTCCCCGTAATAGGAAGATCTGCGAGAACTCTTACCCATATCTTACAATTTCTTCGGAATTGGGATCAAAAGATCATTCCATCCTAGAACCAACACGACGACTTCTCCTTGCCCGATTTGAAATGGTGATGAATATGAAATTAGGAATATATTGCTAATCTTCCCCTCTAACGCGGGCCGGGCTTAGGCGGGCGTGGGAGGAAGAAAGAAAGTCGATCATTTCTCTTTAGCAAAGAATGACCTTGGTTATCAAAGGATTGAACAACCGGGATCCATTTACTTATGATACCTAGTTGGCATTGATAACAAGGATCTAATGAATTATGAGTTTAATAGATCCTCTTTAGCGAGAAAAGACGATATTCCTTGCTCATTATCAGACAATCACTTATTCCCAAACCTCGTGTGGGACTAATCGTTTTCGTTTACCATCTCATGGAAAACCCTTTTCGTTCCGCTTAGCCCTATCGGGTATTTTAGTGATAGGTTCTGTAGGAACTGGACGATCCTATTTGGTCAAATACCTAACGCAAAATTACGGAACAGTTCGAGTAGTATCTACAAATATTACCGAAAACATTGTTAAAATACTTAACTGGAAAAGTACAAGCTGTAAATCCAGCGTGGGGTGCAGAAGGTTTTGATCCTTTTGTTCCGGGGGGAATAGCTTCTCATCATATTGCTGCGGGTACATTGGGTATATTAGCGGGCTTATTCCATCTTAGTGTCCGTCCGCCTCAACGCGATGCAAATTGGATTTGGATAGAAGGGTACATTCTTTCTAATATTTTAGATAGAAGAAAAATTTCTTCTATCTTAAATATTAGAAAGTCAAGGGCTTATACTTCCAAAACCTCTTAGTGTATTTCGGTCTGACCAACCCACTCCATTCGGTCATACCGAGTTCATTAAGTTGATCTAAGTTTTTTTATCTCAGTGCAACCGATTAGAACCCTTCGGTCACACTGAGTTACAGCAACCGCTTGCGATTCTACATCTCGGTGCCAACGAGTTGTTTCACTTGGTCACACCGACAGGGTCTGGATATATATACCCGGGTTGAAAATTCCTCCAAACCCCTTCGCCCGCGCATGTCCAGCTCTGCCGTCTCGTGGTCTCTGGATCGTTGCCTCGGCGCCCGCGACCTTCTGCCGCAGGTGTCCTCCACCGTCAACGGGAATCTTCACCGCCGTTACCGCCGTAGCAAGTTCATCACTAAGATAGGGTATGAACTCGACCATTTGTGCTTTCCCAACTCCGATTCTTAGCACAAATATCAATGTCAATATTCTTGCCACAATTGAAACGACTCTATCCACTGCAAAACTCCGTTAGATTAGATTTGATGCAAAAATTTAGGTTTAGGTTTCCACCGAACTCATCTTGGACTGACCGATATTAGGATTTTGGTCTCACCGATTTGGCTCAGGCCATTGCACATGTACTACTCGGTCTGACCGAAGTGTACGAATTGGTGTGACCAACTTTACTTTCTCAGTGAAACCCTAGCATCTCGGAGTCACCGAACTGTGTCTCGGTCTGACGATTTCACCAGTTTAGACTCTAAAGCTGCTTCGGTGTCACCGAGTTTGTAATATCGGTAGCTCTGAAATGCTTTCTGTAGAAAACTAAAACTAAGTTTTTGACTCATTTGTTTTACAAAATGGTTGTGCTTTGTTATACTCATTTACTCCATCTCAACCTATCTATTCACAGGGCCAACTTTCAGTGTCAGAGATGTCAGACCAGAGTGACAGCCAGAACAAGTCTGAAGAGCACCAAAACCTCAGTGAGGGCACTAGTCCCTCAAGCAGCTATGATGAGGGTAGCAGAAGCACCCCAAGTAACCTGCCTAAGGCTGCAACTAGGCAGAGAGTAAAGAGAAACTCAGATTCTGAGGATGAAGATTATGTTGCTGATGAACAGGTCACTTCAAAGAAGAAGTTGATCACGAAAGAGCAAGCTGCTGCAGTTGCTGCTGGCATCAAGCCAGGCATGAAAGTGAGGCTCTTTCTCAGAGGAAGCCCATGTCAAAAGCCGGAGCTTCAACTCAGTAAACAATGGAATTCTCTCTTGAACCATGAGAAGAAGAAGCTGCTGGAGGCAAGAAGAGTAAGGAAAGGGTCAGAAAGACCATTGCCAGGGTCATTGGCAGATCCTCAATGATGAGAGGCCCAGCTAAGGATGAAGAAGAGGATGTTGCACCAGCTCCCAAAGCTCAGAAGCTCATGGGAGATGCAATCAAGTCAGGGGCTTCCCCATCTAAGCCCAAGACTGCTCCCAAGGCAGCTCCCAAGAAATCTGCACCCAAGAGAAGGAACAGAAACATCCCTGCTGCTGAGAAGAACAAGGCCCCAGTGCCTGAAATTGAAGAAGATGAAGAAGCCCAAGTGCTTAGAAATCTCAAGCCCAAAATTCTAGATCATGATGACACTCATCCAGTTGCTGAGAACATGAAAGAGAGAAAAGATGCGTATCTCAGATTATGGAGACAGTTAGATCCCTATGCCACAAGAAGAAGGACTGTTGTAGACTACAAGATTCATACTAAGGAACAACAGGATTTCTATGAGGTTGTCCTCCTGGACAAGAAGCCTATCGTTTGTGACATGGAATGGGTGGATTGGAAGTTCATTGACAGCAATGAAGATCATTTCCTGGAGTTCATGAGAGCTTCAGAATGAATGGAGTTGACAAGTTTGGGGCCAGAAGCTAACAAAATGGAATGGTGAGTTGATCATGCAGTTCTACTCCATAGCTCACTTCTACCCAGATGGCAAGATTGTCTGGATGACTGAGGGTACTAGGTACCAATCTTCCATTGCTGAGTGGGCAAAGCTGATAAATACTCCAGAAGAGGCAAATGATGATATTGATGTGTATGCCAAGCCCAGAAAAGATCAAAACTCTATGGCACACATGTATAAGGAAATTCCAGATAATGCCTTGGAAACACATAAGTTTGGCTCTGTATATTACCTTCTGTCAGGGCTGCCAACAATCAACGCCATTCTCAGGCACACTTTGTTGCCCAAGTCTGGAGATCACAAGATGATCAGATGGCACTCCATCAACTTGCTACACATGTTTGATGTGCCAGAGAAATTCAAAATGATGAGTTTGATTGTTGAGACTGTTAAGAGAATTGCAGCTGACCAGAAGAGATCATGTGGCTATGCTCCACATATTCAGATGATCATAAATTCCAAGATGGGCACAAGCACATATTTGTTGGACAGAGAGCACCTTCCCTTGAGGCCTGATTTTGAGGATAACACTATTGTGATGGATGCTTCACATGCAACTTCTGTTGAGGCTCAAGAGAAGAGAGAGAAGCCATAGGCAGAAAAAGCTTCAAAGATCCCAGACCCATCTGCAGTCAATCTCAAGACCAAGCAGGACCAGCTTAGCTATCTGCTTGAGGCCACTGTGAGAATATAGAAAGGACTAGCTACCTTGACTCGAAATCAAGAGAGCCTTGAGAGGATCTTTGAGACAAAGCTACATGACTTGGATGTCAAAGTCAGTGAGATTCAGGCTTTAGTTGAGAAGATACAAGAAGACCTTGAGGACAGGAATGACAGGACAACCACAGATGCTTATCAGAGGGTGCCTAGAGCACAAAGGTCTGCAGCAGTGCCAGTGATTGACACTAGGACTACAACTTTAGCTCCTGCAGCCACAACCTCAGTTGCCCCTCCAGTGGCAACTCCTCCGGTTCCTCAGACGTCAGTAGAAGTCTTCGCAGATGTTGTTCTCTCCACGCCATCTTTGCATTCCGAAGCTCCCGGAGATCTTGCTTAGAGTGTCGTATAGCACTACGCATTGCTTTTTGGTAACTTGTTGCCAAAGAGGGAGAAAGTGTATAGATCATAGGCTGAGAGAGAGAGAGAGAGAGAGAGAGAGAGTGTGTGTGTTTTGTTGTTTATTGGTCTCTCTTGCTACTTATTTGCTCGCTTTGCTTGTGTTTGCTACAATATTTGTGTTTGTGTGTGAGATACTTCTATGATCATGTGGTTGATCATACCATGCTTTATTATGCTATGCTTGAATGATGATATCTCTTAAATCTTGTGTATGATCTATCATATTTGTCTTGGTGATGAGTGCATGTCAGATATGTTCTATCATTTTGAGCGCTCCATCAAGATGTATGTGACATGGAAGAGTAACCCATAATCCTAATCGATTGTACATTTGCATTCAAAAGCAAACCAAAAATAACGCACAAATTTAGGGGGAGCTCTTGCTTATCACATACTTCTCAAAGCGACGATGTATTTCATTCATATTATCATTTTTCGAAGCTTTGATCTATATGTTGTCATCAATTACCAAAAAGGGGGAGATTGAAAGTGCAACTAATCCCTGGGTGGTTTTGGTAATTCTTAACAACATATAGCTCATTGAACTAATATTATTTCAAGATAATTATTTCAGAAAGTTCAATGATTGGCATGGCATGGACTAAGAAATGTGGACCCCTCAAAATGCTAAGGACAAATATTGGCAAAAACTCAAGACTCTTCATTTCTATTTTAGTGATCCAAGATCACATTGAGTCCATAGGAAAGCCAATACTATTAAAAGGGATGGGGTGTTGCTTAATGGCCTACTTGCTCAAAATGCTTAGTGATATGCTCCAAAATCCTCAATCACTTTCTCATATCCATATGGCCTAAACCTAAAGTCAAACTTGGCCCCACCGATTTGATCGATCTGGGGCCACCGAGCTCACTTGACATAGCCATAGCCACAAACCCTAATCAGTTCGGTCTCACCGAGAGGGATCTCAGTCTCACCGAGATGGGATTGCAAACTCTCTGTTTCCCTTCGTAACGTTTCGGTCTCACCGAAATGAGCGATCGGTCCCACCGAGTTGGCAATGCAAACTCTCTGTTTCTCTTTCGTAACGTTTTGATCTCACCGAAAGGAGCGACCGGTCCCACCGAGTTTACCTGACCAACTCTCTGTTTGCTTGTTACTGAAATCGGTCTCACCGAGTTGAAGTGATCGTTCAAACCGAGATCAAGTTTTGCCCTAACCCTAGCGCATCAGTCCTACCGAGTTGATCATGTCGGTCCCACGGAAAATCCTACGTTCACATTTTGGACTAAATCGGTCTCACCGAGTTCATACATTCGGTCTGACTGAGTTGGCTCTTTTGTGTGTAACGGTTAGATTTTGTGTGGGGGCTATATATACCCCTCCACCCTCCTCTCCATTAGAGAGAGAGAGCCATCAGAACGTGCCTACACCTTCAGCATTCATTTTCTGAGAGAGAACCACCTACTCATGTGTTGAGACCAAGACATTCCAATCCAACCACAAGAATCTTGATCTCTAGCCTTCCCCAAGTTGCTTTCCACTCAAATCATCTTTCCACCATAGCCAAATCTGTGAGAGAGAGTTGAGTGTTGGGGAGACTATCATTTGAAGCACAAGAGCAAGGAGTTCATCATCAACACACCATCTATTACCTTTTGGAGAGTGGTGTCTCCTAGATTGGTTAGGTGTCACTCGGGAGCCTCTGTCAAGATTGTGGAGTTGAACCAAGGAGTTTGTAAGAGCAAGGAGATTGCCTACTTCGTGAAGATCTACCCAAGTGAGGCAAGTCCTTCATGGGCGATGGCCATGGTGGGATAGACAATGTTGCTTCTTGTGGACCCTTCGTGGGTGGAGCCCTCCGTGGACTCGCGCAACCGTTACCCTTCGTGGGTTGAAGTCTCCACCAACATGGATGTACGATAGCACCACCTATCGGAACCACGCCATGTCCACATTGCGTTTGCCACTCCAAACCCCTCCCTTTACCTTCATATGCAATGATTTAAATTCCGCTGCTATACTCCTAGAATTGCATGTGTAGGTTGATTGTTTGACTTGTGCTAAGTTGTTAAGATCTGCTAAGACTTAAAATTGGGAAAATGCTAGATTTTTATTTGGTCAACTAGTCTAATCACCCCCTCTAGACCTACTTTCGATCCTGCACCCCTACCAATTGCTTCAACTACCCAAGGGCCGACGGTGACTCCTCTCAATGACTCAGATCTCATCATACCTCTTCGACTATATCACTTTAGTTAAACTAGCCATTATGTTACGGTTATTGTTTGCTAAAAACAAACACTAACCATTATACTCTACATATATCATGGCTTAGTTGTGGGTTCAATATATCATGCCAAGTTTGTATCTTCTGTCCCGATGGTTGTTAGAATTGCTGCCGACTCTAGGTTGTATTTAAGCTTGGTGCTATCTTATACTCCCTTCGCTCATTATTATAAGATGTTCTAACCTATTTTTGATTAGGATGTATGTAGATGTATTTTAGCGTGTTTGTTCACTCATTTCGGTCCGTACATAGTCCATATTAAAATATTCAAAACATCTTATATTTGTGAACCGGAGGGAGTAGTAAATAATGTTAGCTCACCTTTTCTCTATCCTTTTCCTAACTTAGGCCCTGTTTGATAGCTCTGCATTTTCTAAGTATTTTGTGAATACTACTGTTTTTCTAAATACTATGGTTTTAATTACTTTGAGTTGTTTGGCCTCCACAAAAAACTGTAGTATAAATACTACAGTATTTCTCAAAATGCAGTATTTTCTCTGTCTAATAAAAAGAACCTGGACCTCTTTTTTTTTAAACAGAGCAGACCAAAAACCGAACACGTTTCTTCATCCTCGTTCGTTCCTGGCCGCCGCCGCTCTCTCGTCGCTGGAGATCGTCTCTCCCTTAGGTTCCCGTGGATAGACAAAGAGACGACCGGGGGAAAATGGCTAGTACGCTTAGAGCATCTCCAGCCGCGCCCCCAACAGGACCTCCTCAGGCGATTTTTTCGCGCCGGCGCCCAAAAATCGGCCCAGTCGCGCCCACAGGAGCCCGTTTTTCGCCGGTTTGGCCCGAAACTGGTACCAGCGGACCCAGGCCGAACCCGGGGCGCTGGGGGCGCCCGAGGGCGCCGGGGCGAGCGGTTTTGGCGCGAAAGCGGATGAGCCCGCCGAGTCAGCGAGACGCCGCTTCGTCGCCCTCATCGCCTCGGTTCCCGTGGGAATCAATGCGAAGGCTGCCGCGCCGGTCAGCCTGCATTGATGCCTCACGGGCGGCGCAATGAACGCGCCGCGACGCATGTCCAACCACGCGTCACCCGGCATGCAGCCCGTCTCCGTCCCGCGACGGCTATAAAAGGCTACCTCCCCGCCGGTGGACGCCACAGCTCTCATTTTCCCCCCTCCCCTGACGTAGATAGCAACACTCCCCTCTTCCGCTGACGAGAAAGATGGCCGAGAGGTACCTAGGCGACGGCGCGGCGGCGAACGGCTTCGGCCGCCGCCACCTCCAAGAGCCGGAGGCGCGCCTGCTCTACGAGGCCGAGTACCCGGCGCCCCCGGACATGCGGGTGGCGGGGACGTGGAGGCTGAGCGCCGGCAGCAGGGCGACGACTACACCCGCTTCTACAGGCTTCTCGGCATGTAGACGACGGCGGCTGTGGCGGCGGTAGCGGCTATGCGTAGTTTGGCGTAGTTTAGGCGTAGTTCAGACGTAGTTTGTATGTTTTCATGTTTTATGTACAAATTTGAATGAAGTTTCGCCGAATTCGTGCAAAAGTTGCCGAGTTTGCATATATTTTATATGCAACGTCGCTGAACCCGGGCCGACGACTGGGAGTTAGGTCGCCCCACGCACCAATCTAGTGCCGGCTCGCCCAGGCGGCTCTTTTTCGGCGCCCTAGGGGGCTGAACGGCTGGAGATGCTCTTAATCATCTGTTCCCTTCTCAAGGAGGCCCGTGGCATGAAGCTAGCAAGCCTTGCTTGCTGAGGAAGAAACTTCCTGCCGCCTCATGAAGATTGCATCACCCCGGCTCCTACTTCTCTTCGTGTATCTGCAAGGTGCCGACCGATGGCACGTCCGAGTCATCTCGCCGTAATTGAGAGGAAGGAGTTGGTGACTAGTGCACTGCACGGTTTTTCTCATGTTTGTAAGCTGCATGACGAGCTTTGGGCATGGTCGTTGACAGTTTGGCTGTGGACTTTGTGCACATGGGTGGCCTTTTTGCATGGCCGTTTGGGTAACAGGTAAGCAAGTAGAAAACGGCCAGCTAGTTATTAGGTGCGTTAATATATACAACACTACCAAACAGCTCAAAGTATTCTCAATACTTCACAATACTGTGGTGTGGTATGTCAAAACTGTGGTATCTTAAACCTACATGCTAAAATGTTGTAGTTGTCAATACTTTGTTTTTTTAATACTTTACTATCAAACACAGCCTTAGCCTTGCAAGTTGCAACTGAATTGTTCGATATATGTCATGCCCTGTTGTCCTCCATAAGCTTTGTAAATTCTGCAATTTCCTAGGTTTAGATTTGCCTACTGGTGGTATGTGAAACTACTGACGTTGCAGCTGGACTTAGAACATTGTATGAATGTTCATCTATTTTTTGTAATGCTTCCTGGCTTGTATGATTCACCCCTTCACTCGTTCCTTTTGTGACTTTTCGTTGTTTGATTTCTGGGCATTACCGTCGGTCGCAGTTTGTAGCACGACTGCTGTCATGAACTGAAAATGTCCCTGGCGGCTCACCATGGCTGCTAAGAACTTAAGATGTGCTTTGCTTATAAAAAGACCATGACCTAATTTGTTGCTGCTGTTTCTAGATGGGTTTTCTAGATCAATTCATTTTTGCCATATGTTGTTCAGAGGATACAGGTGTTGCTCATTGGCTCATTGCTAGATTTCTGGGCTTGATCCAGAATGATATTACACAATCTGTAGCACAATTACACACACAAAAATTCTGTTACAATGCGCAATTTACATCTACGGAATGATATTTTATCTCACCTCAAATGGCATGAGCCGCATGTTGGGACATCTTAAGGGCATCTTCATCGCTGGGCGGTTAGCCCCGGCGCCAGGTTCGTAATCCCAACAGATTAGCGGTTGCCGGCTGTAATCCTGGTGTCAACCCTGGCATGCGCTTGGCCATTTTTCTTCCAGCACTTAGCGTCTACGTTGTTTAGTTAATTAGCGTCTAGCGTTGAGGGATGAGGCGCTTAGGTGTTTTTCAGATTTTATTATATTTATTGTTTTTTTGTAAGCGCCTATGTAAGCTCCTAGCATTGTAGATGCTCTAACGTAAATCAGGAAACTTCAAAAAATGATTTTTGAATTCTTGAATTTTTCAGGAAAATTCACACACTTGAAACTTCAAAAAATGTTTTTTGAATTTTTCAGAAAAGGGCTCCATGGAGCCCGAGCTCCAATAGCAATTTACGTATATTTAACCCTTATAAAGTATATTGTTAAGGGTATTTTTCCATCTAGCGTGGTTTGCTATATGAAACCAAAAAGACAGTGCATGGGGTGATGGCTCGCCAAAAAGGTACTCCCTCCGTTCCAAAATAGATAGTACAAAGTTGGATCATCTATTTTGGAACGGAGGGAGTAGTACATTACAGTATGAACATATAATATGTGTTCCACTCAATGTGCCACCGCTACTGCTAACAACTAAAGAGAAAAGAAAGAAAAATGATAAAATAACTAAATAAGAAAATGTCTACTGTATATGATCTGCATTCAGGGATCAGGCCCTAGAGCTCAGCAATTCTCTCTAACAAACGAAAACGATAAACAATAACAAAAAATAATCGTAGAACGATACTGAGGTTCCTCTGCATTTCCTAATGCTTGCAGTACTGCAAGGTTCTAATCTCAACTATGCTCTGTAGATAAACATTTCTTTCCAATGGTCCACGCAAGCTGTTGCCAGAAGTGAGAAGTATCAATAACAAACTTCAGCGATGAGGTTTATGAGGAATGCTCTTCAGTTGAACTGATGTCACGCCCATGCTGCATCTCAAGCAACTTCTGTTCCTCCTCATCATTCTCTTCCTTCGGCTCAACATTTGGTGCCTTGGGCTTTGTGGTGGATTGCTGGTACAGAACACCACCAGACATGCAGATCAACAGCCCAATTGTTCCCACAAGGGATGAATGCTTGTCCCAGATAAGCAGATTAATCACGACAGTGAGGAGCTTGTTTACTATACCAAGGACCGTAAATCCAGTAGCTGAGATAGCCCGTCTGCAGGAGAACCCAAAGAAGGATATTGCTAACCCAAAAAGGCATGACAAAGCAACCGGAAGAATCACGTCGAATGACAGCCAGTTTGTCATCTTAGAGCTGTCGACCTTCATCTGACTGAACTCTCCCATTACAAGGAGCTCAATGGGGAACAGCATCAAGGCCTCAAGATTGTTGTAAAGCACAAGGCCCCATGTATTCAGGCCAATGGTCATGACAACGTGCTTGATGTATACGAAATCAATGGACATACTCGCTAGGTAGGCCACTGCCCAGCTATAAGCAGTCACAGTGAACTGGTTGTCTGTGAAAACGTAGATCACACTTCCACCAAGTATGGTGGCTAGTGAAAGCCATGTCTTGAATGACGGCCATGGTTGGTGAAGGTACAACGTCTCTCCGATGGCCACAAATATTGGCACAGCAGAGCGAAACACAATGAAAGTGTCCACATTGGCATGCAGCAAGAGTTCGCTGTTTGTGAAGATGGAGATGTAGAACATCACAGCAGCAGGTAAGAACTTCCACATGGTTGCGAAATTAAGGCCATCATGCTCAATAAGCTTTGCTTGTCCACATAGGAGAACTCCAACAACACTGGTCAAGTACTGTAGAGCTGTCAGTGCCCCAGGGTACGGAAATTTCATGATTGCCCATTTGTTGATAATGGAGAGCAAAGATGCTGACAGGCAATAACCAGCAGCCAAGCCATACACTGAAGCTTGCTGGACAAGAGTGCTCAATATGCTACTCCAGGCTCCAGTTTTTTGGAGAGCACTGGAACCATTGGCTGAAGAACCTTCTTTCGAGGGCTCTGAGGAATCAGACATCTGCAGCATCCAAAATTATATTTTAAGTGCTCGGAATAAATAAACGAACTGTTAAAATTCACGATGGATCCTACTCATCTTATTGGAATAAGTAACCAGGAGCCTACTGTAACATATGACATAAACAAAACTCTCAGTTCAAAATTCTATACACATGATATTTGATGAGCGTTGAAAATCTGATGAGAAATATATGAACCAACATTTCGAAAGTGCCAACCAAGATAACAAAACTGACAAAGTAGTGGTATTAAGCAAGATAACCAACATTAGGGAATTACAACATTGTTTCCGTACTAGTCCGTCTAGTAAAAGAGCAACACTTTCTTGATGTTAAAAGAAACAATTAAGCCTTGTATGATCACATAAGTCAAGTATCCTACATGGACAGGGGTCACAGGGCATAAACATAGCATGCAAGAGTAACCATAGTTAAGTTCAGAGGCAGTACTAGTTAAAGAGTTTATCATTATCTGCAGTGATGCAGATTCTCTGAAGTAATGACTATGCAACAACACATGCAAGTTCAGGGATTCAAAATTCCAAAGGGTGGCACATATAAACATGCAGTATGCTTAATTAACACATAAGAAATGCTGCAAATTTTGTAGGAAGGGATGCACCCCCAACGTTTCCTCAGAGTAAATCAAAATCTGCTTGCCAAGGTAACACGGAGCATGAGCAGAAGATAGATAGTGCCTCCTGCGATTGTTCACTCTAATCGAACCGAAGAACAAACTTAGGCGACACAAATGACGAAATGCGCCCCGCAGCCGCCCTGAACCCTAGATCAAATCCGAAGAAGAATCGAAGCATATACCTGGACGGCTTTCTGCGGGCTGGGATTTGGAATTGGAGCAAAATCTACGGGCGGGGAGTCGTCGGGGGCTCGTGATCCTCACTGGGGCGACGGGCGCTAGGGAGCGGGGTGGAACAGCGCCGGCGCTGCGGGGCATGGGCTGTCGGACTGCGCCATTGTGGCAAGGGGAGGAGTTTGAGTTGAGGAGGTCGGTGGTGAGGTTGGGTTTGTTTAGAATGACAGACAGAGAGAGACACGGAGGAAGAGAGGGGGCCCGTTTTCGCCTGTCCCTATTTTTGGGCCAGGCCCAGTTTACCGATGCGAGGTTAAACAAGTTCAGACATCTGCTCCTCGCAAAAAAAAAAAGGTTCAGACATCTGCTAACACAAAAGGAAAAAGGAAACTGTGGCTGCTGGGATTCGAGCCCAGGTCTCCACGGCCACAACGTGGAATTCTCACCACTAAACTACAGCCACTTTGATGTTCAAATTTCATGTATAGCGAACTTAGACGGACATTTGTAAGAGCATCTGTCTACACCATAACAGCAGGAAACTCAGTATAAAGAATCTGGATCATTTGGGAACTCAATCTCTGCTGTTGTAAATGCGACGATAAAAGCTACGTCCTCAAAACGTACATGAGATAAGTGAAGGAAGCATAATATCTGTCAGAGCACATGATTTTGTATTACAGCAAGCCATGAATGTCCTCATGATTTATCTTAGCCCCAAAATGCCATTCAATATAGACAAGACACATTCTAAGCTCTTTATGGCACTCATGGAGCTGTTACGCTCGGTTTCCCTTCAACAAATTTCAGGTCCTCCAGGACATGTCAGTCACTCAACATGAGTTTTCCTTGCAGAGAACTGAGCTAACCAGGCCCTCACAGGTCCAGACGAACATCTATCTACTGGATATAGGCTAATAATATTCCCCGCAAAAAAAAAGATATACGCTAATAATATTGAAAACCAAGCAACAGGTGATGTGGGATCACTTGCTTTGAAGCTAAAAATGGCTCAACTACAACCATCCGGTGATGCTTTTACATCTTCTTCCTCCCACTTATTAGGGTCTCTCCCATTATCTGAAAACACTTGTATTAGGGTGTGTTTAGTTTGAGAACCAAGTGGAATGGAATGGAATGGAATGGTTCCATTCCACTGGAACAGGTCGGTTTAATGGAATGGTTCCGTTTCAATGTTTGGTTGAGAGATATAAAATGGAATGAATTCAGTTCAACTCGCCTCTTTTATAAAAATAGTGCAGCTGCATCTCATATGCATATATTATATATATATATACAATATGAACAAGTATACAATCTTTGTATTGCGAGAAACATACATTGAAATTTGCATAGCATTTACATCGAATTGTACATTAGACTGAGAGTACATACAGGGGTAAAAAAATCATTAAATTGAGAGTGCAGACAAGCTGAATAATCATCAACGGGCATTCAATCAAGAAAAAATCTCATAGATGAAAAACAGCAACGCAAGATAGGTGGTTTGGAACTGTTGCAGCCAGCGGCGGGACACTGATGGCGTGGGATATGTGGCCGTCGCAGCCCGCGAGGGAATGGCCACCGCCTCAGAAGCAGACCCAGGTCGCCGCCGTCCCGCCACATCAGGTCGCCGCCGCCTCCTAGTAGATCAGGCCATCCCTGGCAGATCAGGTCGCTGCTGCTCTGCAGCGGATCCGCTGGCCTGGTAGCCGCCGCCCATCCAATAGGTCATGTAGCCGCCGACCTGCTGAGGATTCGATGACCTGGTCGTCGCCACTCATCCACCGGACTTAGGAGAGATGAGAGTGGAGGAGCGACGGGAGGCCGTGAGGGAGAGGGTTGGGGGCCGGGCGAGTGCCTCGGGAGGGGGAGTTGGCGAGACCGCAGGAGGCCGTTCGCGTCGTTCCACCAAATCGAAGAAACGAGTTCGTTCCGGATATTGTTGGAATATTCCCTTTCGGGGAACGACTCGGTTCCCGTTCGTTTCAAATCCAAACACGGGAACGTCGCGCAGGGACGGGTCGGACCCGTGACGTTCCAGTCGGTGACTGAAACTAAACACACCCTTAAGGTATGAGCTCATCCTCACCCGAGAGAGCATCCAGATGTGCAGCCATGTTGGCAATCATGATGGTCCTGGGACCTGAGTCCTGACATTGCAACACACTCAGCAACAATGCCAACAATACAAAAGATTTGAGTTCACAGATAAGCCATTACACTATTCTCCTTGATAAATACCACACCATTTTATTAGAATCGGATACAGAGACAAGGTATCATGAGACGACAACACATTCTTATTCAAATCGGCCTAACAACAAGTGAATATGCCACAGCTGATGATCCGAAGCACAAGTGCTAATCTGATCAGTTTATTTATTTGTATTTCGCTGATGATGACTCTGTGAAAGGAACAGCCTGTGCAATCTGCCTGCAAGAAGAACTGAAGAAGAGCCTTCGCGCAATCCATGAGATCCATGCATCGATGGACCTCACGCGTTCTTGGTTGCAGTGTAGTTCTCGTAGGCCAATTGTGCCGCCAAGAGATCGACCACGGCCGTGCCAACGGACTTAAACACGGTGATCTCATCGTCGCTGCGCCGCCCGGCCACGGTCCCGGCGGCCAGGTCCGCGAGCGTCCCGGCCACATCCTCCCTCCGCAGCACGCCGCGTTGCAGCGCACCCACAAGCTCCCCGGCCTCCTCCAGCGCCGCCTCGAAGTCGATGAACACCCTGCCCCGACGGAGCGCCTCGTCGTCGCACTCCCGCATCGCCGGCGTGAACGACCCCACCAGGTCAAGGTGCGCCCCGGGCCTCAGCAGCTCCCCCCGGACGATCGGCTCCTGCGACCCCGTCGCGCAGCTCACGATGTCCGCCGCGGACACCGCTTCGTCCATGCCGTCAGCCTCCTCGACGGTCACTCCCGGGTGCGCGTCCCGGAGCTTGGCGACGAGCGCGGCGGATTTGGCCTTGGTGCGGTTCCATACCAAGATGCGGGAGAGCGAGGGGAGGGCGGACAGGTGCGCTTCGGCGAGGTAGGGCGCGAGGGCCCCGGCGCCCGCGAGCGCAAGGGTTGAGGGGGGCCGCGAGGGGGAGACAAGGAGGGAGGCGGCGAGGGCGGAGACCGCGGCGGTGCGGAGGAGGGTGAGCGCGGAGCCGTCGACGGATGCGAGGGGAACGCCGGAAGCGGAGCTGAAGAGGGAGACGGTGGCGTGGATGGAGGGGCGGTGCGGGGAGTTGGCGGGGAAGGAGGTGACGGCCTTGAGGGCGAGGTAGGGGAGCGAGGGGTGGGCGCACCATGAGGGCATCAGGAGCAGCGCCGCGGAGGGCGAGGTCGGGACCGGGAAGGAGACGCGGTGCGGGCAGTGGATCTCATCGGAGAAGGCGGGGAGGCCCGCGCGGAGGTGGGAGATCAGGGACGGGAAGGGGAGGACGGCGTGGAGCGCCTCGGCGTCGATGTAGACGAACGGGTGGGACGGCGGCGCTGCCATGCTGCCGCGGTGGGGCTGCTCCCGCTCTGCTCGCGGCGTTCGCGATTGCGTGTTTGGGAATGGGGATTGCGTTGACTAGCGAGTCCTAGTCGCACACAGGGTTGGTCTATTTCATATTCTCTCCGCCACTTGTTTTGTCAGCCACGCACTTGTTAGAGCATATGGTCAATGCCAACCAATGATTGTGGGGTTTATACAAGATCTCTGCTAAGGCAATCGCTAACCGTGTTCGTGAGTATCTAGATGATATTGTTGGTGCTGAACAGAGTGCTTTCGTTCCCGGCCGCCCGAGAAGAAGGAAAAAAGGGGGCAATTCAGTGTGTGCGATCAAGTTAGACATGATGAAAGCCTATGACCGTGTCGAATGACACTATCTGCAAGCCATCATACTTAAACTTGGATTTGGTATGGATTTTGTTCGCCTTGTCATGAAGTGCGTTTGCTCAGTCAGATTCTCAATCCGTGTCAATGGCAAGCTTCTTCCTTTCTTTTCCCCTTCAAGGGGCTTAAGGCAGGGATGCCCAATGTCTCCGTACCTGTTTTTGCTGTGTGCAGAAGGCCTTACATCATTGCTGAATCATTTCGGTGGAGAAGATGCAGACAAAGGCATAAGGGTCAGCTACCGCTTGCCCTGGGTCAACCATCTCCTCTTCACGGATGATAGTCTCATTTTCATGCAAGCCAAGGAGCAAAGTGCTCAAAGATTGAATGAGATCTTGAGAATTTATGAAGAAGGCTCGGGCCAGGCAGTGAATAAAGAGAAAAGCTCGATCTACTATAGCCCAAACACTCCGGCTCCGGATAAGTTGCTGCTGAAACAAACTCTGAATATTTCAGTGGAGGCATTCAGTGAGCGCTATCTTGGTCTACCAACCGTTGTGGGTAGGATCACAAGCGGCATGTTCGATCATATTGGGGAAAGGATCCGAAACAAGCTCCAACCAGGGTCAGAACGATTGATTTCTTGTGCTGGACGGGAAGTACGCATCAAGGCGATCGCCCAAGCTATCCCAATGTTCAATATGAGCTGCTTTAAATTAACAAGGAAGGTGTGCAAGAGCCCGGCCTCTTGCTTAGCGAAATATTGCTGGAGTAGTTCCCTCGATCGCCGATCTTTGCACTGGAAGGCATGGGACTCTCTATCTAAGCCGAAAGCGCGGGGCGGGATGGGTTTTCGGGATCTTGAGATGTTCAATACAGCTCTCCTCGGGAAACACGGATGGTGGCTGTTGACAAACCCAGAATCCCTTTGCGCTCGAGTTCTTAAAGGAAGATACTACCCCACCAGTGATTTTATGCAAGCCACAGCTCCTCGATATTCCTCTTCAACTTGGCGCTCTATAATCGCTGGGAGGGATGCCTTGCAGATTGGTCTTCTCAAACGGATAGGAGAGCGGCTCTACGGTCTCCATTTGGCATGACAAATGGATCCATGGAACTTTATCTATGACGCCGTGTCGTAACATTGGCAATGCTCGGTGAATGTGGTGGCGGACCTCATTGACCCGAAGAATGGTCATGGAGGGCGATGTGGTTCGTGAAAATTTCATACCCCGGATGCACGGATGCTATTCTTAATATTCCATTGAGACAGGGAGGAGGTGATGATTCTTTGGCATGGGCTTTTGAAAATCGGGTTGCTAATCAGAAGATCGCGATCGTGCTCTAATGACTCGCAACGAGGAGCTTGCTCTAGAGGAAGAGACGACTCATGAATCCTCAATGACAGACAAACAGTTGTGGTCTCGTTTGTGGAAACTCAAGGTCATACCAAGAGTGAGAGTTTTCTGGTGGAGGGTACTACGTGGCATTCTTCCAGCAGAAGCAACTCCAAAACACCGTCATATTGCCACGGTTAGTACATGCAAAATATGTCTTCACACGGACGAAGACATGATGCATGCCCTACTGGATTGTTCTCATGCCAGGCAGTTTTGGGATGCAGCCCCTGAGTGGTTGAATATCAGAAGACCGGTACTGCACCCACTAACCTGGTCAAGGGATATCTTGTGCGATCATATGTTCTCAGAGTCAGAGAGAGCTATTCTAGTGACTGTAATGTGGACGATTTGGACCTCACGGAACAACATCACCCACGACAAATTTGCATACAATCCTATACAGTCTCTGAAAAGGGTAAGGGAGTCGCTAGCAGTTCTTGAGCTGCCTCGTGATCACACCCAGATTCTTCCTGGCCATGGTTGGCGCCCACCTGGGTTGGGCTGGATCAAAATAAACACAGACGGAAGTGTTGCGATGGATGCAAGGAGGGGGGGGGGGCGGGGGGAGTAGCTCGGTCCCGATCATCCCTCTTAGCGGCATGGTGCAAACCCTACCCAGGGGTCACGGACCCGCTGATAGCCGAAGCTCTTGCTATACGAGATGGAGTCATCTTCGCTCATCTTTGGGGCTATACACAAGTGGTACTGGAGTCTGATAATTTGGAGATTGTGAATCTCTGGAACTCGCGTCACACCTCTCGTGCGGTGGTGGCGCCTATCTTTTCTGAAATTGGGGAGCATGTTCCTTCTTTTGAGTCTTTTGTAGTTCAACATATTGGTAGGGCAGCTAACGTCCCTGCTCATCTTTGTGCGAAGCAAGCAAGCACATTAGATGTTACAGAGTGTTGGCTTGACACTACCCCAAGTTTTCTTGTAACTAGCCTCTTAGCAGATTCTGCTGGAGGTGTTGATGTTGAATAAAGAGCTCCCGATTTACCCGCAAAAAAACAATGATATTATAATAGGAAGCAAATAAAATTGCTCATGAACTTGCTAGATTAGCTAGATTTTCTATGACTAGAGATTGTTTTGAGAAATCTATGAATGATATTGTAATTTTTCTTATTAATGATGTAACTGTTATTTTCAATAAATAAAGTGATGTTTATATTTAAAAAAAGGGCTAATGCCAAACAATTACCGTCTACAGCATTTGATGCGAAAACGTGCTTCAACAGATAAAAGAAACTATGGTTTAAGGCATTTGATCTCAAAATGTGACGGTAGGAGGGCTCTCTTTTTTAGACATTCCTTCAAGTTGTATAAGAGCTACAACCGGATCTCTCAAACCTGCCTCATACGTCTGGGCACTGTCCGGTCACAATTTTTTGACCCAGACGGGCCTGTCAAACGTCCCGGTTGACTGGCACCGCATATCCAGCCTAAATATGGGGCTGATATGGGGCGCCCGGGCACACCCGCCACATCGGATCCGACAACCAAGCCCCATCCCAAATTGCACCAAATCCACCCGAAGACCAGCCGGATCCATTTGCTATCTCCTCTCTTCTTTCTCCTCCGTGTCATCCGTCTCGCGCTCCGTCGCCGCGCCCGCTCCGCAGCCGTTCCCAGGCTCTCCGCCACCAGCTCCGGAAGAGCGCTCCCGTCCTCGCCGCGGGGGAAGTCGTCGCCGGCCAGGACACCACCGTGGTACGTCCGACAACTCTCCGCTCCGCCTTGCACTAGATGTGTTCGACACATTGACCGACCGAAATTATTATGATTTTGTTAGGTAAACGATGGATTCAGATACTTCGTCGGACGAGGAGTATGGACCAACAGAGCTTGATCAAATGATTCAAGATGAGTTCTTGAAAGTGCAACTAATCCCCGAGTAGTTTTGGTAATTCATAACAACATATAGCTCATTGAACTAATATCCATTCAAGTTTAATATTTCATAAAGTTCAATTAATGGCATGTCATGGACTAGAGATGTGGACCCCTCAAAATGCTAAGGACACATGTTGGAAAAAGCTAAAGACTCTTCATTTCTATTTTAGTGATCCAAGATTACATTGAGTCCATAGGAAAGCCAATACTATTAAAAAGGGATGAGGTGTTGCTTAATGCTCTACTTGCTCAAAATGCTTAGTGATATTGCTCCAAAGCCCTCAACCACTTTCTCATTTCCAAATATGTCCAAAACCCAAAGTTAAACTTGGCCCCACCAAAATCACCTATCTGGCGCCACCGAGTTCATTTGACATAGCCACTGCCAGAAACCCTAACTGTTCGGTCACACCGATACGGATCTCGGTCTCACCGAGATGGCCCTGCAAACTCTCTATTTCTCTTTTGTAACATTTCGGTCTCATCGAAATGAGCGATCGGTCACATCGAGTTTGCTTGACCAACTCTCTGTTTGCCCTTTGCTAAAATCAATCTCACCGAGTTCACGCAATCGGCTTCATCGAGATGAGGTTTTGCCCTAGCCCTAGCATATCGGTCCCACTGAGCCGTTCCAGTCGGTCCCATCGAGATTCCTGACGTTCACATTTTAAATTAAATTGGTCTCACCGAGTTCTTCTATTTGGTTTGACCGAGTTGTGTCAAATGTGCATAACGGTTGGATTTTCTGTGGAGGCTATATATACCCCTCCACCGCCTTCTTCGTTTGAAAGAGAGCCATCAGAACGTGCCTACACTTCCAGCTTACATTTTCTAAGAGAGAACCACCTACTCATGTGTTGAGATCAAGATATTCCAATCCAACCACAATAATCTTGATTTCTAGCCTTCCCGAAGTTGCTTTTCACTCAAATCTTCTTTCCACCATATCCAAATCTGTGAGAGAGAGTTGAGTGTTGGGGAGACTATCATTTGAAGCACAAGAGCAAGGAGTTCATCATCAACACAACATCTATTACCTTTTGGAGAGTGGTGTCCCTAGATTGGTTAGGTGTCGTTTGGAAGCCTCCGATAAGATTATGGAGTTGAACCAAGAAGTTTGTAAGGGCAAGGAGATCGCCTACTTCGTGAAGACCTACCCGAGTGAGGCAAGTCCTTCGTGGGCGATGGCCATGGTGGTATAGACAAGGTTGCTTCTTCGTGGACCCTTTGTGGGTGGAGCCCTCCGTGGACTCGTGCAGTTGTTACCCTTCGTGGGTCATCAACGTGGACGTACGATAGCACCACCTATCAGAACCATGCCAAAAATCTCCGTGTCATCATTGCGTTTGCACTCTCCAAACCCTTCCCTTTACCTTCATATGCAATGTTTTACTTTCCGCTTCTACACTCTTAGAATTGCATGTGTAGGTTGATTTCTTGACTTGTACTAAGTTGCTAAAATTTGCCCACAGCTAAAATTGGGAAAAGGTTAGATTTTTATTTGGTCAAGTAGTCTAATCACCATCCCTCTAGACCTACTTTCGATCCTACAAGTGGTATCAGAGCTTTGGTCTCCATTTGCCTTGATTTCCATAGCTTTGGTGATCATAGCCTAGGTTTCACACCTAGGAGAGTATGGCATCTAGCGAGGGAAATTACCACCATAGAGGTCCTTACTTTGATGGTACTAACTTTGCTAGTTGGAAGCATAAGATGAAAAATGCATATTCTTGGACATAACCCCACCGTTTGGGCAATAGTGTGTATTGGCTTGCAAGGTGAATTCTTCGAGGATGGAAAAGAATCGGATCATGAAGCGTCCGCGGAAGAAATGAAGATGTTGCAATACAATGCTCAAGCTTGCGATATTCTCCTCAACACATTGTGCCCCAGAGAATTCAACAAAATCAGCCGCCTTGAGAATGCAAAGGAAATTTGGGATATTTTGGTTGATATGCACGAAGGTACCGAGTACGTCAAGGAATCCAAATTGGATGTGCTTCAAAGTAAACTTGACAAGTTCAAGATGAAGAATGGTGAAGGAGTCACGGAGATGTACTCTAGGCTTGATCTCATCACAATGAGATTGCCGGCTTAGGTAGCGAAGAAATGACCGACAAATTCATCATCAAGAAGATCCTAAGAGCCTTGGACGGAAAATATGATACCGTGTGCACCTTGATCCAAATGATGCCCAATTACAAAGATCTCAAGCCCACGGAAGTCATTTGTAGAATTGTTGCTTATGAGATGTCACTCAAGGATAAGGAAGAGCTCCACAACAAGTCAAGTGGTGCTTACAAAGCTTCAAGTGATGCTCCTACAACATCAAGTGAGAAGAAAGTCCCCAATGAGTGAAAGTGTGTTATATCGACTAGAGGGGGGGTGAATAGGCGATTTTTATGAATTCTTCACTGAGGAATTTGCCGGTGAGGAAATTCCTTAGCGAAGAACTACTTGCAGCGGAATAAGTACTCAGAAGTAAGCATAACAGAATACACGCATGGTCATCATGATGAAATGAAGACAAACACAGAGTACAGAAAGCGTAATCACAGGATAACACAAGATGAAGACGAACTGACTGAAGAAATTGAACTGAGGAAATTGAGAAAGTCTTCAGTCAAAGTCTTCAAACACATGATATGAACAAACACTCAACACAAGAATGAGGAAATGAAAGGGTTGAGGAAATAGAACCGATTAGGTTGGTGAAGACAATGATTTGGTAGACCAGTTCCAACTGCCGCCTCGCTTGTACGTCTGGTTGAGCGGCTGAGTATTTAAACTCGAGGACACACAGTCCCGGACACCCAGTCGGCCGAGCACGCAGCTCAGACACCAAGTCCTCACCGTATTCTCCTTGAACTAAGGTCACATGACTCGCCCAATCACTCGTGCTAAGTCTTCAGCGACTTCCAAACCTTCACAGACTTGGTCACTCGGCGATCCACAATTCCTCTTGGATGCTCTAGACCATGACGCCTAACCGTCTGGAAGAAGCACAGTCTTCAAAGGTAACAAGCGCCGGATCCACGCAGGATCAATTTCTTGATGATGCTCAATCACTTTGGGTTTGTAGGGTTTGGTTTTGGGTTTTCCTCACTCGATGATTTTCGCCAAAGTCCTCTGAGGATGGGTTGCTCTCAAATGACAAGTGTCAAGTTCTTCGGAGCAGCCAACCAGCTAGTGGTTGTAGGGGCGGCTATTTATAGCCTAGGAGCAGCCCGACATGATAAGACATAAATGCCCTTCAATGATATGACCGTTAGGTGGATAAGATATTTTGGGATAGTGGCAAGAAGACAAAGAACGGTCGGAAATTTGAATCTCAAATTCCTCGTGGCTATCATGTTCCTCATCGTAGGCAATCCGACTGGCGAATTCCTAACTCCTCGGTCGAATAAATTCTCAATGACTGTAAGAACTTCGTCTCTCACATCAAGAAATTGACTGAATCTGTATGAGATTTCCAAAGGCTTCACTCAAGGGATTGGTAGGTGTAGGATTTTGAGTTGAGCATCACATGGAAATTTTTCCTTAGTATTTCCTCGACCCCTTTAACGAAGACGGTGTTTCCTATGACTCAAGAAAGAGAAAATGAAACTATGAAAACAAAAGTCTTCACGCTTCATGTTCCTCAAATGAATACCAAGTCTTCAAGGTCACACCAATTTCTTCACTTTCAAAGTCTTCGTAAAGTCTTCGAATATCAAAGTCTTCATCGAAGAACTTCATTTTAGGGTCGACTTTTCTCAGTAAATATCAAACTCCTCATAGACTTATAGACCTGTGTACACTCACAAACGATTAGTTCCTTAACCTATAAGTCTTCAATCCACCAAAATCACTAAGGGCACTAGATGCACTTACAATCTCCCCTTTTGGTGATTGATGACAATATAGGTTAAGTTTTCAACGGGATAAACATATGAAGTGTAAATACGATAATGAGGAATTTGATTGCAAGATATAGAAGAACTCCCCCTGAAGATGTGCATAGTGAGGAATTTGCTTTTGAGGCAATGCACATTTGAAGAGTTGAATCATGGAGATCTCCCCCTATATGTTGTAATTCATACACGCATTTGACATATAATATGAAGAATTTGAAATGCATGATGAAATATGGTGCTTGATGTAATTCAGCATGCGTGTGATAACATTAATGAGGAACAAGCATGCAACATAACGCATCAAGAGTATCAGAGCTCAAATAGACCCGCTTTGAAGATTTTCAAGAAGCTCAAGAGAATCAGAGCATAGTGCAAGAGCATAATGCATCAAAAGTATCAAAGCACCATCGGGTTTAAGATTACAACTCGATCCAGTAAAAGTTTCAGAAGAACGAGAGTTGTAACTTAACAAAAATAAATTATTATTTATGGGCAATAAAATAGACCCGCTTGAAGACTAACTCAAATTTCTCCCCCTTTGTCATCGAATGACCAAAAGGATCGAAAATGAGGACTAACGCCTCAAGAATTTCAAGTTGAAGAAGGAGCGCTTGGCTTGTTGGGGTCGGTTGTTGTAGTAGGACCTGCCGCGGTGTCGCCCAAGTCTTCATTTTCATCTGTCGCGCGATGAAGAATAGGAGCTGGCCACCAAGGAAGGAACTTTGACCTTCTTGTATTTCTTCGGAGGAGGTGCAGACCAGTCAAATTCTTCCTTGAGTCCCATTGTCGTCAGTTCTTCCGCAATGTAGACATGTGAAAGAACAGCCCAGGTGCGTTTGAAGGTTTCATGGAGGTAGTGGTGGTTTTTCTTCACTGCATTATGTGTTGAGGTCATGTTGTGAAGAATTGAACCAAACTGACGCTTGACCCATTTATGATTGCGATCAACCTTCTGATGAAGACTGAGGAGTAACTCACGATCAGTCATCACCCTGGGTGCAGTAGCTTGAGGACTTTGCTTGACTGAGGTATTTGCGGCAGAGTCATGTGTGGCAGAGTCATCATTGGTGGAGTAGGATGTTGCTTTGCGAAACTGTCCATCCAATGGACGAATGCCTTCATCGATCACAGCAGTAGCCTTGCCCTTGTCATCAATCGAGGTAAATGTCCGCTTGAGGACTTCAATCGGGGCAAGTAGCTGCAGTGGTTCGTAGTATCAGCCTTGTAATTGAGTGAAGACCTTGTCCCGATGAATCTCATTATCCAAGGCGATAAGGCTTCAGCTCAAATGGTGACATAGCAATGTTTGCCGAGTCCTCATGAAGAAATCATGGAAGTTGACGGAACGCCATGGATGATGTTGAAAAGCATATTCTTCATGATGCCAACGACTTCTTCATCATTTGAGTCGTGGCCTTTGATAGGACTCATTGTCTTCGCTGTAATCCGATAGACAGTTCGAGGCACATACAATAATTCCTTGACGAGGAATTTGGTTCTTGGGGCCTGCCTTGGCTTCAAAGGCTTCATCAAGACTTGCATATAGTGATTTGAAAGTTCGGTTCGTTGTAGATACAACGAGCACCATCAAGTGGAGGATCGAGTGGTAGAGCGAAGCAATTCAGATTGTTGGTGCCTTGTAGTGAGTATTTTCGGACATCCATCTAATACCCATGAGTTCACGTCTTGGCGTCTCGGTGATGTGCAGCATTGCATAGAATTGAAGAATGAGTTCTTCATTCCAATCACAGATATCAAGCAGAAATTGAAGTCTGCGTCGTGAAGAACACCGAGGACCGGCTCAAAGCGGCAGAGACTCCATGTCCACATGAGGAATATGAGCATGATCAAGACTTTGTCTTTGTTGAAGAGCACGAGGAATAGAAGTTGGCTTGGTGGCAGTCCGTAAACGCCTCTTCCGTATGCGAGCGTAATCATATGGATTATAGTTAGTGAAGAATACGTGCTCGGCAAAGAAATCTTCAGCCTTAAACTTTTGTTTGCTTGAGAACGGATTCTTTTGCTTGGGCAGAGGGGTGTCGGTGAGTTGCATCACCACCTCGTGAATCGCGAGCTCAGTTCTTCAGTGAGGAATTTCTTGTTCCTCAACAGTGCGATCGAGGATCAGAAGCAGCAGAGTTCATCAGCACTAGTGGCTGGAATTTCTTCATGCCTGAGCAAGTGGGTTGAGTTTCTTGAGTCCATTTGAACTGTTGGTGCAGGGACCGAGGAATCTGTTGGAGCGGGTGAAGAGAGGAGTATTGGGATGCCGACTTTCCCAAAAGTCATCATTCATCACAGGTGTAGTGCACCCTATATCCACATCTTCATCTTCACTTCTCAACACCAGCCTCTTCACCGTGAACCGAGGCATAGGTGAGGAAATGACCGGGGTTGAAGGGATTGCGTTCACTTCAATTTCTTCATCAATCTGCTCTCGAAGCAAGCAGAATGATGTTCTTCATCGATCCGATTGGGATCTCATAGTCTTCCAAAAGGAACAAGGTCCTTTGATGGCATGGAGGAAATTGGAACAACATCAATTGGATTTTCAAAGGAGCTCGTCATTGGCTTCATTTTCTTCGCAGTCAAGAATTTGACGCTGGTGATGCTTTCCGTTTCTTCACAAAGAGCTCGCTCAGAGCCTTGGTTTTCTTCACATCGAGGCGATGGAAGAATTGGAGTTGGTGTTGGCGAGGAGGAGCCGAGGAATCTGGTTGAATTTCCTCGAGCACAACCGATGCGATTGCCTGTCTTGTTCGGGATTTCTTCAGCACCACTAGTGGATGCCCCGGCAATTTCTTCGGTGGCTGGAATGGGATCATCAGCCCTCGAACTAGATTTTCATCAGCCGCCTGAACTTCATCGTGGTCTTGGCATGATTTTCGATCGGCTGAGCCGAGGCTTCACCGAGGAATTTCATGTTGCGCTGGGGCAGCAACATTGGTGAATTTCTTCGTCGATTGACGAATCGACCTTGGCTCCTTGCCAATCAGCATAATAAGAATCAAGTTTTGCCGAGGTCTTGAATTTCGTCTCGACCTTGAGAAGTTCCTCGTGTCATTTTGACAACGTTTTCTTCGTGAACTTCTCCTTTTCGTATTGAGCCCTCTTGATCTCTCTTGCCTTTTCAAACTTCCATTTCTCTTGGCGATGAAATGGGTCAACATATGACTTTGTCCAGGGTCATATGAAAATCGCATAGGGTGTTTGGATCCTTGTGCCGTAGATCAATATAATCGAGGATTTTCTTCGATCCAACAAAGAAGGGCACAAATGTGCCTTTGGCTCTAGCGGCCCTTTCTTGGCGATCTCTGATGATTTCCGCAAGTTCATCATCGGACGCTTCATCATCAGGAGGCACATGGAATGCAACATGTTTCTTCTTTGGACTTGGCCGAGGACCTCGTCCAGCTGTTGCTTTGGTCTTCAGCAGAGTCGGGCCAGATGATGAAATTGGTGCTGCCGAGGAACTTCTTTGAAACTCCAGAGGCAATCAAGAAACCAGCAGTCCTTTGACATGTAGCCGATGCACAGAACCGAGGACTTTGAAGGAGCTGTTGAGGACTTTGGTGGAGCTGTAGAAAGGTGTGAGGAATTTGCCTTGAGGGCGCTGGCTGGTGAAGCACTTGGCTTATGAGCAGCTTCTTTGGCATGGATTTCCTCGGTTTGACCGAGGCCTCGAGCGTGAGCAATGGCGTAATCCTCATTGAATTTCTTCACCGCCTCCTTGGCTTGTCTTGCCAATTTAGCTTGGCGCTTAGCCCATTCTTCAGAAAGTCCTCACCACGCTTGATGCTTGTGGGATCAGCTACTTGGCCAGTGCCAATGGAGCTCTTGGGCATGGAGGATTGAGAGCTAATTTCTTCATGTACTTTGGAGTCACATATCTGTATTCCTCCATTCCCTTGCCCATCTCCGCTCAATCTTCCGAATGTGCACCTTGCGCTGATTTTTGTTTTCTTTGCCAAATTTTGCTTCATCGGTGTGCAATAGTCAGATAAATTTCCTCGGGGATCTCAAACGCAGTCATAACCTTAGGTTTCTTTCCTCCTTTCTGTGGCTTCTTACCGTCAGCCATATTCTTTAGTTGAGGAATTTGAACAATTGACTTCTCTGAAGAAGTATGCAACTTTTCTTCGAGGAACGCTGCAAATGAGTTAAGTTGATGAGAACCTAGTGATTCAAAGAGCGGACATGAGTACCGTGAGCAGAGTATAGTTGCGAGGAATTTGGAGAGGTCATATGTTCTCGTAAGGTTTTTCAAAAGAACAAGTTTTGAGGATTTTGACCAGATGAGTTTTGAAGAATTTCACTAAGCGTTCTTTGTCTTAGGTTCCAGAGTTGTACAGATCGAGGATCCACACAATTGAGGAATCTTGAAGAAAATGATTGCTTAGAGAAACGAATCAAGAGCATATAACTTGTGAGGTGTTTGTGTGTGAGTATTTGAAGAATAAAACACCTTTGAAGATTTTGTAGTGTAAGATTTGGATCAACGAGGGTAGTAAAAGTGCTTTTATTTACCCTAAATGAAGAACACGACGAACTGGGTGTTGTAGATGTGAAGCTCGTCTGTTCAGATCTTCCACGCCCTAACTTGGCGGAGGAAGACAGCTACGGCGGCGGCGGAGTGAGGATTTCCTTGATGGGCGCTGAAAGTACGACGGCGACGAGGTCGAGGCAGTGAAGCTCTTCCTCACCGGCGATGATGGAGTAGCGGCAGCGCTAGGGTTTGAGGAGCTCGAGCTGGAGAGAGAGGTCGAGCGGGGTAAAAGAAGTGAGGAAGGGGAGAGGGGTATTTATAGACACGGTGAAAAACTGTTCGCCCAAAGATTTAGGACGAACGTGCCCCTGACCATTCTCCTTCTCACGACATGTGTCACCCACGTACTGTGTAGTGGAGATCGTGTACGATCGTGGGTGAGTAAAATAATGCATCATGGGATGCGGAATGGTTTGAGCGGCAAAACCGAAAATTTGGATAAGATTAGTTTTAAAGTTCCATTCGCAATTTCTTCAGCTGACAAGGACTCAGTGAAGATTTTGAACGAGTTTCAAATAGAACGCACATGAAGAATTTGTGAATAGATTGGGTTGAGTATAGGATAGAGGGGGAAGGGTCCGATCACATTCACTTAGCAGAAAAAACGACTTGAAGAAATAACTATAAGTGAATCTTGAGAGGACATAAACCCATATATATATATATATATATATATATATATATATATATATATATATATATATATATAGCCAATGAAGAAAGACGACGGAACCAGTGAAGATTTTGCAAAGTTGAAGAATTTAAAAAACTCAAGAATTTCAAAAGCGAGGAAAAACTCAAATTGAAGATTTTCAACTTTGGTGGTGGCGTGACCCATCAGATAAGAATGATGATTTCAGACACCGCGCATAATTGTCGAGGGTTACGAGAATCAAATTCTTCATTAATTTCTTCACACTTAGAGTGTTATTCTTCATTGATTGAAGAAAACGTTTCTTCATGTGTTGCACATCTAAGTCATCAATTTTGCATAAGTGTCAGGATGTGTGTCCTCTTCAAAGAACGTTCAAAGATTCTAAGATATTTAGCTCACACCGCAACTTGCTAAATCTCTTCTCATCCAAGGGCTTAGTGAAGATATCAGCTAGCTGTTCTTCAGTCTTCACGTGCTCGATGGAGATGTCGCCCTTCAACACATGATCACGAAGAAAATGATGACGAATCTGAATGTGCTTTGTCTTCGAGTGCTGAACTAGGTTGTGAGCAATCTTGATGGCACTCTCATTGTCACAGTAGAGAGGCACATTCTTCACGTTGATGCCATAGTCCTTGAGAGTTTGCTTCATCCACAGCAATTGAGCACAACACGAGCCAGCAGCAATGTATTCAACTTCCGCAGTAGACAGTGATACGCAGTTCTGTTTCTTCAAGGACCAACAGACCAAAGATTGTCCGAGGAAATGACAAGTACCAGATGTTGACTTGCGGTCCACGCGATCACCAAAGATAGTCGAGTCGTAATATCCAATGAGATCAAAAGTAGAGCCCTTGGGGTACCATAATCCTAGTGTTGGTGTGTGAGCTAGATATCAAGAATATGCTTCACAGCCTTATGGTGTGATTCCTTGGTGTAGCTTGAAATCGGGCACACATGCAAACACTAAGCATTATATCTGGCCTAGATGCACATAAGTACAATAAAGAACCAATCATGGAGCGGTATACCTTGTGATCAAGTCAATACCATTTTCATCAAGGCATAGATGGCCATTTGTGGGCATAGGAATTTTGACGCCTTTGCAATCTTGCATGCCGAATTTCTTCGTAACATCTTTGAGGTATTTCTCTGAGATATGAATATGCCATTGTGTTGTTGATTTAATTTGAAGACCTAAGAAGAATTTCAACTCTCCCATCATAGACATTTGATATTCTTCACTCATCATATAGGCAAATTCATCACTATAACGTTGGTCAAGACAGCCAAAGATAATATCATCAACATATATTTGGCACAAAACAGTTCACCATCATAAGATTTAGTAAAGAGAGTAGGGTCGAGTGAACTGGTGTGAAGACATTCTTCACGAAGAATTCCTTCAATGTATCATACCACCGAGGAGCTTGATTGAGGCCATAGAGGGCCTTATTAAGTCTCAAGACTTTGTCGATTCTTTGGATCTTCAAAACACGGGGTTGAGCAACATATACTTCTTCCTCAAGCTTACCATTGAGGAATGCACTTTTCACATCCATTTGATATAAGATAATATCATGATGATTAGCATAAGCAAGTAATATCTGAATAGCCTCAAGTCTAGCAACAGTGCAAAAGTTTCATCAAGTCAATTCCTTCAACTGTGTGTAGCCTTGAGCTACCAAGTCGTGCCTTATTCCTTACCACAAGACCATTTTCATCTTGCTTGTTGCGGTAGATCCACTTTGTGCCAATGATATTATGCTTGCAAGGATCTGGATGTTTGACCAGTTCTGAGACATTGTTGAGCTCGAATCGATGTAATTCTTCTTGCATAGCCTGAATCCACTCCGCCCGAAATGCTTCATCTACCTTAGTGGGCTCTGTGATAGAGACAAAAGCATAGTGCCCACAAAAGTTAGATAAATGTGAAGCTTTTGAGCGTGTGAGAGGACCCGCGCTTCAATGTCATCGATGATCTTCTCCACTTGCACTTCTTTTGCAATGCGAGGATGAGCTGGTTGTCGTCGAGGAATTTGATCATTTTCCTCAAAGACCATTGTCTTCAACATTATCTTCAGTGCATCACTCGACGTTCTTCACAGACAGAATGAATTCTTCAGCAGTTTCTTGAAGAGGAATGACATCCTCGGTTGCCTTGAACTTGATAGAATCCTCGGTGCTGGTTCATCTAACACGAAGGTAGGTGCTCTCTTTGCGAGCCATTAGTTTCATCAAACCGCACATCTACAAATGTCAACAATCTTGTGAAGAGCGATGTTGAAGACTCTGAGGTGTGCGAGTCCTTTCCGTAACCAAGCATAAAACCTTCATGTGCTTTTGGTGCAAATTTAGAATTGTGATGAGGATCTCTAATCCAGCATTTAGCAATCAAGACTTTGAAATAACTTACATTGGGTTTCTTGTCGGTGAGGAGTTCATAGGCGTCTTCTTGAAGAATTTGTGAAGATATACTGTTGATGATGTGGCACGCAGATCAATTGCATCAATCCAAAACGACTAGGCGTTTTGTATTCATCAAGCATAGTGCGAGCCATCTCAACAAGAGTTATGTTCTTGCGCCCACGACACCATTTTGCCGAGGAGTATAAGGAGCAGATAACTCATGAGTAATACCAAGTTCATCAAGATAGGCATCAAGACCGAAATTCTTGAACTCAGTTCCATTGTCACCCCGATGTGTTTGATCTTCACACCAAAGTTAGTTGAAGCCCTCGAGGAAAATCGTTTGAAGACTTCACGCACTTGATTTTTGTAAGTAACAATGTGTACCCATGTGTAACGAGAGTAATCATCAACAATAACAAAGCCATATAGAGATGCATCATTAACGACAGCTGAGTAATGATTGGGACCAAAGAGGTCCATGTGAAGCAATTCGAAGGGACGAGTAGTGGTCATGATAGTCTTCGCTGGATGCTTGGCCTTGGTCATTTTTCCAGCTTGACAGGCTCCGCATAAATGATCCTTGAGGAATTTGACATTCTCAATGCCAATGACATGCTTCTTCTTTGCAAGCATGTGAAAATTCCTCATGCCTGCGTGACCAAGTCGCCGATGCCATAGCCAGCCTTCTGAAGCTTTTGCAAGTAGACACACGGCTGGTTGTGGTCCTGTAGAGAAATCAACAATATACAAGTCTCCTCTCCTAAAGCCTTCGAAGACTTTGGAATTGTCAGCTTCCATAATCACAACACAACGATACTTGCCAAAGATCACAACCATATCAAGATCACAAAGCATTGAGACTGACATGAGGTTGTATCCTAAGGACTCAACAAGCATGACTTTGTCCATGTGTATGTCCTTAGAGATCGCAACCTTACCAAGACCCAATACCGACTTTTGCCTTTGTCGGCCAAAGATGATATGCTTCAGATGTGACGGTGATAAGGAGCATCCATCAATAGATTCTTGTCACCGGTCATGTGATTTGTACATCCACTATCGAGAACCCACTCGGTGGCTTTGGGTTGATCATCCTGCAGATGAATTAGTACAACTTACGATCTCATATACTTCATCGGTGAAGAATATGATATCAAGTTCATCGATGAATTTCATCGGTCAAGATAACAGATAAGCAAGATGAGGACGTGTGAAATGAAAGTTCATTTCATCATGATTAGCCTGCGTCCTTCGAGCAATTTTGTCAGTCCTCAAGAAATTCTTCAGACGCTTAAAGCACGCCCGAGACCTGACCCGCAGAAGAGGTTAGTTCTTTTCTTCACCACCCACATCGAAGGGGTGGCAAAGAGTTCATCACTCTGAAAGCACCATACGAGAATGGTGGCATAGAAGCCAAACCATTTCGCTTCACATAAGAGGGGTTAGGGTAAGCATATGAATAAGCGAGAGAAATTCTTCGAGGACTTATGAACATATTGGTTTGAAGAATAATGCACATATTCATAGCCCTTAGCTCTACCTGCGAAGCAGAGTTGTTAGCACGATGATAATCATATGAGGACTTTGATCCTTTTGAGGAATTTGATCCACGTGAGGAATTTGGTCCGTATGAGGACTTGGATCCATATGAAGAATTTGGTCCATATGAAGAATTTGATCTGGGGTTCCTATTCTTCACGGTGGTGTCATGAGGACATTCACTGAAGACTTTCAAGGCACATCTTGGGAACCCAGATTTTCTTCATAGGGGAACCGCTCCTGCAGATTAGTGCCAACATATCTAGCAAATACTTCACCATTCGATTTTTGAACAGTTTATAGTTGAGTCAAATGACTCATCGGAAGAATGAGGAGATTCGCATGTAAAGTCAGATAAGTTAGATGGATCAATCGAGGTCCCTTTGCAGCAACCCATGAGGTTTTGGGATACCGCCAAAGCTTCCAATATGTTCCATCAAGCATTGAGTTTCCTCTCAAAGGCAATACCCTCTTTCCTAGGGTTCTGTTGAGGATCTACTTTTAAGCACATCACAAAGAGTCGATGCCCTTTGAGGCTTTTGTACATGCATGTCATGTACAATTCCTTCAGCCCTGCATCGTCGGTGATACTAGCAATGTCCTCGGATGAGGAATTAGTGATAGCAGAGGCAGGTGAAGAATTTGTAACAGTTGAAGCATTTGAACATTGGTGAAGAATTAGTAGATTCACGCTCAATGCACTTTAAGCATGGAGGAACAAATTCTTCATGAGAAGCGCTGATTTGTTGAGCAAGTAATGAATCGCGCTCCTTCTGAAGATCTTCATAACTCACTCTTAGCTTCTCAAGATCTTGCTTTCTTTGAAGAAATTCATAAGAAAGTTTCTCATGATCAGATAAGAGAGTGTTATGATGACCTTGAAGGTTGTCAAACCTAGACTGAAGTCTCTGAAGATTTTCAGTCAGGGCTTTAGTGCGATCCATTTCTTCACCTAACATATCATCACTCTTATCTAGCATGTTTTGAACCTTTTCCAAAGCCATTTGTTGTTTTACAGCAATCTTAGCAAGTTTTGAGTAACTGGGCTTTAGATCATCATCAGATTCATTTTCACTAGATTCAGAGGAGGTATATTTGAGTACCTTGGCACCCTTTGCCATAAAGCAATAGGTGGGGCGTAGTCATCACTATCTTCATCAGCTTTGTTGGTGAGGTCATTTTCTTGAATTGAAGATGGACTTGTCGATTTAAAGCGAGAGCGAGAGCTAGACTCGCCACACGCACTCAGATTCTTTCGATGCCTCCTCTTCCTCATGTTCCTCGATTCAGCTTGAGTCCATTTCCTTGCCAATGAATGCCCGAGCCTTTTGGAGCTGCTCTTCTTGTGAGAAGAAGGCTTTGAGGATTTTGATGATGAAGATTTCGATGATTTCTTCTTCTTCTTGGCGCCATCGTAACTGTAATCCTTGTGTTTCTTCTTCTTTAATTCCTTTTCCCATCGAGGACAATCTTGGATGTAGTGACCAGGTTTCTTGCATTTGTGACAAAGTCTTCTCTTATAGTCTTTGGATGAGGAATCACTTGCTTCTTGAGGATTTTCCAAAGCGACCACGCCTTGAGAACTTGGAATTTCTTCACGAGCAAAGTGCTAGCTCTGGCCTAATTCTTCAGATCTCCAAGGCTACTACCGAGTCTTCACACTCAGATTCGCATACGCCTTGGCCTTCGTGGCACGTGTTTTCCATAGCTAGAACCATAGAGATCTCTCTTTCAGCAAGCTGAAACTCATGAGTATTTAGCCTCTCGAGGATATCATTTGGATCAAGTGACTTGTAGTCAAGATGCTCTTGTATCATCGGTGCCAGAGTATCAAATGAGGAATCAAGCGATCTCAACAATTTCTTCACCACCTCATGGTCGATGATGTCAGTGGCGCCAAGTGCTTGAAGCTCATTTGAGATGTCAGTGAGGCGATCGAAGGTTTGTTGAACATTTTCGTTGTCGAGTCTTTTGAAGCGGTTGAAGAGATTCCGAAGAACATCAACTCGGGAGTCATGCTGAGTTGAGACTCCTTCATTTACTTTGGACAGCCTATCCCGTATGAGCTTGGCGGTTTCAAAGCACTCACTCTTCCATATTGACCTTTGCTCGATGGCCACATATGATATTCTTTGCTTGAGAATCGAGTTGCTTGAATCTCTTCACATCAGCAACATTCGTGAGAAGGTGTGGTGAGGAACACCATTTTCCACAACATACCGTAGATCGTTGTCAATTGCTTCAAGATGCATTAGCATCTTGTTCTTCTAGTAGGGGTAGTCCGTCCCATCAAAGGTAGGACACCCTGCCGAGACCTTGATCATACTGCGGTCGACATAACTAAAACTCCGGTGGTTAAACCAAAATCACACGTAACAAGGAGTACCTTGCTCGATACCAATTGAAAGTGTGTTATATTGACTAGAGGGGGTGAATAGGCGATTTTATGAATTCTTCATCGAGGAATTTGCGGTGAGGAAATTCCTTAGCGAAGAACTACTTGCAGCGGAATAAGTACTCGAAGTAAGCATAACAGAATACACGCATGGTCATCATGATGAAATGAAGACAAACACAAAGTACGTAAAGCGTAATCACAGGATAACACAAGATGAAGACAAACGATCAAGAAATTGAACCGAGGAAATTGAGAAAGTCTTGATCAAAGTCTTCAAACACAGATATGAACAAACACTCAACACAAGAATGAGGAAATGAAAGGGTTGAGGAAATAGAACCGATTAGGTTGGTGAAGACAATGATTTGGTAGACCAGTTCCAACTGCTGTCTCGGTTGTACGTCTGGTTGGAGCGGTGAGTATTTAAACTCGAGGACACACAGTCCCGGACACCCGATCGCTGAGCACACAGCTCAGACACCAAGTCCTCACCGATTCTCCTTGAACTAAGGTCACATGCCTCATCCAATCACTCGTGGTAAGTCTTCAGCGACTTCCAAACCTTCACAGACTTGGTCACTCGGCGATCCACAATTCCTCTTGGATGCTCTAGACCATGACGCCTAACCGTCTGGAAGAAGCACAGTCTTCAAAGGTAACAAGCGCCGGATCCACGCAGGATCGGATCAATTTCTTGATGATGCTCAATCACTTTGGGTTTGTATAGGGGTTTGGTTTTGGGTTTTCCTCACTCGATGATTTTCGCCAAAGTCCTCGGAGGATGGATTGCTCTCAAATGACAAGTGTCAAGTTCTCTCGAGCAGCCAACCAGCTAGTGGTTGTAGGGGCGACTATTTATAGCCTAGGGAGCAGCCCGACATGATAAGACATAAATGCCCTTCAATGATATGACCATTAGGTGGATAAGATATTTTGGGACAGGTGGCGCCAAGAAGACAAAGAACGGTCGGAAATTTGAATCTCAAATTCCTCGGGGCTATCATGTTCTCATCGTAGGCAATCCGCCTTTGGCGAATTCCTAACTCCTCGGTCGAACAAATTCTCGTGACTGAATAACTTCGTCTCTCACATCAAGAAATTGACCGAATGTATGAGATTTCCAAAGGCTTCACTCAAGGGATTGGTAGGTGTAGGATTTTGAGTTGAGCATCACATGGAAATTTTTCCTTAGTATTTCCTCGACCCCCTTTAACAGTACGGTGTTTCCTATGACTCAAGAAAGATAAAATGAAACTACGAAAACAAAAGTCTTCACGCTTCATGTTCCTCAAATGAATACCAAGTCTTCAAGGTCACACCAATTTCTTCACTTTCAAAGTCTTCAGAATATCAAAGTCTTCAGTTGAAGAACTTCATTTTTAGGGGTCGACTTTCTCTGTAAATATCAAACTCCTCATAGACTTATAGACCTGTGTACACTAACAAACGCATTAGTTCCTTAACCTATAAGTCTTCAATCCACCAAAATCACTAAGGGGCACTAGATGCACTTACAATGAGGAACTGAGCTTAATGGTGAAGAACTTCAACAAATTATACAAGAATAGAATCAAAGAGAGAAGCTCCAAGTCAAGATCCTACAATGACAAAAGATCTTCTAGTCGTGATAATAATTGCTACAATTGTGGAAGACCTAGACACTACTCCAATGAGTGTATGGCTCCCTACAAGAAAAGAGAAGATTCGCCAAAAAGGAGAAGTAAAAGAGATGAATCACCACCAAGAGAGAGAAGGAGTAGAGATGATCGTTATGAACGAAGACCCTCTCGTAGAAGCAAGGATTCAGATAGGAATGACAAGTCATCAAAGAGATACACAAGACGAAGACATCAAGCACATGTTGGCGAATGGGTTTCCGGTTCCGACTCCGACAACTACTCCGAAAGAAGCTATCACTCCGACTCCGAATATACTTAAGACGAAGGTGTTGCCGGTCTTGCACTTGTGTCATCCAACTCCTACGACATATTCGACTCACCAAATGAAGGAATTGGAAGATGCTTCATGGCTAAAGGCCCTAAGGTATCACACCCCGAGTATGTTGATTTCAATAGTGATGAAGATGATTTGCTAGGTGATGATGATTTACTTGTTGACAACACTAGTGATGAAAACTATGAAGAAATTGTTATTAATCATGCTAATAAAGATGAAATGAATGACAATGATAAGAAGGAGATTGAGAGTCTAACTAAAGAACTAAACACTCTTAAGTTAGCTCATGAAACAACTCTAGAGGATCATAGAGAGCTCCTAAGGACTCATGAGAAGCTACGCTTCGAGAAGCTAAATTTAGAGCAAGAGCATGGGTTCCTAAAAGCAATCAATGATGATCTTCGAAAGAAGAGTTCTTTTTACATTGCCAAGCATTTACTCTTGTCTACTTATATGCCACAAGTAAAATCTAGCGAAGAACAAGAAAGATTCTTCCTCTACCAGTAACAATAATCATGTTAAATCCAATATTGTTGCTTCTAGTAGTTCTCTTGATTCCACTAATGATTCTCTTAGCCAAGTTACACTTGAGCAAGAAAATAGCTTATTGAAGGGAATTATAGAGAAAGGTTTTTACAAGAGCCTTGCCGGAAGTAAGCAATTTGAGGAAATTGTACGCAAGCAAGGAAGGCACCAGAAGAATCAAGGTGTTGGTTTTGAACGAAAGTTCAATGCCAATGGAGTTGAGTGGGAAAAAGATCAATACCCCAAGATTAAGTTTATTCCGCAACAAGAGAAGTATGACCCCACTTTTTTCAAGGGAACACAAGCACAAGATGATCTTCCTATTGGGGAACGTAGTAATTTCAAAAAAATTAGTACGCACACGCAAGATCATGGTGATGCATAGCAACGAGGGGGGAGAGTGTTGTCTATGTACCCTCGTAGACCGAAAGCGGAAGCGTTATGACAACGCGGTTGATGTAGTCGTACGTCTTCACGATCGACCGATCCTCAGTTCCGAATGTACGACACCTCCGTGTTTAGCACCCGTTCAGCTTGGTGACGTCCCATGAACTCACAATCCAGTGGATCTTCAAGGGAGAGCTTTGTCAGCACGACGGCGTGATGGCGGTGTTGATGAAGTTACCAACGTAGGGCTTCGCCTAAGCACCGCTACGATATGACCGAGGTGGATTATGGTGGAGGGGGGCACCGCACACGACTAAGAGAGATCAATGATCAACTTGTGTGTCTATGGGGTGCCCCTGGCCACGTATATAAAGGAGTGGAGGGGGGAGAGGGCCGGCCCCTATGGAGCGCCCTGGAGGAGTCCTACTCCCATCGGGAGTAGGATCCCCCCCTTCCCTAGTTGGACTAGTAGAGAAGGAAGGGGGAGAGAGGGAGGAAGGAAAGGGGGGGGGGGGGCGCCGCCCCCCTCCTAGTCCAATTCGGACCAGAGGGGGAGGGGGTGCATGGCCTGCCCTGGCCTCCTCTCTCTCTCTCCACTATGGCCCATTAAGGCCCATACAATTACCAGGGGGTTCCGGTAACCTCCCGGTACTCCGGTAAAATCCCGATTTCACCCGGAACAATTCCGACGTCCGAATATAGGCTTCCAATATATCGATCTTTACGTCTCGACCATTTTGAGACTCCTCGTCATGTCCGTGATCATATCCGGGACTCCTAACTACCTTCGGTACATCAAAACACAAAAACTCATAATACCGATCGTCATAGAACTTTAAGCGTGCGGACCCTACGGGTTCGAGAACTATGTAGACATGACCGAGACACGTCTCCGATTAATAACCAATAGCGGAACTTGGATGCTCATATTGGTTCCTACATATTCTACGAAGATCTTTATCGGTCAAACCGCATAACAAAATACGTTGTTCCCTTTGTCATCGGTATGTTACTTGCCCGAGATTCGATCGTCGGTATCTCAATACCTAGCTCAATCTCGTTACCGGCAAGTCTCTTTACTCGTTCTGTAATGCATCATCCCGCAACTAACTCATTAATTGCATTGCTTGCAAGGCTTATAGTGATGTGCATTACCGAGAGGGCCCAGAGATACCTCTCCGACAATCGGAGTGACAAATCCTAATATCGATCTATGCCAACTCAACAAGTACCATCGGAGATACCTGTAGAGCACCTTTATAATCACCCAGTTATGTTGTGACGTTTGGTAGCACACAAAGTGTTCCTCCGGTAATCGGGAGTGGCATAATCTCATAGTCATAGGAACATGTATAAGTTATGAAGAAAGCAATAGCAGTAAACTAAAATGATCAAGTGCTAAGCTGGTCAAGTCAATCACATCATTCTCCTAATGATGTGATCCTATTTATCAAATGACAACTCATGTCTATGGTTAGGAAACTTAACCATCTTTGATCAACGAGCTAGTCAAGTGGAGGCATACTAGTGACTCTCTATTTGTCTATGTATTCACACATGTATTATGTTTTCGGTTAATACAATTCTAGCATGAACAATAAACATTTATCATTAAATAAGGAAATAAATAATAACTTTATTATTGCCTCTAGGGCATATTTCCTTCAGTATCCCACTTGCACTAGAGTCAATAATCATTCTAACACCCATGGAGTCTTGGTGCTGATCATGTTTTGCTCGTGAGAGAGGCTTAGTCAACGGGTCTGCAACATTCAGATCCATATGTATCTTGCAAATCTCTATGTCTCCCACCTGGACTTGATCGTGGATGGAATTGAAGCGTGTTTTGATGTGCTTGGTTCTCTTGTGAAATCTGGATTCCTTTGCCAAGGCAATTGCACCAGTATTGTCACAAAAGATTTTCATTGGACCCGATGCACTAGGTATGACACCTAGATCGGATTTGAACTCCTTCATCCAGACTCCTTCATTTGCTGCTTCCGAAGCAGCTATATACTCCGCTTCACACGTAGATCCCGCCATGACGCTTTGTTTAGAACTGCACCAACTGACAGCTCCGCCGTTCAATATAAACACGTATCCGGTTTGCGATTTAGAATCGTCCGGATCAGTGTCAAAGCTTGCATCGACGTAACCATTTACGACGAGCTCTTTGTCACCTCCATAAACGAGAAACATATCCTTAGTCCTTTTCAGGTATTTCAGGATGTTCTTGACCGATGTCCAGTGATCCACTCCTGGATTACTTTGGTACCTCCCCGCTAAACTAATAGCAAGGCACACATCAGGTCTGGTACACAACATTGCATACATGATAGAGCCTATGGCTGAAGCATAGGGAACACTTTTGATTTTCTCTCTATCTTCTGCATTGGTCGGACATTGAATCTTACTCAAATTCACACCTTGTAACACAGGCAAGAACCCTTTCTTTGCTTGATCCATTTTGAATTTCTTCAAAACTTTATCAAGGTATGTGCTTTGTGAAAGTCCTATTAAGCGTCTTGATCTATCTCTATAGATCTTGATGCCCAATATATAAGCAGCTTCACCGAGGTCTTTCATTGAAAAACTCTTGTTCAAATATCCTTTATACCATCCAGAAATTCTATATCATTTCCAATCGACAATATGTCATCCACATATAATATTAGAAATGCTACAGAGCTCCCACTCACTTTCTTGTAAATACAGGCTTCTCCAAAAGTCGGTATAAAACCATATGCTTTGATTACACTATCAAAAGGTTTATTCCAACTCCGAGATGCTTGCACCAGTCCATAAATGGATCGCTGGAGCTTGCACACTTTGTTAGCACCCTTTGGATTGATAAAACCTTCAGGTTGCATCATATACAACTCTTCTTCCAGAAATCCATTCAGGAATGCAGTCTTCACGTCCATTTGCCAAATTTCATAATCATAAAATGCGGCAATTGCTAACATGATTCGGACGGACTTAAGCATCGCTACGGGTGAGAAGGTCTCATCATAGTCAACTCCTTGAACTTATCGAAAACCTTTCGCAACAAGTCGAGCTTTGTAGACAGTAACATTACCATCAGCGTCAGTCTTCTTCTTGAAGATCCATTTATTCTCGATGGCTTGCCGATCATGGGGAAAGTCAACCAAAGTCCACACTTTGTTCTCATACATGGATCCCATCTCAGATTTCATGGCCTCAAGCCATTTTGCAGAATCTGGGCTCATCATCACTTCCTCATAGTTCGTAGGTTCGTCATGGTCAAGTAACATGACCTCCAGAACAGGATTACCGTACCACTCTGGTGTGGATCTTACTCTGGTTGACCTACGAGGTTCGGTAGTAACTTAATCTGAAGTTTCATGATCATCATCATTAGCTTCCTCACTAATTGGTGTAGGTGTCACAGGAACCGGTTTCTGTGATGAACTACTCTCCAATAAGGGAGCAGGTACAATTACCTCATCAAGTTCTACTTTCCTCCCACTCACTTCTTTCGAGAGAAACTCCCTCTCTAGAAAGGATCCATTCTTAGCAACGAATGTCTTGCCTTCGGTTATGTGATAGAAGGTGTACCCAACAGTCTCCTTTGGGTATCCTATGAAGACACATTTCTCCGATTTGGGTTCGTATCAGGTTGAAGCTTTTTCACATAAGCATCGCAGCCCCAAACTTTAAGAAACGACAACTTTGGTTTCTTGCCAAACCATAGTTCATAAGGCGTCGTCTCAACGGATTTAGATGGTGCCCTATTTAACGTGAGTGCAGCTGTCTCTAAAGCATAACCCCAAAACGATAGCGGTAAATCGGTAAGAGACATCATAGATCGCACCATATCCAAAGAAAGTACGACACGACGCTCGGACACACCATTACGCTGTGGTGTTCTGGGTGGCGTGAGTTCCGAAACTATTCCGCATTGTTTCAAATGAAGACCAAACTCGTAACTCAAATATTCTCCTCCACGATCAGATCGTAGAAACTTTATTTTCTTGTTACGATGTTTTTCCACTTCACTCTTGAAATTCTTTGAACTTTTCAAATGTTTCAGACTTATGTTTCATTAAGTAGATATACGCATATCTGCTCAAATCATCTGTGAAGGTGAGAAAATAATGATACCCGCCGCGTGCCTCAATATTCATCGGACCACATACATCAGTATGTATGATTTCCAACAAATCTGTTGCTCACTCCATTGTTCCGGAGAACGGCATTTTAGTCATCTTGCCCATGAGGCATGGTTCGCAAGTACCAAGTGATTTATAATCAAGTGATTCCAAAAGTCCATCAGAATGGTGTTTCTTCATGCGCTTCACACCAATATGACCTAAACGGCAGTGCCACAAATAAGTTCCACTATCCTTATCAACTCTGCATCTTTTGGCTTCAACATTATGAATATGTGTATCACTACTATCGAGATTCATTAAAAATAGACCAGTCTTCAAGGGTGCATGACCATAAAAGATATTACTCATATAAATAGAACAACCATTATTCTCTGATTTAAATGAATAACCGTCTCGCATCAAACAAGATCCAGATATAATGTTCATGCTCAACGCTGGCACCAAATAACAATTATTCAGGTCTAAAACTAACCCCGAAGGTAGAAGTAGAGGTAGCGTGCCGACGGCGATCACATCGACTTTGGAACCATTTCCCACGCGCATCATCACCTCGTCCTTAGCCAATCTTCGCTAATCCGTGGTCCCGCTTTGAGTTGCAAATATTAGCAACAGTAACCAGATCAAATACCAAGTGCTACTGCGAGCTTTAGTAAGGTACACATCAACAACATGTATATCACATATACCTTTATTCACCTTGCCATCCTTCTTATCCGTCAAATACTTGGGGCAGTTCCGCTCAAAGGTGACAGTCCCTTTGCAAAGAGAAGCACTCGGTCTCGTGCTTAGGTCCAGATTTGGGTTTCTTCTCCTGAGCATCAACTTGCTTGCCGTTCTTCTTGAAGTTTCCCTTTACCCTTTTTCTTGAAACTGGTGCTCTTGTTGACCATCAACACTTGATGCTCCTTTTTGATTTCTACCTCCGCAGCCTTTAGCATCGCAAAGAGCTCGGAATTGTCTTATCCATCCCTTGCATGTTATAGTTCATCACAAAGCTCTTGTAGCTTGGTGGCAGTGATTGAAGAATTCTGTCAATGACACTATCATCCGGAAGATTAACTCCCAGTTGAATCAAGTGATTGTTATACCCAGACATTTGGAGTATATGTTCACTAACAGAACTATTCTCCTCCATCTTACAGCTGTAGAATTTATTGGAGACTACATATCTCTCAATCCGGGCATTTGCTTGAAATATTAACTTCAACTCCTGGAACATCTCATATGCTCCATGACGTTCAAAACGTCATTGAAGTCCCGGTTCTAAGCCGTAAAGCATGGCACACTGAACTATCGAGTAGTCATCACTTTGCTTTCCCAGACGTTCATAACATCTGGTTCAGCTCCTGCAGCAGGCTTGGCACCTAGCGGTGCTTCCAGGACGTAATTCTTCTATGCAAGAATGAGGATAATCCTCAAGTTATGGACCCAGTCCATGTAATTTCTACCATCATCTTTCAACTTTGCTTTCTCAAGGAACGCATTAAAATTCAACGGAACAACAGCACAGGCATCTATCTACAACAACATAGACAAGCAAAATACTATCAGGTACTAAGTTCATGATAAATTAAAGTTCAATTAATCATATTTAAGAACTCCCACTTAGATAGACATCCCTCTAATCATCTAAGTGATCACGTGATCCAAATCAACTAAACCATGTCTGATCATCACGTGAAATGGAGTAGTTTTCAATGGTGAACATCACTATGTTGATCATATCTACTATATGATTCACGCTCGACCTTTTCGGTCTCAGTGTTCCGAGGTCGTATCTGCATATGCTAGGCTCGTCAAGTTTAACCCGAGTATTTCTGCGTGTGCAAAACTGGCTTGCACCCGTTGTATGTGAATGTAGAGCTTATCACACCCGATCATCACATGGTGTCTCGGCACGACGAACTTTGGCAACGTAGAGCTTACCGCTTAGTGATAAAGTAAAGCAATTACAGGGCAATTGCATTGCATACAATAAAGCGACAACCATATGGCTCCTGCCAGTTGCCGATAACTCCGTTACAAAACATGATCATCTCATACAATATAATATAGCATCATGCCTTGACCATATCACATCACAACATGCCCTGCAAAAACAAGTTAGATGTCCTCTAATTTGTTGTTGCAAGTTTTACGTGGCTGCTACGGGCTGAGCAAGAACCGTTCTTACCTACGCATCAAAACCACAATGATATTTCGTCAAGTTAGTGATGTTTTAACCTTCAACAAGGACCGGGCGTAGTCACACTCGGCTCAACTAAAGTTGGAGAAACTGACACCCGCCAGGCACCTATGTGTGAAGCACGTCGGTAGAACCAGTCTCGCGTAAGTGTACGTGTAATGTCGGTCCGGGCCGCTTCATCCAACAATACCACCGAACCAAAGTATGATAGGTTGGTAAGCAGTATGACTTGTATCGCCCACAACTCACTTGTGTTCTACTCGTGCATATAACATCTACGCATAAACCTGCCTCGGATGTCACTGTTGGGGAACGTGGTAATTTCAAAAAAATTCCTACGCACACGCAAGATCATGGTGATGCATAGCAACAAGAGGGGAGAGTGTTGTCTACGTACCCTCATAGACTGAAAGAGGAAGCGTTATGACAAAGCGGTTGATGAAGTCGTACGTCTTCACGATCGACCGATCCTCAGTACCGAATGTATGGCACCTCCATGTTCAACACACGTTCAGCTCGGTGACGTCCCGCGAACTCACAATCCAGTAGAGCTTTGTCAGCACGACAGCGTGATGACGGTGTTGATGAAGTTACCGACGCAGGGCTTCGCCTAAGCACCGCTACGATATGACCGAGGTGGATTATGGTGGAGGGGGGCACCGCACACGGCTAAGAGAGATCAATGATCAACTTGTGTGTCTATGGGGTGCCCCTTGGCCACGTATATAAAGGAGCGGAGGAGGGGGGAGAGGGTCGGCCCCTATGGCGCGCCCTAGAGGAGTCCTCCCACCGGGAGTAGGATCCCCCTTCCCTAGTTGGACTAGGAGAGAAGGAAGGGGGAGAGAGGGAGGAAGGAAAGGGGGGCGCCGCCCCCCTCCTAGTCCAATTCAGACCAGAGGGGAGGGGGTGCGCGGCCTACCCTGGCCTCCTCTCTCTCTCTCCACTATGGCCCATTAAGGCCCATACAATTATCGGGGGGTTCCGGTAACCTCCCGGTACTCCGGTAAAATCCCGATTTCACCTGGAACTATTCCGATGTCCAAATATAGGCTTCCAATATATCGATCTTTACGTCTCGACCATTTTGAGACTCCTTGTCATGTTCGTGATCATATCCGGGACTCTGAACTGCCTTCGGTACATCAAAACACAAAAACTCATAATACCGATCGTCACAGAACTTTAAGCGTGCGGACCCTACGGGTTCGAGAACTATGTAGACATGACAAAGACACGCCTCCGGTCAATAACCAATAGCGGAACCTGGATGCTCATATTGGTTCCTACATATTCTACGAAGATCTTTATTGGTCAGAACGCATAATAACATATGTTGTTCCCTTTGTCATCGGTATGTTACTTGCCCGAGATTTGATCATCGGTATCTCAATACCTAGCTCAATCTCGTTACCAACAAGTCTCTTTACTCGTTCTGTAATGCATCATCCCGCAACTAACTCATTAATTGCATTGCTTGCAAGGCTTATAGTGATGTGCATTATCGAGAGGGCCCAGAGATACCTCTCCGACAATCGGAGTGACAAATCCTAATCTCGATCTATGCCAACTCAACAAGTACCATCGGAGACACCTGTAGAGCACCTTTATAATCACCAGTTATGTTGTGACGTTTGGTAGCACACAAAGTGTTCCTCCGGTAATCGGGAGTTGCATAATCTCATAGTCATACGAACATGTATAAGTTATGAAGAACACAATAGCAGTAAACTAAAACGATCAAGTGCTAAGCTAACGGAATGGGTCAAGTCAATCACATCATTCTCCTAATGATGTGATCCTGTTTTTCAAATGACAACTCATGTCTATGGTTAGGAAACTTAACCATCTTTGATCAATGAGGTAGTCAAGTAGAGGCATACTAGTGACACTCTGTTTGTTTATGTATTCACACATGTATTATGTTTCCGGTTAATACAATTCTAGCATGAATTATAAACATTTATCATGAAATAAGGAAATAAATAATAACTTTAATATTGCCTCTAGGGCATATTTCGTTCACTTCCACCACTAGACCACAAGCTAAAAGGCAAAGACAAGCTTCAAGAAGAGACTGATTCATTTGAAGAAGCTCCTAAGGCCATGGTCAAGTGGGTTCCCAAGACTATGTCAAGTTCTACTTCATCAAGTACGACTACAATTCCAAGGATTCCCATCAAGTTGATGTGGATCCCAAAGAAGAAGAACTAGAGAGTTCTTGAGGGTGACTCCGCCATACTTCACTCACATTCTTTTTGGCAAGGACAAGTGCAATCAACATTCATATCTTGCACTAGTTCAGGGAATCACAAACCCTCTTGTTGGTAAGACAAGGGACAAGGTAACCTAATGCTTTCATCGACATCATCATATGTGTGTTTCACTCTATGTCTATGGATATCCTTGCATGTTCCTTGTGGGACTAACCCATGTAGGTATTGAAAGTGCAACACTCCAATGGATTGCTCCAAATGATCTACATCAACACTGAGCATCCACATCTTCTACATCTACATGAAGTCATCATCGATAAAACCCAAGGTTAGTTCATCCCTCTCAGGGGGGATATCACATCTAGGGGGAGCTTTACTCTAAGAATTGAGCTAAAGCAACTCTAGTGATGTGAACACAACAATGCTTTATGTAAAAGTGGTAAGCCCACTTGTTCTTAAACGATGAGTATGACCTATGATCAAATGTTCTCATTTGACTCCTCAGTCGATATACTCATATATAGATGACCTAGTCATCGCCAATTGCTTGATAGATGCTAGAGTGCATGTGCATGTGAGGGAGTCCTGGACTAAGGGGTCCTCGGGTGTCCGGCCTGTTATCCATGGGTCGGACTGATGGGCTGTGAAGACCGAAGACTGTACCCGTGTCCGGACTGGACTCTACTTGGCGTGGAAGGCAAGCTTGGCGACCGATCATGAAGATTCCTTCTTATGTAACCTACTCTATGTAAATCCTAGACCCCCCCGATGTCTATATAAACCGGAGGGGTTAGTCCGGAAAGGACACATTACCATAGTCATATGGGCTAGACTTCTAGGGTTTAGCCATTACGATCTCGTGGTAGATCAACTCTTGTAACACTCATATTCATCAAGATCAATCAAGCAGGAAGTAGGGTATTACCTCCATAGATAGGGCCTGAACCTGGGTAAACATTGTGTCCCCCGTCTCCTGTTACCATCGATCCTAGACGCACAGTTCGGGACCCCCTACCCGAGATCCGCCGGTTTTGACACCGACATTGGTGCTTTCATTGAGAGTTCCACTGTGCCGTCGATGAAAGGCTCGATGGCTCGCCTTGTCCTTAAAGACAACATCACCACCGGGGTAGCTCTGGCCCCTGGCCAAACCCTCCGTCTGGGCGACTTTACTATGATCGCCCGTTCGGCCGTTGAACCGACGATGACCTCTCGGGTCATCGAAAACCCCCTTCGCATCAATTCCGAGCACTCCAAACAGATGGATCCGGTTGAGTTTTCATCCTTAAACGAGCTCCTAGATCACATTGCCGCTTTGGGAATCGCCACAGATTATGATCGGATCGGGCCTAAAACCGATCAGGGAGAAACCGAAACTCCATCGGTCACCCACCAGATTGCGGTAGTCTTGGAGCAGGACGGCGAGTCTTCCTCCATATCAAAGACGGACTATGTTCGGATCGCCGTCCATGAAGAGCTGGATACTCACCCGCGAAAGGATGCGACCAGCCCTCCGAACATAGAATCGGACGGCGGTCTCGAACAAGCAGAAGATATTCCGGAACCCGGACTATCAAGCCCAGAAGGTCATCACACTCTGGATAATCGGCCAGGTCGGGGTTCAGATTTAATTCCACCCACCCACCCGGACATAGACGCTCTCATGAGCATAAAACAACAGTCTCAGGAAAAGGTCCACCACTTCTGGGCCAGATTCCTCCTTGTCAAGGACAAGGTAAAAGATTGCCATGACGAGGACGCAATATCAACATTCTGCAAAAATTGTGCGGACGAAGGAATCCTCAACGCGATCAATCGCCACCGCATACTGAAATTCACTGACTTAGGAACCATCGTACAAAAGTACAGGGCGATGGAGAGCACCTGGGAAACTCGGGCAGCTCGCTGGGAACCGTCAGTAACAACCCAACTCCCCCCACAGGCGAAAAGGGCGCACCCTTGTGGCACGCCCAGTCCAACAGTCAAGAAACACAAAGCCGCTATACGATACGGCACCATTTTGGAGGGGTGGCTCGATGGCCCATGCAAAATACATACAACAATAGATATCGTGGCAACCCACAGCCTTAGAGCATGTTGGATACTACGACAGGTAGCCAAGAGCGGCGAGGACATTCTTATCAAGGACGCCCCGGAACAACGTCCCCCAGAAGACGACAACCCAAGAGTATTGACGGTCTTTGAGACATTCACTTCAAACAACAAGCACAAAAGGGCACTTCGCGAGCTCGATGAAGTCTGCCAAATTGCTGTAATAAACCCATGGAACGACACGACTATAACATTCAACGCCGGTGTCACGCCCAATATGCGACCCTATCCAAAAGGAACTCGACGGTCCCACCAAGGATAGACCCGCATATTGAGACGCTTTTGCAAGGTGGATATCATTACATCAACATTACATAATACATAGGTATACATACATAAGGCACAAATGCCACAAGAATACATCAACATCATATACAAGATCAACATCCAACTACGGATGAAACATAAACAGAAGCTCAAATGACATCCACCCTGCTAGCCCAGGCTGCCGACCTGGAACCTATCCCCTGATCGAAGAAGCAGATGAAGAACTCCAACACAAATAAACATCGCTCTCGCGTCATGATCATCGCGAAACCTGTACCTGCAACTGTTGGGTAGTAATCTGTGAGCCATGAGGACTCAGCAATCCCATTACCATGGGTATCAAGACTAGCAAAGCTTAATGGGAAAGGAAGGGGTAAAGTGGTGAGGTTGCAGCAGCGACTAAGCATATATGGTGGCTAACATACGCAAATGAGAGCGAGAAGAGAAACAAAGGGCGATCGTCAACTAGTAATGATCAAGAAGTGATCCTGAACTCCTACTTACGTCCGACATAACCCGAAACCGTGTTCTCCTCTCGATCAACCCGAAAAGAGACACTCCGCAGTTACGCTTTACGGTTGGTGTATTTTAGAAGAGTTTGCTTCAAGTTTACTACAACCGGATATTAACAAATTCCCATCGCCACATAACCGCGGGCACGGCTCTCGAAAGTTTATACCTGCAGGGTGTCCCAACTTAGCCCATGATAAGCTCTCGCGATCAACGAAGGATATTCCTTCTCCCGGGAAGACCCGATCAGTCTCGAATCCGGCTACAAGACATTTCGATAGCAATAAAACAAGACCAAGAAGACCTCCGGCGTGCCGACACCCCGATAGTAGCAGCGTATCTCGCCTCGAGCCACGACCGGATGAGCGAGACGTCGACGGCAACCGACGATACCCCAAGTTGCCTCGGGCGGCACCGCAAGTGGCTCTAGTTTGGACCAACACTTAGACAAGCATTGGCCCGGGGCTAAAATAAAGATGACCCTTGGGATGCGCGACTCCCAAGGGAAAAAGGTGATAGGTCGGGCAAATGGTAAAACCAATGTTGGGCCTTCTTTGGAAAAGTCTTATTCAAAGCGAACTGTCAAGGGGTCCCATAAATCACCCGACGCGTTAGGGACGCAAAATCCGGGAACATAATACCGATATGACGGAAACTAGGGCGGCAAGAGTGGAATAAAACACGGGCATAAGGCCGAGCCTTCCACCCTTTACCAAGTATATAGATGCATTAATTAAATAAGATATATTGTGATATCCCAACAAGTAAACATGTTCCAACAAGGAACAACATCTCCATGTTCAACAAGGAACAAACTTCATCTTCACCTGCAACTAACAACACTATAAGAGGGGCTGAGCAAAGCGGTAACATAGCCAAACAACGGTTTGCTAGGAAGGGTGCAAAAGGTTAGAGGCTGACATGGCAATTTGGGAGGCTTGAGGAACAGGTAATAGGTAGCGCAGCATAGCGATAGAACGAAGTAACTAGCATAGCAATGATAGTAATGAGATCCAGGGTAGCGGTCATCTTGCCTGAAATCCCGCAAGGAAGAAGAACGAGTCCATGAAGAAGATGAACGGATGAAGCCGAACCAAGCGTAGACGAACGAATCCTCACGATCGCAACGAAACAGGAACTAACAAGAAGCACACAACAAGGTAAACACACCACACATGAACAAGACATGATGCACAACAAGCATGATGCATGACAAAGCTACATGAAGCTACTCATGGCAAGAGATGATGCATACAAGAGCAACACATCAAAGCAAGTTTAAATGAGGCCGGAAACAACATATAACAATTCCGGTAAGTCCTCATATGCAAATTTCGAAATTGGTCCAGAACTGAATAAACCTTATGTTCAAGTTGTTAAACAACAATTTAAGATGCACCACGATGATCTACACGAGATTCTAGTCAAGTTACATATAAAGTTCATTTAATTCGGAGCTACGGCCTAGAAGATATGCGCAAAACAAGTTAAACATGGCATTGATGCAAAATGCATACAAACATCAAGCAAACACCTCAAAACAAGGATGCAACATAATAATATGAAACTACATGCGAATCTAAGCAAGTTTCATATAGAGCACACTCAAAACGGAGCAACGGTTCAACACATACACTCTATACAAGTCATGACAACAATCTGTCCAAAACAGCAACTAGGCATATTGCAAGCATCAAAACAACATGCTACAGGACCTCAACATGAGAACAAAAGGCATGGGCATGATTTACAGGTAAAGCATTACAAAACATGAACACTGAGCTATCTCCAGAAATCACTATAACATGCTCAAAAACACATGGCAAGATTGCAAATAATAACAGTTTCAGACTTTAGCAGAAATAACAACAGGTTGCAATGTTTAGAGCTATCAAACAACATGTTACAGCAAGCTATCAAGTCAAACTAGAGCATGGCATGAATCTACTCAAAGCATATAACAAAAGTCCTTTACTGACCATAAGCCAAAAAGGATCAGAAGATATGATGGCACCCATGTAAACATGGCAAGTTATATGACAGATTCATACATGACTGGAACAACGATAAGTAGGCATGTTGGTGAGCTTCAAACACTCACTACAGAGCAATACATGGCATGGCAAGGCAACCAACAACAAGAAGACATGTCATAGAAGCTATACATGGCAAGAACAACATCATAGCATACAAGGATCAACTACAACAACCTTGGCAAAATTGAATAACATGTAAACAACCTGCCAGGAAACATTTTATAGCAAAAGTAGAGCTCGATTGACTCAAGCTATGGCACTCCATAATTGCAAACAAGGGCATGGATGGATAGAGCAAGACATGTAGAACAAAACATCCTTACTGAAGTATCTCAAAATAAGCATGGAACTCTCTGTAGCATCAAGTTAACATGGCATAAAAATATCAGCAAAACAGGGGCTGAAATCAGCAACATCATGAAGCCTAGTTTGCATGCTTGTGCTAGTCACCACAGAGATCACAAAAATACATGGCATACACCCCTGTAAAGATGGCATGGCATATTACAAAACACATGTAGGACTCAAGTTCATAGGATGCACACATCAATCATGGCAAAAATGACAAAAGTGCATGTTCTGATAAGAATCTGAAACTAACATCACATAGCACTATTCCAACAGCATTTCGGGCATCAAGATGAGCTCAAATGAAAATGCTGCAATGAGATGAAATTATCTACTCTTCGAGACGGACAATTTGACATATTACACGCACGAAACGGAGCTACGGATGCAGAGTTATGATGCGATGAAAATGCATGAAAATATAAGAAAACTGGGGACTTAGGATTTCGGGGGTCAACCTCATGGCACGGGCTTCGAGGATCGCCGGATCTCGTCAGAATTTGCGGCCGGAGTAGATGCCGGAGAGGAGGGGACGCCGGAGACGGGCGGATCCGGGGCGGCCGGAGCTCCCGCGGCCGGATCCGGGAGGAAGAGGGCGGGTCGCTTGGCAGAGGCGGTGGTGGCCTTGGCTGGCTGGACATGTCCGGCACGACGCGGATATGTCCGGCGGCGGGAGGAGGACGAAAGCTAGGGTTTCGGGGGAGTTAGACCGCGAATTTCGGAGGGGGAGGTGTATTTATAGGTAGAGGGAGCTAGGAGTGTCCAAATGAGGTGCGGTTTTCGGCCACGCGATCGTGATCGAACGACCGAGAGCATGGAGGGGAGTTTGGTGGATTTTGGGCCACTTTGGAAGGGGTGTTGGGCTGCAACTTAAAGAGGGCTTTTACGGTTACCCGGTTAACCGTTGGAGTATCAAACGACCTCCAAATGACCCGAAACTTGACAGGCGGTCTACCGGTGCTATACCAAGGCCGCTTGGCAAACCTCGGTCCATTCCGAGACCGTTTAACACCCGCACACGAAAAGAGGTAAAAGGGGACACCGGGGGACATAGGAGTGCCGGATTGCAAAACGGACAACGGGGAAAATGCTCGGATGCATGAGACGAACACGTATGCAAAAAGAGATGCACATGATGACATGATATGAAATGCATATGATGACATGATAAAATGCAACACGCAAGCAAATGACATGGCAATGACGGCGAATAACTGGCAGACACCTGGCGCATCGAATCCGGGGCATTACAGCCGGTGACTAACCAAAGTACAGAACAGTATGAGCGCCAGCCGTGTTAGTCCTCAGTCCCATCGTGGATGGGTTTCGACTCACCAAGGTCCTCATGGACGGCGGCAACGGACTAAATCTCATTTATGAGGACACACTCCATAAAATGGAAATGGACAGAAGCCGCATCAAGCAAAGTAACACAACCTTCTGGGGAATTATTCCTAGTCGGGAGGCGCGGTGCGCGGGCAAAATCACACTTGACGTGGTATTCGGCACACCGGAGAACTATTGGTCCGAAGAAATAACTTTCCAAGTGGCCCCTTTCAGCAGCGGGTATCACGCCCTGTTGGGGTGGGATGCTTTTACACGCTTCCAAGCTATACCTCATTACGGGTATATGAAGCTCAAAATGCCCGGACCAAACGGTATAATCACTCTCGTAAGTGATCCGGACATAGCACTCCGCGCAGAAAACAAAACCGCATCCCTGGACCTGGAGGCGCTATCCGAAGCGCTCGCGGCCGCACTCCGCTCCACGGTGGACAGGGACGATGTGATCCTCGACAAACGCCCCAAATCCACCTCATTCAAACCAGCAGAAGAAATAGTCAAATTCCAGGTCCACCCAACGGACCCCAAGAAGACAACATCTATCGGAGCTCAACTGAACCCAACAGTTGACGCTGCACTACGATAATTCCTGCGTGAAAACTGGGACATATTTTCCTGGCACCGTTCGGATATGCCAGGAATCCCACGCGAGTTGTCCGAACATAGCCTCAACATATTAAAGGGATTTAAACCAGTCAAGCAAACACTACGACACTTTTCCAAACCCAAGCGACAAGCCATGGGGGAGGAGCTGGCCAAGCTCATCGAGGCCGGATTCATTAGAGAAATCAAGCATCCGGACTGGCTGGCAAACCTGGTGATGGTACCAAAGAAGGATAAATCCTGGCGCCTGTGCGTCGACTTGAAGGATCTCAACAAGGCTTGCCCTAAGGATCTTTTTCCCCTTCCCCGCATTGATCAAATCATTGACGCCACCGCAGGACACCACTCACTGTGTTTCCTCGATGCATATTCCGGATACCATCAAATCAAAATGAAGGAATCCGATCAAGTTGCAACAACATTTATTACCCCATATGGGCCATTCTGCTTCAACACTATGCCCTTCAGGCTCAAGAACGCCCGCGCGACATACCAACGCATGATTCAAACATGCTTGGAGAAACAGATCTGCAAAACGGTAGAAGCTTACGTCGATGACGTCATCATCAAAACTAGGCATGTCGAAACACTAATAGACGACTTACGTCTTACGTTTAACAACCTCCGAGCATATGACATTAAGCTCAACCCGGAAAAGTGTGTCTTCGGCGTCCCCGCTGGAAAGCTGCTGGGCTTCATTGTTTCCAATAGAGGAATCGAAGCAAATCCGGCTAAAATCCGAGCTCTATCACAGTGGCTACACCAACAGACCTCAAACAGGTCCAAAAACTGGTGGGATGCATGGCAGCACTAAGCCGCTTTATCTCCAGACTAGGAGAAAAGGCACTAACACTCTATCGCCTCTTACGGCGCACCGATAACTTCGAATGGACAGACACGGCGACTGCCGGACTGGAGGAAATAAAGACCCTCCTAGCAAGCAATCCAATCTTGGCCGCACCAAACGCGGGTGAACCCATGTTGTTATACATATCGGCAACATATCAGGTGGTGAGCACCGTGCTCGTCGTCGAACGAGAACAGGACGGACACAAATTCCCACTTCAAAAACCAGTATACTACGTATCTACTATTCTCACACCATGCAAATCTCGGTACCCCCACTACCAAAAGATAGCATACATGGTCTTCATGGCATCCCGCAAGCTATGACACTACTTCCAGGAGTGTTCAATCACGGCGGCTTCTGAGGTCCCACTCAATGACATAATAAACAACCGCGATGCCACGGGACGTATCGCCAAATGGGCCATAGAGCTACTTCCATTCGACATAACATACAAGCCACGTCGAGCCATCATATCTCAAGTACTGGCCGACTTCGTCGCCGAATGGACAGAGGCCGAACTCCCTAAAGAGTATGGCGCATACTCCAACTGGGTCATGTACTTTGACGGCTCCAAAATGTTGGCAGGACTAGGAGCGGGAGTCGTATTAACATCCCCCACTGGAGACATTGTCCAGTATGTACTCTAGATATTATACAGAGACTCCAACAACGCAGCCGAATACGAGGCCCTACTGCATGGTCTTCGAATGGCCACATCCATGGGAATACAACGCCTGGAGGTGCACGGGGACTTGAACCTCGCGATATCTCAGATAAACGGCGACTTTGACGCCAAAGATCCAAAGATGGCAGCTTATCGCAATGCCGTATTAAAAATGTCGGCTCGGTTCGAGGGACTTTAGTTTCATCACGTTGCCTGAGAAAGCAATCAAACAACGGATGTCCTGGCCCGCATCGGTGCTAAGCGCGACCCCGTCCCACCTAACATCTTCCTGGAAAGGCTCTTCAAGCCATCCGTGGTGTGGCAAGGGGAGGGCGGCGACCACAGTTCAGATCCGAACACAACCTCAAATCCCGAACATACAGACAGCGCCGAGGGTGCAGCCGCCGAAATAACACCGTCGGCCCATCTCATCATGGCAGTCATTGCCCCATGGACCGAACCCTTCTTGGCCTACATTAATAGGAAGGAGCTTCCCGATGACCAGAATGAGGCTCGCCTCGTTGTCAGGCGTTCGAAGGCCTATAAGGTTCACGATGGAGAGCTCTACAAGAAAAGCACTACCGGAGTACTTCAAAGATGTATCTCCGAAGAAGAGGGGCGGCAGCTTTTAGCGGAAATTCACGCTGGCCTTGGCGGACACCACGCCGCAGCTCGGGCCCTCATTAGCAAAGCCTTTCGCACTGGTTTTTATTGGCCGATAGCCCGAGCGGACGCACATGACCTTGTCCAACGCTGTGTCGGATGCCAGCTCTTCGCTAACTGAGAGAGTCCTGGATTAGGGGGTCTCCGAACAGCCGGACTATATCCTTTGGCCAGACTATTGGACTATGAAGATACAAGGTTGAAGACTTCATCCCGTGTCCAGATGGGGCTTTCCTTGGCGCGGAAGGCAAGCTTGGCAATACGGATATGTAGATCTCCTCCCTTGTAACCGACTCTGTGTAACCCTAGCCCCTCTGTGTCTATATAAACCGGAGGGTTTAGTCAAATAGGATAACAACAATCATACTATAGGCTAGCTTCTGGGGTTTAGCCTCTACGATCTCGTGGTAGATCAACTCTTGTAATACTCATATCATCAAGATCAATCAAGGAGGAAGTAGGGTATTACCTCCATCAAGAGGGCCCAAACACAGGTAAACATTGTGTCCCCGCCTCCTGTTACCATCCGCCTTAGGCGCATACAGATTGGGACCCCCTCCGAGATCCGCCCGATTTGACACCGACATTGGTGCTTTCATTGAGAGTTCCACTGTGTCGTCACCGTAAGGCTTGATGGCTCCTTCGATCATCGGTAACGATGCGGTCCAGGGTGAGGTTTTCCTCCCCGGACAGATCTTCATATTCGGCGGCATCGCACTGCGGGCCAACTCGCTTTGCCATCTGGAGCAGATCGAGAGCTACACCCCTGGCCACTAGGTCAGGTTCGGAAACTTGAACTACACTGCTGACATCCGCGGAGACTTGATCTTCGACGGATTCGAGCCCATGCCAGGTGCACCGCACGATCACGACGAGCATGATTTAGCTCTACCGTCGGACAGTGTTCGGGAGATCACACCTGCAGCTACTCCGGCCCTCGATCCGGAGCAAATTGCGCCATCCGAGGACGGGTGGATAGACCCCGCCATGGAGGCCACACACTCAGCGGCGATGGAGCCGGATACTGACTTCATCCCTCACGAGAGCCATGTTGTCGAATCACTAGATTCATCTCCGGCCACGGACTCCGAGCCGCCTGCGTCCGTGCCTATCGAATCCGATTGGGCGCCGATCATGGAGTTTACCTCCGCGAATATCTTTCAGCACTCGCCTTTCGGCGATGTGCTTAATTCATTAAGGTCTCTCTCCTTTTCAGGAGAACCTTGGCCGAACTATGTCCGGCTAGAACGGGATGCGGACGATGAAGAAATTCACTCCCCACCCACCACCCACTTAGTAGCCACTGTCGACAATTTAACCGACATGCTCGACTTCGACTCCCAAGACATCGACGGTATGGACGACGATGCAGGAGATGAATTGGAACCACCGCCCACAGGGCGCTGGACCACCACCTCATCATATGATATATACATGGTGGATACCCCCAAAGAAGGCAATGGTGATAAGACAGCGGAGGATGACCCCTCCAAGAAGCAACCCAAGCGCCCACGTCAGCGGCGCCTCTCTAAGTCCCGCCATAGCAAAAGTAGTGATACCGGCACAAGATACAATGACACTCCGGATAGTGCCGAAGACGACAACAATCCCCTCCAGCAAGATTTAGAGCGGGAGGGTGAACAAGCTAGCCCTCCAGAACGGGCAGCACATGAAGAAGCGGAGGAGGAAAATTACATGCCTCTCTCCGAAGACGAGGTGAGCCTCGGCGACGAAGAATTTATCGTGCATGAGGATCTCGTCGAGCAGGAGCGCTTCAAGCGCCGGCTAATAGCTACAGCAAATAGTCTGAAGAAAAAGCAACAATAGCTTCGAGCTGATCAAGATTTGCTAGCAGACAGATGGACCGAAGTCCTTGCGGCCGAGGAATACGAACTCGAACGCCCAACCAAAAGTTATCCAAAGCGCAGGTTGCTACCTCAACTAGAGGAGGAAGCATTGAAACCTACATCACCAGCGTATGATGCGGCTGATTGGCCACCTCGTGGCCGAGACAGAGAGGCATTTCAGCCCGAAGTCCAGCCCGCACCCCGCCGCCAATCAAACAAAAATACCAAGGCCCGGGGCAACACGCGGGACCTGCGAGGTGTATTGGAAAACAAGGACATGCAAGGTCAATCTACGGATCCCGGGGGCGCGCACCAACACGTGACGATGATCGTCATGCTGGATACACTACAAGTAAATCCGGCCGAGCCGAACACGGCAGACAAGATTCGTATGAACTGCGTCATGATATAGCCCGGCACAGAGGCGCCGCACACCCCCTATGCTTCACCGATGAAGTAATGGATCACGAATTCCCAGAAGGGTTTAAACCCGTAAACATTGAATCATACGATGGTACTACAGACCCCGTGGTATGGATAGAAGACTTCTTCCTCCACATTCACATGGCCCGCGGGGATGACCTACATGCCATCAAGTATCTCCTGCTAAAACTCAAAGGGTCGGCTCGACATTGGCTCAATAGCTTGCCGGCAAACTCCATCAGAAGCTGGGAGAGCCTAGCAGAGGCATTCCTGGACAATTTCTAGAGCACTTATGTGCGGCCGCCGGACGGTGACGATTTAAGTCATATAACTCAGCAGCCAGGGGAATCGGCCAGGAAATTCTAGACCCGGTTCCTAACCAAGAAGAACCAAATAGTCGACTGTCCGGATGCAGTGGCCTTAGCGGCATTTAAGCATAATATCCGTGACGAATGGCTCGCCCGGCACCTCGGCCAAGAGAAGCCAAAATCCATGGCAGCCCTCATGACACTTATGACCCGCTTTTGTGCGGGCGAAGATAGCTGGTTGGCTCGTAGTACCAATACAACAAGCAAACCTAGCATATCAGAAGCTAGGGATAGCAACGGCAAACCACGACGCAACAAACACAAGCGCCGTAAATATGGTGAAAACACCGAAAATACGGCAGTTAATGCCTGGTTCAGGGGCTCAAAGTCCGATCAGCGGAAAGGGCCACGTAAAAATAAAAATCCGGGTCCATCCAGTCTGGACCGCATACTCGATCGTCAATGCCAAATTCATGGCACCCCAGAAATGCCAGCCACCCATACAAACAGAGAATGCCGGGTCTTCAAACAAGCCGGCAGGGCAGGCGCTAAAGACGAAAGGGGGTCTCAAAGCAACGATAGCAACGAAGAGCCCAGACCACCGAACACAGGAGGGCAAAAGAAATTTCCCCCGCATATTCAATCGGTGAATGTGGTAAATACCACCCAAATTACCAACTCGGACCAGATATGCATCCTTAGGGATAGCGACTCAACGGAACTAGTCGTCCCACAATATAAACTGGGGCCGGTCACCTTCAACCGCACGGATCGCCCGGTTAGCGCCAATCAGGGAAATCCAGCCGCATTAGTCCTCGACCCAATAATAGAAGGGTTCCATCTCACTCGAGTCCTTATGGACGGCGGCAACAGTCTAAATCTGCTTTACCAGGAGACAGTGCGCAAGATGGGCATCGATCATTCGGTGATCAAACCCACTAAAGCCACTTTCAGAGGCATTATACCAGGTGAGGAGGCTCGTTGTACAGGCTCCATTACCCTTGAGGTAGTCTTCGGATCACCAAAAAATTACCGTATCGAAGAGTTAAACTTCAAAATCGTCCCTTTCCACAGTGATTATCAAGCACTGCTTGGACGAACCACATTCGCTCGATTCAACGCAGTGCCACATTATGCCTACCGTACGCTCAAGATGCCCGGTCCACGCGGCGTCATCACGGTTAATGGTAAGGCCGAACCTTCTCTTGGCACCAACATGTACACCACTGCCTTAGCAGCAGAAACAACGAGCAGCACCTTGCAGCCGAACCTCGAGCGGACGTCCAGGCCTCCGGACACCGCCAAGGGACTCCGAACTACTTCGCGGAAGGATAGCCCAGCCCAGGCTCAACTAAAACACTCCGGCGAAGGCCAGGACAGGCCGAACTCAGCGGCTCAACCACCCTCCGGCACATAAATATTTCTTACATTTCCTTCACAGGTTCACCTTTGCGCCGACCAGGATGGGCTATACGAAGGCAGCTTGAACGCGTAAGGGAATCCTTAGACATCCCCCGCAGTGACCGTCCGGCTATACTACGGATCCGCACTCAGCCTCTTCCCCTGGTCTCAGCAGGTTCCGCAATCATATTCCTTTTTTATCGCATTACTTGTACCCATACGCATAGACGTACTATTCAAATACAACATGTGGATTTATATGACGTTTACCTGTTGTTATTTCTTATTGACATTATTCTGTCAAGTGGCATCCGTACACAACGATATGCCTTAAAATATCCAGGGGCTTCGTTTTACCCATAACACGGCAGTAAAGTCCGAACACCTTCATGGAAGTTCGGCACCCCGAACTTATAGCATTATATGCATCAGCTCTGAATCATGTCTTGGGTCAATAGTTGGGTTTGCCCGGATCCCATGTTTTGGTACCTTGCGTTCCGCTATATCGGCTAAGGTAGCACTTTGGAGAACTCTGCGATTGTGTCGGTTCTTCGAACGAGCACCTCGAAGAAAGCGGCAAAACTGTTGTCATGATACGGCGAGAGCTGGTCAGCTGTTCGAGAGGTCATAAAATCTTTAAGGATTTCTCCCGCATAATGCCATAACCAATGCAGCGTGTGATGGATCGGTTTTTTCTCTGATCAGGTGCTTACAGAGCCCCCAGTACGGTATTCTGAGCACCAGGGGCTGCGCCGACCATACTAAAGCTCCTATGGCTAAGTGAGAGTGATAAAGCCCTACAGTCTGATTGCCTGGTTCGTTGTGCTGACCACCTCCTTCGAAGGACCCAAAACTGGGATAAAGAGTGCTCAGGTTTATCCCGAACACCCCCGTACTTCATACGTGGGGGCAGAAGCCGACGAATGGCCAACTCTCATATTTAATATATAAAACGGCCGCACAGGAGGGTAAACTTTCATATAACAGGCAGTAAATAATATAATTGACCTTGTTTAAACATTACAAAGGACAACATGATTTGCATTCATGGAAATATAAAGTCCTTGGTGCATAGCTCTGCGGCAAGGTAGGATCCTTTCAGGACACTCTCATAATATAACTCGGGCTTGCGATGCTCCTTCCCCTCCGGCGGTCCTTCGGTCATCAACTTTTCAGCATCCATCTTCCCCTAGTGCACCTTTGCGCGGGCGAAGGCCATTTGTGCACCCTCTATACAGACCGACCGCTTGATGATGTCAAGTCGAGGATAGGCACTCACAAGCCGCTTCACGAGCCCGAAGTAGCTAGTTGGGATCGGCTCAGCAGGCCATAGCCGGATAATCAAATCCTTCATGGCTAGTTCTGCCGCCTTCTCTAGTTCGATCAGCTGTTTCAGTTGATCGGCAAAAGGCACCGGATAATTCGGTGCCAAATACTGTGACCAGAAGAGCTTATCCGCAGTATTCCTTTCTTCGGCTCGGTAGAATTAAGCGACATCTGATATGCTGCGAGGTAGCTCGGCAAATACCCCTGAGAAATCCGGATTCAAAATTATAAACGTAAGTCTCCCCCCCCCCAAATACTTACCCTATAGGGAAAGAGCCTTACCAGCCGCGATCTTTCTCGCCTCTTGGATCTCCTGCAGGGCGCTTCGGGTTTTCCCCCGGGCATTGCTCGTGGCCTGATGAGCCTTGGTAAGTTTGGATTCTTTCTCCATTAAACTCTGCTCCAAGGTCTCGCATTTCCTTACGGGCTCTTGTAGCTCCTGCTCAGCTTTAATAACCCTGGCCTCGTGCTTCTCACGAAGAGCCTGCTCAGTGGCTGCCTTTTTCTCGGCCTCGGCCACAGCCTTCTTGAGGGCTTCGACTTCGGTCACAATTCCTAGCACAATGTCATAAAGCTCAATCCATACTGAAAATTCATTCGCAGTAAACGCGAACAAGACTTGTGCATACCTGTTTATCCCTCAACGCATTTTCAATCGCCAAGCTCTTCCTTGGCCGCTCATTTTGATTCAGTCCGGAGATTTCCGAAGATATGGGAGGCAGCGCTTCTGAGCCGCTTATAATGTAAGAGAAATAGATGCCATTCAATGAGTCTTCCTGTGAAAATAAAATTCGATCCTCTGTCCGGTTCTTTCTTTCACCGAACAGAGCAGCAGGGGCTACTATCTATACTATGACACTCTTTGACAACTCATAAAACATACCTCAAAGCCTTTTATAAGGCTGATACAGGCTTTGTTCAGTTCACTCTCAGTCGACTGAATCTTGTCAATCACCGCACCCATAAGGGCACGGTGTTCATCAATGATGGAGGCGTCTTTCAACGCCACCAACAAAGCATCCGACACTTCTGGATAGACAGAGGTCGCCGATGGAACAGGCACGCCCCCTCCAGCCGAAGGAGGCTGCCTGCTTGATTCTGGAGTCATATAGGTCTCTGGAATCACATCCGGCTGGGAGTCAAACTCAGGATCGCCCCCGCCGTCAGTCCCCATGGGAATCTTTTCCCTCGTGTGTCCGGCCCCTGAGGTTTGACCTCTAGGCGCCGCCTTCAAGGTTTTCTCCTTTCCTCCTTGGCCGGGGTCCTTCTGGGACGAAGCCTCGGTGTTATGCACCTGTTTGGAGGAAGGGGCCTTTTGGGGCGTCCCGCTCTCCATAACATTTAAGTTCAGCAAGTCCTTTGATGAGGATTGTTTGGTACGGGACCGCGCCGGACTACAAAAAAATATGGCTTAGGTTAAAATACTAAGCCACGATGAGTCCGGACGCCTAAAACATACTCGGATTTTATACACTTACGAGTTCACTAGGGGCTGGGCCCTGGGTTCCCATGCCGGGCCGCTGTCGGCGGCGGCAGTGGACTCCTTCGGAAGAGGAGCCTTTCCCCTTTTGGGCAGCTCGGCCTCCAAGTGTACGGAGGCCGTCCTCTTCTTTCTTCCCCCCGCAGGGGATTCATCTTCCTCCTCCTCCTCATCCTCTTCGGAGGCGGAATGGGCATTGGAGCCTTCGGATATTGTGTCCGAAGCGCCGCGGCGACGAAGGCCACCCCGGGTCTTTTTGGCCTCCTTCTCGGCCGTCTTCTTGGCACCTCAGAAGGCGCGGGGATGGCAGTTCTTGAACCTTGGAGCGGACAATGGATCCGCTCCGCCTTCTTCGTCTAGCCCTGGGAGAGTCGCATATAACACGTTAAGCACTTCCTTTGGGTTACGCGGATAGAAAAGTTTGATAACTCACCGAACTTGCCGGGCGGGACAGTTGGTTGATACGTCTCCAACGTATCTATAATTTTTGATTGCTCCATGCTATATTATCTACTGTTTTGGAATATATTGGGCTTTATTTTACACTTTTATATTATTTTGGGACTAACCTATTAACCGGAGGCCCAGCCTGAATTGCTGTTTTTTGCCTATTTGGTGTTTCAAGAAACGGAATATCAAACGGAGTCCAAACGGAATGAAACCTTCGGGAACATGATTTTCTCACCGAACATGATCCAGGAGACTTGGACCCTACTCCAAGGAACAAAAGAGGCGGTCATGAGGGTGGGGGGCGCCCCCCCTAGGGCGCGTCCCCCTGCCTCGTGGGCCCCCTGTTGCTCCACCGACGTACTCCTTCCTCCTATATATACCTATGTACCCCCAAACGATTAGATACGGAGCCAAAAACCTAATTCCACAACCGCAACTTTCTGTATCCACGAGATCCCATCTTGGGGCCTGTTCCGGAGCTCCGCCGGAGAGGGCCGTCATCACGGAGGGCTTCTACATCATCATAGCCTCTCCGATGAAGTGTGAGTAGTTTAACTTCAGACCTTTGGGTCCATAGTTAGTAGCTAGATGGCTTATTCTCTCTTTTTGGATCTCAATACAATGTTCTCCCCCTCTCTCGTGGAGATCTATTCGATGTAATCTTCTTTTTGCAGTGTGTTTGTTGAGACCGATGAATTGTGGGTTTATGATCAAGTCTATCTATGAATAATATTTGAATCTTCTCTGAATTCTTTTATGTATGATTGGTTATCTTTGCAAGTCTCTTCGAATTATTAGTTTGGTTTGGCCTACTAGATTGGTTTTTCTCGCCATGGGAGAAGTGCTTAGCTTTGGGTTCGATCTTGCGGTGTCCTTTCCCGATGTGAAGGGCAGCAAGGCACGTATTACATCGTTGCCATCGAGGATAACAAGATGGGGTTTATTTCATATTGCACGAATTTATCTCTACATCATGTCATCTTGCTTAAGGCGTTACTCTGTTTTTAACTTAATACTCTAGATGCATGCTGGATAGCGGTTGATGAGTGGAGTAATAGTAGTAGATGCAGGCAGGAGTCGGTCTACTTGTCTCGGACGAGATGCCTATATACATGATCATACCTAGATATTCTCATAACTATGCTCAATTCTGTCAATTGCTCAACAGTAATTTGTTCACCCACCGTAGAATACTTATGCTCTTGAGAGAAGCCACCAGTGAAACCTATGGCCCCCGGGTCTATTCTCATCATATCAATCTCCATCACTTTAATCTTGCTTTGCTTTTACTTTTCACTTTGCATCTCTATACCAAAAATACCAAATATATTATCTATCATCTCTATCAGATCTCACTCTCGTAAGTGACCGTGAAGGGATTGACAACCCCTAATCGCGTTGGTTGCGAGGAGCTATTGCTTTTGTGTAGGTACGAGGGACTTGCGTGTAGCCTCCTACTGGATTGATACCTTGGTTCTCAAAAACTGAGGGAAATACTTACGCTACTCTGCTGCATCATCCTTTACTCTTTGGGGAAATCCAACGCAAGCTCAAGAGGTAGCAAGAAGAATTTATGGCACCGTTGCCGGGGATTCTGCACAAAAGTCAACATACCAAGTACCCATCACAATCCCTATCTCCCGCATTACATTATTTGCCATTTGCCTCTCGTTTTCCTCTCCCCCACTTCACCCTTGCCGTTTTATTCGCCCTCTCTCTCCTAATCTCCTTCTCCTTCTCTTTCTCCGTTTTCCTTTTTTTTGGTTTGCCTTTTGTTTGCTCGTGTGTTGGATTGCTTGTTTGTCACGATGGCTCAAGATACTACCAAATTGTGTGACTTCACCAATACCAATAATAATGATTTCCTTAGCACTCCGATTGCTCCTCTTGCCAATACTGAATCATGTGAAATCAATACTGCCTTGTGGAATCTTGTTATGAAAGATCAATTCGCCGGCCTTCCCACTGAAGATGCCGCTACTCATCTATATAGCTTCGTTGATTTATGTGATATGCAAAAGAAGAAAGGTGTCGATAATGACATTGTTAAATTGAAGCTATTTCCTTTTTCGCTTAGAGATCGTGCTAAAGCTTGGTTTTCGTCTTTGCCTAGAAATAGTATTGATTCTTGGAACAAGTGCAAAGATTCTTTCATCTCTAAGTATTTTCCTCCCGTTAAGATCATCTCTCTTAGAAACGACATTATGAATTTTAAGCAACTTGATCATGAACATGTTGCACAAGCTTGGGAGAGAATGAAATTAATGATACGTAATTGCCCTACTCATGGTTTGAACTTGTGGATGATTATACAAAAAAATTATGCCAGATTGAATTTTGCTTCTAGAAATCTTTTAGATTCAGCGGCGGGAGGCACTTTTATGGAAATCACTTTAGGAGATGCTACTAAACTCCTAGATAATATTATGGTTAATTATTCTCAATGGCACACTAAGAGATCTTCTTATAAAAAAGTGCATCCGATAGAAGAAATCAATGTTTTGAGTAGAAAGATGGATGAACTTATGAAATTATTTGTTGCTAAGAGTGTTTCTTCTGATCCTAATGATATGCCTTTGTCTACTTTGATTGAGAATAATAATGAATCTATGGATGTGAATTTTTTTGGTAGGAATAATTTTGGTAACAACGCATATAGAGGGAATTTTAATCCTAGGCCTTATCCTAGTAATCCTTCTAATAATTATGGAAATTCCTACAACAACTCTTATGGAAATTTTAATAAGATGCCCTCTGAATTTGAGAATAGTGTTAAAGAGTTTATGAATTCTCAAAAGAATTTTAATGCTTTGCTTGAAGAGAAATTACTTAAAGTTGATGATTTGGCTAGGAACGTTGATAGAATTTCTCTTGAGGTTGATTCTTTAAAGCTTAGATTTATTCCACCTAAGCATGATATCAATGAGTCTCTCAAAGCCATGAGAATTTCCATTGATGAGTGCAAGGAAAGAACGCTAGGATGCGTGCTACAAAAGATGCATTTATTAAAGCGTGTTCTTCCAATTCCTATGAAAATCAAGATGAAGATCTAAAAGTTATTGATGTGTGCCCTATCAAATCTTTGTTTTGCAATATGAATCTTGATGAAACTGAATATGATCTTCCTTTACCTAGAAGGCATTCCAAAAATTCTGAGTATTTAGATCTTTATGATGAAATTGATGAAAGCGAGATTGAAAGAAATAAAAATCTAGATGTTGCTAAACCCACTATATTGGATTTCAAGGAATTTAATTATGAAAGTTGCTCTTTAATTGATTGTATTTCCTTGTTGCAATCCGTGCTAAATTTTCCTCATGCTTATGGCCAAAAGAAAGCCTTTACCGAACATATTGTTGATGCCTTGATGCAATCTTATGAAGAAAGACTTGAGTTGAAAGTTTATATCCATAGAAAACTCTATGATGAGTGGGAACCAACTATTAAAATTAAAATTAAATATCATGAGTTTTATGCTTTGTGTGATTTGGGTGCTACTGTCTCCACTATCCCCAAAACTTTGTGTGATTTGCTAGATTTCCGTGATTTTGATGATTGCTCTCTAAACTGGCATCTTGCGGATTCCACTGTTAAGAAACCTATGGGAAGAATTAATGATGTTCTTATTGTTGCAAATAGGAATTATGTGCCCGTATATTTTATCGTTCTTGATATAGATTGCAATCCTTCTTGCCCTATTATTCTTGGTAGACCTTTCCTTAGAACGGTTGGTGCAATTATTGATATGAAGGAAGGGAATATTAGATTTAAATTTACATTAAAAAAGGGCATGGAACACTTTCCTAGAAAGAAAATAAAATTTCCATATGAAACTATCATGAGAGCCACTTATGGATTACCTACCAAAGATGGCAATACTTAGATCTATCCTCGCTTTTATGCCTAGCTAGGGGCGTTAAACGATAGCGCTTGTTGGGAGGCAACCCAATTTTATTTTTAGTTTTTTTGTTTTTTCTTATGTTTAGGAATAAATAACCCATCTACCTTTTGTTCGGATGTGGTTTTGTGTTTTGATTAGTGTTTGTGCCAAGTTAGACCTATTGGATCTTCTTGGATGATAGTTATTTGATCTTGCTGTAATTTCCAGAAACTTTGCGCTCAGTGCCCGAATTATTAAAAATCACCAGAACGTGATAAAATACTGATTCCAATTGCTGATGATCAATAAACAAATTGTCTAGGTCTTCCAATTTTGGTAGATTGTTTGGAGTTACATAAGTTTGCGTTAGTTACATATTACTACAGATTGTTCTGTTTCTGACAGATTCTGTTTTTTGTGTGTTGTTTGCTTATTTTGATGAATCTATGGCTAGTAAAATAGTTTATAATCCATAGAGAAGTTGGAATACAGTAGGTTTAACACCAATATAAATAAATAATGAGTTCATTACAGTACCTTGAAGTGGTCTTTTATTTTCTTTCTCTAACAGAGCTCACGAGATTTCTATTGAGTTTTGTGTTGTGAAGTTTTCAAGTTTTGGGTGAATTCTTTTGATGGATTATGGAGCAAGGAGTGGCAAGAGCCTAAGCTTGGGGATGCCCATGGCACCCCCAAGATAATCCAAGGACACCAAAAAGTCAAAGCTTGGGGATGCCCCGGAAGGCATCCCCTCTTTCGTCTACTTCCATCGGTAATTTACTTGGAGCTATATTTTTATTCACCACATGATATGTGTTTTGCTTGGAGCGTCTTGTATTATTTGTGTCTTTGTTTATTAGTGTGCCACAATAATCCTTGCTGTACACACTTTTTGAGAGAGACATACATGAATTGGAATTTGATAGAATACTCTATGTGCTTCACTTATATCTTTTGAGCTATGTAATTTTACTCTATGTGCTTTACTTATATCTTTTTGAGCGTTATAATTTTGCTCTATGTGCTTCACTTAGATCTTTTAGAGCACGGTGGTGGATTTGTTTTAAAGAAACTATTGATCTCTCATGCTTCACTTAGATTATTTTGAGAGTCTTAATAGCATGGTAATTTGCGTAATAATAATATGCTTGGTATTCAAGATTTGTGAAACTTTCTTTTGAGTGCGTTGAATACTAAGAAAAGATTGATGCTTGATAATTGTTTTGAGATATGAATATGGTGATATTAGAGTCATGCTAGTTGAGTAGTTGTGAATTTGATAAATTCTTGTGTTAAAGTTTGTGATTCCCGTAGCATGCACGTATGGTGAACCGTTATGTGATGAAGTCGGAGCATGATTTATTTATTGATTGTCTTCCTTATGAGTGGCGGTCGGGGACGAGCGATGGTCTTTTCCTACCAATCTATCCCCCTAGGAGCATGCGCGTAATACTTTGCTTTGTTAACTTCAAGATTTTCGCAATAAGTATATGAGTTCTTTATGACTAATGTTGAGTCCATGGATTATATGCATTTTTCCCATCCTTCCACCATTGCTAGCCTCTCTAATACCGTGCACTTTTCGCCGGTATCATACACCCACCATATACCTTCCTTAGAACAGCCACCATACCTACCTATCATGGCATTTCCATAGCCATTCCGAGATATATTGCCATGCAACTTTGCACCGTTCCGTTTATTATGAAACGCTCTATCATTGTCATATTGCTAGCATGATCATGTAGTTGACATCGTATTTGTGGCAAAGCCACCGTTCATAATTCTTTCATACATGTCACTCTTGATTCATTGCATATCACGGTACACCACCGGAGGCATTCATATAGAGTCATATTTGTTCTAAGTATCGAGTTGTAATTGTTGAGTTATAAGAAAAATAAAAGTGTGATGATCATCAATTTTTAGAGCATTGTCCCAAGTGAGGAAAGGATGATGGAGACTATGATTCCCCCATAAGTCAGGATGAGACTTCGGACGAAAAAAAGAGGCCATAAAAAAGGTCCAAATAAAAAAAATGAGAGAAAAAGAGAGAAGGGACAATGCTACTATCCTTTTACCACACTTGTGCTTCAAAGTAGCACCATGATCTTCATAATAGAGAGTCTCTCATTTTGTCACTTTCATATACTAGTGGGAATTTTTAATTATAGAACTTGGCTTGTATATTCCAATGATGGGCTTCCTCAAATTGCCCTAGGTCTTCGTGAGCAAGCGAGTTGGATGCACACCCACTTAGTTTCTTTTGATGAGCTTTCATATACTTATAGCTCTAGTGCATCCGTTGCATGTCAATCCCTACTCACTCACACTGATATCTATTGATGGGCAACTCCATAGCCCGTTGATACGCCTAGTTGATGTGAGGCTATCTTCCCCTCCTTTTGTCTTCTCCACAACCACCATTCTATTCCACATACAAGTGCTATATCCATGGCTCACGCTCATGTATTGCGTGAAGATCGAAAAAGTTTTGAAAATGTTAAAGTATGAAACAATTGCTTGGCTTGTCATCAGGGTTGTGCATGATTTAAATACTTTCTGTGGTGAAGATAGAGCATAGCCAGACTATATGATTTTGTAGGGATAACTTTCTTTGGCCATGTTATTTTGAGAAGACATAATTGCTTTGTTAGTATGCTTGAAGTATTATTATTTTTATGTCAATATGAACTTTTGTCTTGAATCTTTCGAATCTGAATATTCATACCACAATTAAGAAGATTTGCATTGAAATTATGCCAAGTAGCACTCCACATCAAAAATTCTCTTTTTATCATTTACCTACTCGACGACGAGCAGGAATTAAGCTTGGGGATGCCTGATACGTCTCCAACGTATCTATAACTTTTGATTGCTCCATGCTATATTATCTACTGTTTTGGACTATATTGGGCTTTATTTTACACTTTTATATTATTTTTGGGACTAACCTATTAACCGGAGGCCCAGCCCAGAATTGTTGTTTTTTTTGCCTATTTCAGTGTTTCGAAGAAACGAAATATCAAACGGAGTCCAAACGGAATGAAACCTTCGGGAACGTGATTTTCTCACCGAACATGATCCAGGAGACTTGGACCCTGCTCCAAGGAACAAAATAGGCGGTCACGAGGGTGGGGGCGCCCCCCAGGGCGCGCCCCCTGCCTCGTGGGCCCCCTGTTGCTCCACCGGCGTAATCCTTCCTCCTATATATACCTGCGTACCCCCAAACGATCAGATACGGAGCCAAAAACCTAATTCCACCGCCGCAACTTTCTGTATCCACGAGATCCCATCTTGGGGCCTGTTCCGGAGCTCCGCCGGAGAGGGCCGTCATCACGGAGTGCTTCTACATCATCATAGCCTCTCCGATGAAGTGTGAGTAGTTTACCTTAGACCTTCAGGTCCATAGTTATTAGCTAGATGGCTTCTTCTCTCTTTTTGGATCTCAATACAATGTTCTCCCCCTCTCTCGTGGAGATCTATTCGATGCAATCTTCTTGTTGCGGTGTGTTTGTTGAGATCGATGAATTTTGGGTTTATGATCAAGTCTATCTATGAATAATATTTGAATCTTCTCTGAATTCTTTTTTGTATGATTGGTTATCTTTGCAAGTCTCTTCGAATTATCAGTTTGGTTTGGCCTACTAGATTGGTTTTTCTTGCCATTGGAGAAGTGCTTAGCTTTGGGTTCGATCTTGCGGTGTCCTTTCCCAGTGATAGAAGGGGCAGCAAGGCACGTATTGCATCGTTGCCATCGAGGATAACAAGATGGGGTTTATTTCATATTGCATGAATCTATCTCTCTACATCATGTCATCCTGCTTAAGGCGTTACTCTATTTTTAACTTAATACTCTAGATGGATGCTGGGTAGCGGTCGATGAGTGGAGTAATAGTAGTAGATGCAGGCAGGAGTCGGTCTACTTGTCTCGGACGTGATGCCTATATACATGATCATACCTAGATATTCTCATAACTATGCTCAATTCTGTCAATTGATCAACAGTAATTTGTTCACCCACCGTAGAATACTTATGCTCTTGAGAGAAGCCACCAGTGAAACCTATGGCCCCCGGGTCTATTCTCGTCATATCAATCTCCATCACTTTAATCTTGCTTTGCTTTTTTACTTTGCCTTTTACTTTTCACTTTGCATCTCTATACCAAAAATATCAAAAATATTATTTATCATCTCTATCAGTTCTCACTCTCGTACGTGACCGTGAAGGGATTGACAACCCCTAATCGCGTTTTTTATGAGGAGCTATTGCTTTTGTGTAGGTACGAGGGACTTGCGTGTAGCCTCCTACTGGATTGATACCTTGGTTCTCAAAAACTGAGGGAAATACTTACGCTACTCTGCTGCATCATCCTTTCCTCTTCGGGGAAATCCAACGCAAGCTCAAGAGGTAGCATTGGTACCCATGATCTTCGGGGGAGTCCGGCCATGATTTGCTGGACTTGAAAAGCACCTTCCAGATGTCCTTGTGCGAGGAGCCGAAAATCTCTCGCAAGGTTTGGTGCCTGGCCGGATCAAATTCCCATAAATTGCAAGTCCGGTGCTGACAAGGCAAGATCCGGCGAACTAACATCACCTGGACCACATTGACAAGCTCAATGTTCTTGTCTCCCATATCTTCAACGCACGTATGGAGCACCGATAGTTCATCGGACGAGGACCAGTCCAGGCCTTTCTTGACTCAGGATGTAAGCCGCAGGGGGCGCCGGATCGGAACTCGGGAGAGGCGGCCCACTCTGTGCCGCGCGGCTCAGTGATATAAAACCACTGCTGTTGCCACTCCTTGACAGAATCATTAAAGGTTCCCATTGGCCATATGACGTTGGGCATCTTGCTCACCATGGCGCCCCCACACTCGGCATGCTCGCCGCCCACCAACTTGGGCTTCACATTAAAAATCTTCAGCCATAAACCAAAGTGCGGTGAAATGCGGAGAAAAGCCTCGCACACGACAATGATTGTCGAGATATTGAGGAAGGAATTAGGGGACAGATCATGAAGATCGATCCCATAATAATACATGATGCCGCGAATGAACGGGTGGAGGGGAAACCCTAGCCCATGGACAAAATGAGGGAGGAATACAACCCTCTCGCGGGGTTCCAGAGTAGGGACGATCTGTCCCGCCGTCGGGAGTCGGTGGCTGATTTTCTTGGCCAGGTACCCGGCCTTCCGAAGCTTTTTAATATCCTTCTCTTGGACGGTAGAGGCCATCCAACTGAGAGAGTCCTGGATTAGGGGGTATCCGGACAGCCGGACTATATCCTTTGGCCGGACTGTTGGACTATGAAGATACAAGATTGAAGACTTCATCCCGTGTCCGGATGGGACTTTCCTTGGCGCGGAAGGCAAGCTTGGCAATACGGATATGTAGATATCCTCCTTGTAACGACTCTGTAACCCTAGCCCTCCGTGTCTATATAAACTGGAGGGTTTAGTCCAGGGACAACAACAATCATACCATAGGCTAGCTTCTAGGGTTTAGCCTCTACGATCTCGTGGTAGATCAACTCTTGTAATACTCATATCATCAAGATCAATCCAGCAGGAAGTAGGGTATTACCTCCATCGAGAGGGCCCGAACCTGGGTAAACATTGTGTCCCTCGCCTCCTGTTACCATCCGCCTTAGACGCACAGTTCGGGACCCCCTACCCGAGATCCGCCGGTTTTGACACCGACACCAACCAAAGCCATATGCCCCCAACTACCTTGCAAACTATCCCCATTACTTAGCCTTTTGCGGTCTGGGGCCTGGATATGGTTGGACCCCTTAAAGGGGGAAGCCATAAGAAAAAATATCTGCTGGTTATGGTGGACAAGTTCACTAAGTGGATAGAGGCGAAACCGGTCAAAACGGCTGAGTCCGGCCCGGTGATTGACTTCATATCCGGTGTTGTGCACCGTTATGGTGTCCCACACAACATCATCACCGACAATGGCTCTAATTTCACAGCCGACGAGGTAAAAACCTGGTGTACTAATCTGGGTATTAAACTCGATTACGCCTCCGTCTACCACCCACAAACCAACAGTCAAGTCGAACGAGCCAATGGTCTTATTATGAGCGGCATCAAGCCCAGACTAGTGAGGTATTTGAAAGAATCCGACAAGCACTGGGTTGAGGAGCTCGACTCCGTACTCTAGGGGTTGCGGACCACACCCAACCGTACTACCGGATACACACCTTTCTTCATGGTGTATGGCGCAGAGGCCGTATTGCCCTGCGATACTATTCACGACTCACCTCGAGTGCGTATGTATGAAGAAAGAGAAGCCGAGCTCGATCAACAGGACAACCTAGACGCCCCGGAGGAGGAACACGATGTCGCAAAAGCCCGTTATGCATTCTACCAATAGTAGGCTTGAAGATACCAAAGCAGAGAAGTACGGGCCAAGACTTACAATATTGGCAAACTCGTTCTACGCCTGCCGGAGAAGAAAAAGGACAAACTCAAGCCCAAATGGGAGGGTCCCTTCATAATTGACGAAGTTCTCACTGAAGGAGCGTACCGTCTTCGTGATGCATCAGACAATCGCCTCGAACCGAACCCATGGAACGCGGCCAGACTCCGAAGATTCTATGCCTAGTGTCGAACTCCTTGTTCGTCTCCTTCTACCCTGTAGTTTCCATTTTTTTTCTCTTTTCCGATTACTTTTTCATTCTTCACTTTAAAGTTTTGGTATGGCTAGACCGCACACCTCCAACACATACATATTTAAAATATGTATGTCCATTATACCTGGGGGCTTCTTGGACAGAAGCTTTTTATCGTTATTACCCGAGCATCAAGCTCTTCACATATGAGTTCTTCCATATGTACCTTTTCTTCACCACTATATGCATCGATATGACTTAAGTTTTGGCCAAGCTGGGTTGCCTGGCTCCTGTGCTTATGCCCTACAGTCCCGTTAGTTCGGCTAGGGCATAAAGGGAGCACCTCTGCGATTGTTACTGCCGGGTCATCCGGATGTGTACCTCAGACTGAGTGAAGCCGAAAGCTAGCGTTCTTAAGGGAATATTCGGTCGGTGAATTAAAGATGTCTTTGCAATTGGTCCATTGGTAACCCCCAGAAGTTACATACACTGTGATTTTTCCATCACAATTCGGACATGTACATTAATACATGCACACCCAAGGAAAGGAACCCTTAACAGAACTATTCTCTCTGGAAGATGTTTCTTACGATCTCAATGTAATATAACATAACTAGCAGAATACAACTTGTCTGTTCAAGCAACTATGACCCCTACGCCTAGTTTTCCAGGCATACCCCGGCCTATTCGGCCGTGAGGGTATTCGGAAACACTCCGCGCCCTTGGGTCCGGAGGTTGAAGCGAAAAGGTCTGCCATGACAAATGATATACAATTCAGCTAGAATGACATAGGGTAAGGAAAGTACATAGTCACTTGGACTCAAACACTTCAGCCTCTATACCGTCCAACAGGTGGTCCAACTTACAATCCTGTTGGGAATATTTGGCGGCCACCTCTACTTGGTCATATACTAAACTAACGGGAATTTCTTCCCCATTTGACCCTAGTGGTCCAACTCGGGCCATGTGATTCGGATCCAGCTTGGTATATCGCGTTTTCACCATGGCCCAGGCCTCTCGTGCACCCTCTCAGTAGGCTGATATATTCCATAGTCGGATACGCCACCGCGCTCCCTTGAACAGCTCTACAAGCTCCTCCATACTTCCTGGAGGGGAGTCGGACGGCCACAAGGCCTTGTCCACGCTCCGCATGGCTAGCCGAGCATGCTCGTGCACTTGTGACAGCCTCTGCAGCAGATCACTTGATGATCCGGACACCTCCTCTTCACGACGGCCTGTTAGTACACCTGCAAACATGACTATATCAGTCCCATTTATATCTGAGCTACTCCACAAACAGTTCGGACACATATTGAAGATACTACCTTGCAGCCTTTTGTTTTCCTTCACAGAATCGGCTAGCTGGGCTCGAACATCTTTCAACTCTTCACCCAATGCAGTGTTGGAATCCTGTAGCTTGTTTTTCTCATCTCTCACGCGGGTCAGCACACGCTCGCCTGCGGCGTGTCACCTTTTCGCCTCTTTTTCTCCCTCTTGGGCGACCTTCAACTTCTCTTAAAGTTGATCAGACGGCCCTATAATGCGAAATCAGCAGCAACATTAACGCAGTGGGTACACAATTATCGTTCCTTGGTAGGGGGGAACAACACCAGAGGACGACTTCTTCAAGTTTCCCAGCTCGGCGGTAGTAGTTTTTAGCTGCGCCCGACATTGCTCCACCTCTTGGGCTAGCAGACCATTCTTCTCTGCGAGGACATGGTTTTTTAACGATCCTTAAATCAGTTGTGCCAACTGCTTTCAGTCTCGGGGGCTACGAGCATATGGCTATCCTTTTTTGACAAAGAAAACTTACCTGCACATCTGTCAGATATTGCCTTGTGGCTTTTCTAAGCCCGTCTCGAGCAGCCCGAATGTATGCGTCGCCCGAGCTAAAGGCATTGAATGCCTCGACCGAGAACTTTGGGTCTTGTAAAACAGCCCTGCAGCACCGATGATTCATGGCACTCTCTACCTCCGAGTTGGTAACAGACATATTGTCCGAACCCTCGGCCGAAGGGCAGTCCGGCTTTGTTCCTACATCGGCCCCCGTCTCCCCGACTGGACCTAAATCCTGGTTGTCGGGAGCGCGGCCGGCCGGGCCCCCAGATATAGTTCGGCGAACCTTTTTCCTGTATCCAAACAAACGCACAAGTCACAGACAGGTATGGTCACTGAAAAACATATTTTTCCATAAGTCCTCAATGAAGACCCGACTGCGTTTTCATGGGCCTTCCTCTTCGAAGGCTTGCCCGGCGCATGAACCGATCTCTTCGGAATCGCTGAACGCCTCCCCTATGGAGCATGATACAGTGCGGTGGGTAAGGCATCATAAAAGCACCATTGTAGAGAAGGCGTTTCTGGATCACTTACATGCGAAGCAGGGAGAAGGCCAGGGTAGTCGGTGGTGATGGCCACTTCTGTGCCGTCATAGCTCGCCTGGTAAAATACCGCCCTTGCGAGTATCACGAATATGTTCGGATCCTCTTCAAACCCGGGATCAAGCTCCTAGTTGTGATTCTCCGGCTGTGGGGCAGGACTATAAAGTCCTTCGGTGACCTTCCGCTAGTGCTGTTATAACAAACGGATTTGAAATTTGTCAAAACTAATCCGGAAGTGGAATGAGTGAAACAGAGGGGTTTAGGCTTGCCCAACTGGGAGGAATATACATAAAATACCCATTTATGCACTTAATGCGAAGAAATTCCTCTTCTTCTCCTTTAAATAGCTCGGCCAATATCTTGGCCAGAGCGGCGGAGGTGTCCGGCCCTTTCCGGCCACAGCGGGAGGCGTCATCCTCTCCATTATAGTCCCACATTGGCAGCCCTCTGTATTGAAGTGGTTGGACCCCTCGCACTATGGAAATCGCCATAACTCCGACCATTGTAAGTCCGGATTGAGCAAGAGTCTTTATCTTGTTCAGAAGCAAACGAACTTCCGTGTTGTCATCCTCTTCAAGACTCCGGGGACGCCAACTGTGGCGTTTCTTCAGCGGAACACTCGCAAATTCAAAGACTCTTGCGAACCGGGTCAGGAAGTGCGACGTCCTCAATATAGAACCATTCGGAAGGACATTCTTCAGATGCCTTCCTTGGTGTGCCGGACGGATATCCAGTATCAGCGATATACCACACTTCGGCTCCGCCCACCTCAAATATCGACCCCTCATGATTGCGTGGGATGAGACAGAACAATTTCCTCCACAGCTCAAAATGGGCTTCAATGCCCAGGAATAATTTGCATAAAGTGACATAACCCGCAATGTGCAGAATGGAGGCGGGGGTGAAGTTGTGCAGCTGGAGGCCATAGTATTCCAGAAGCCCTCGGAGGAATGGATGGATGGGAAATCCGACGCCTCTTAACAGGTAGGGGACGAAACATACTCGCTCTCCCCCGGATGGATTGGGAGAGTCCTCTGCCTGAGTCTCGCCGTTGAAGAAGTCTAGCCCCGCTCGGACAGGGACTAGATCCGCAGGAGGAAGAAATCCCTGCGTTTGCAGCTTCGTCAATTGGATGTGGGACACTGAACACCTCTCCCACTCGCCTCTCTCTGGGCCGGAACGGGTGGAGGAGCTGGGGACACTAGCCATCTGGAAGGGTTTCTTTTGAACAGTCTCCGGGGATTTTTGCTGCGTGGTACCCAATGGATCTGGTATCGAATCTCTTTAATAGGCGCTCTTCCTTGCATGGACAGGGTGTTATTTGCAAAAGTACCCTGACCTTCCACCTTCGCTCGACGCGTGGAAGACAAAGTTATCCAATGCACAGAAGCCGAGGGGAGCAACATTGGATCAATGGCCGAATACTTTACTTGGAGATCATTAAAGAAGGAACCCGCATTGCAATGCCGAAGACAATTTATGTGCCGAACACCTTGCTATTGAAGACTGGTTCGGGGGCTACTGAGGGAGTCTTGGACTAAGGGGTCCTCAGGCGTCCGGCCTATTATCCATGGGCCGGACTGATGGGCTGTGAAGACGTGAAGACCGAAGACTGTACCCGTGTCCGGACTGGACTCTACTTGGCGTGGAAGGCAAGCTTGGCGACCGATCATAAGATTCCTTCTTATGTAAGCGACTCTATGTAAACCCTAGATCCCCGGTGTCTATATAAACCGGAGGGGTTAGTCCGGAAAGGACACATTACCATAGTCATATAGGCTAGACTTCTAGGGTTTAGCCATTACGATCTCGTGGTAGATCAACTCTTGTAACACTCATATATATCAAGATCAATCAAGCAGGAAGTAGGGTATTACCTCCATAGAGAGGGCCCGTACTTGGGTAAACATTGTGTCCCCCGTCTCTTGTTACCATCGATCCTAGATGCACAGTTCGGGACCCCCTACCCGAGATCCGCCGGTTTTGACACCGACAGCATGCTTTGCCACATATTTTATTTGCTATCTCATTGTGTGAGCATGTTGGTTGCATAATTTTCTCAATTCGAGGACATCCATTTGTTGTTTTGATTGTTTGGTTTTTCTTTTGCCAAATGGATGGACAAGAATGCCTAAGTACTCCCTCTAGCTATCTATGTTTTTTCTTGTCTCAAACTCTATTCATGCTACATCACAAAGTTTGAACAAGTCACTTTCGGACCCTTCGGGTGAGGAGCACTCGGAGCCACCGATCCATCAAGGGCTTAACTTCCTAAACCTCTTAATGATTTTTGGCCAGACCAACTTATCCAACTCGGTCTCACCGAAATCAGTAAGTTGATCTAGGTTTTCATCTCGGTGCCACCGATTAGAACGATTCGGTCTCACCGAGTTGCAGCAACTGCTAGCAGTTTTGCATCTCGGTGCCACCGAGATGTTCCACTTGGTGCCACCGATGGCGCCTAGGTATTTATATCTCGCGTACCCGTATGGTTGAAAATTACTTCAAACCGCATGAGCTCGCGCCCCAGCACTGCCTCCCCTAGGTCATTGGATCATCGCCGTCTTTGCTAGTGACCCTCCGCCGCTGGTCTCCCTCGCTGTCAACGGGTATCCTCACCGCCGTTGCCGCCGTTGCGATCCGTCACCAAGTTAGGGTACGGATTTGACCCTCTGTGCTATCCCTTACTCCGATTCTTGCACAAAGTATACTGCCTATGTTCCTCCCACGTATGAAATCAATCCATCCAGCAAATAAATCCGTTAGAATAGATTTGATGCAAAAACTTAGGGTTACACTACTGCAGGATGCTGCTAACGTGACACTAGGATCAGAGACCCTTCGAAGAAACTGTGTGCGATGCAATAATCGCTAACGGTGGTGTAAAAAAACCCGTCAAAAAAGGTGTAAAATGTTTGCGATGACGGATGCATCAAACACGGTTCAGATTTTAGTTGCATGTGCGATGCAGGGCATACGGTTCAGTTCAATTAACTGTTTGTGATGAGGAGGAACAAAAGAAATGGGTAGCTAGATGAAGGTGTGTGCTATATACAACATACGGTTCACTCGGATGAATTGTTTGTGATGACAAGGAACAACATAAATGGGCAGCTAGATAAAGGTGTGCGCGATGGAGGGCATACGCTTCAGAAGGATTAATTGCTTGTGATTAGGCAACAGAACAGAAACGGCCAGCTAGATCAAAGTGTCTGCGATTGATGGCATACACTTCACACACATGAACTGTTTGCGATTAGCCACAACAAACAGAAACAATTAGACAGATCAACGTGTGTGCGCTAGACGAGCACACATTCTAATTAAAAGAAGTGTGCGCGATGGTAATAACGAGCGCGCACAGTTGTTGGAACAAGTCGTGTGCTGACATTGCCTATTGCGGTGCACCCTATGGTGAAAACGCCACATATGCGACCGAGAAAGCGTGCCCATGTTACGCCTTCCGGTAATAGTGCCGCACTTAGAACCGTCAATAAATTTTGAGCCTGCGTCCCGTCACATTCCAAATTACTACCACGCTATATTTAATTGCAAACCTATTCACACCGATCAAAACCTAAACAGTTTCCCACTTAGGAGCGTATTAGTACTCGATTATAATACTACTCCAAGATGACTGCACATTCCTCCTCAACTCCTCATCCAAAAAAACAAACAAGTCATTCTTCATCATCCCCTTGCGTATGCCATGGCCAGCGTGAGTTCTAGGTCGAGATTTTGCCACCAGGGAGAGGCGAGCATGGAAGCGGAAGCACGAGAGATGTCCTGCCTTGCTGTGAAAGTGTCTGACATGTCCCGCCGTGCAGCCATAGCAGCACAGAGGTCCCACCGCACCGCCGAAGGAGCACGAAGGTCCCGCCGCACCGTCGATGCAGCAAACTGGTCCGGCCATGCCGCGGATGCAGAAGAGATGTCCCGCCTCGCCGTGAATGCAGCAGAGATGTCCTCCTGCAACGCGGCGGCCTGGGAAAATATCTCGCGAGCAGGAGAGGACTCTTACAGGCGCATGCATGCGATCGTCCAGCCAGATGGATCAGATCTCCGGCTGGGCGACTGTGCATGACGACATGAAAGCCTCATTTGAACAGGCTACCGACGTCATCCGGCAACTAAATGAGAGCAATGCAAAGCTCCGGGCCGAGCGCGACCTGCTGAGGGCGAGGATCGTCGGAAGTGCGGAGCGGCAGGAGGAGACCACTGCCTTGTTGAAGAGGACCGGCGTCCTCGTCAAGAAACTTATGGACGAGAATGCCATGCTGTGCATCAAGCACAGAAGGCTAGTGGAGGAATCCGTGGATGCTCTCAAGCAGCATCTTGAGGACAAGAAAGAGCTCATCGCCATTGCCGTGGAGACTAGTTCCTACGGCGTGCAGCAACGCATCAAGAAAGTAGAGATCTGCGAGCCAAATCGTTGTCTTCCTTCTTATTTTGCCCTTGTGTATTTCAGGCGTTGCCTCATGTGGCTTTTTTAATTATGTTCCTAAATATGTAAGACAATTATTATGCACTGTCATCGTCCTCATATTTCATCAGTCTTGCTATAAGTCGCATTCGATGCTATATAGATCCATCGGATCTTACATCAAGATCCGTGCAAAGCTTTCTTTTCAGATTTTCTTTTTTCTCTCTCAAATCTCAGTTCAGTGAGACATAGCCACGCCGTGAAACAGGGGCTTGGGCGCCATTAAAGGAGATGTTGTGAGGGAGGTGCGCGGTGCATAGAGGTCAAAGGGCTCTCCTTCCGATGAGCACGCGCAGGGGTCTGATCGCACGCCTCTCGTACTCAAATACACTACAAAAAATACACTTCCGTGATGATACGTGTTTGTCACAGTAGGTCACGTTTTCTGTCATGCATGTACATCCATGACAAATTTATGAAAGAATCAAGATAGTCATACCGTCGTCAGAGAAGTGTTCCATGACATTACCAAAATTATCATCACGGAAGTGTCCACTTCCATCACGATAAATCGCGCGTCACAGAAGTGCTTTCGTCAAGGGTGACCGACACGTGGCATCCACCATAACGGAATGCCGTTAAGCTATCGGGTCCGGTTTTGGATCCGATAACACGTTAACAGCCCGGACCAATGGGGATTTTCCACGTGTAAAATCATCATTGGTCGGAGTTAACACGTGTTGCCTCACCTTTGGGACAGATGTCATCCACTCATTGGACAGGAGGCGCCTATGATAGGTCGACACGTGGCACAACCCAACAGTGGCCCATTCCGGTGAAAAAGGTCGGCCCACTAAAATTAGCAGGCCAGCCAATATAGGGCCTACTTGTGTCAGATCCATTTAAGCCCAGGGCCCAGACGAGATGTCCAATTCGGCCCGTCAACGGCCCGTTAAAGATTTGACACCATTGCAGCCCATCGTCAGTTCGAGCCCGTTAAGAGCCCGCTATATATTTGGGCTCAATATCGGCCCGATGAGATTTTGGCCTGTTAACGGCCCATTCAATGGATGGGCCAATTTTCACGATGTACATCTTTCGGCCTTTTAGCGACCCATTTAAATGTTTGGCTAATTTCCGGCCCGGTGTGTCTTTCAGCCTATTGACGGCCCATAAATCAGTTGGGCCATTTGTAGTCGGACCTGAGTTTTGGCCTTTTAGCGACCCATTTAAGTGTTGGGCCAATTTCCGGCCCGGTGTGTCTTTCAGCCTGTTGACGACCCATATATCTGTTGGGCCATTTGTAGTCGGACCTGAGTTTTAGCCTTTTAGTGACCCATTTATGTGTTGGGCCAATTCCCGGCCCTGTGTGCCTTTCAGCTTGTTAACGGACCATAAATGAGTTGGGCCATTTGTAGTCGGACCTGAGTTTTGGCCTTTTAACGGCCCATGCCTTTCATGGTCCAATACCAGCCCGGTTTCTCTTTCGGCCTGCTAAAGGCCCACAACACAGTTGGGCCATTTACAATACGACCTGACTTTCGGCTTCTTAGTGGCCCATGCTCTTCATGGTCCAGTACAAGCCCGCTATCTCTTTCGGCCTGCTAAAGGCCCACAGTATAGTTGGGCCATATGTAGCCCGAACTTAGTAACGACCTGTTAACGGCCCGTGAAATCAATTGGGCCCACCTGTTGCCCGCTTCGATGTCGGCCTGTTAATGACCAGGGAGTTAAGAGGGCTGACCATTAATTTTTGGCCTGGTAACGACCCATTAACTTAATGGGCCCACTAAAGTTCGTACATGTCTTTAGGCCAAATTAGATAATTTGAGCCCATTACGACGAGCAATTATGCACAGGACCAAAACCGATCAAGCAAAGGTACGACATACGAGGAAAAACGTTGCACATCCAAGCATATATTACAGAAATTACATCCATTGGGCAATGAAAGATTGATGCGGTGCAAATAAATGAACAGAACCTAACGATCTACAACGTCACAATCTGCAACCTCAGCACGGATGACGCCCATAAGCATGTGGGCAAGTTCTTGCTGCTTTGCTACACTATCTCTGAAAACATTGATCAGTTGTTGTGTCGCACGACTCTGCACCTCTGATTCCTCCACCATTTCCATCATTCCTTCAGCCATTAATTGGTTCACAAACATACATTTTTTCTGTTGCATTTGAGACAGAGGATACTGTACATATTCAGATGGCGATTTTGGCAGGCTTGTATTATTGATAGTGGAGAGTGTCTCGACCATCGCATCATAACATAAATTAGAGGGAACAAAACAGATTAATCATGAGTTATTGCCATATTACCTGGCCTAGATTTTTGGAAAGAAACAATGGGGTTGCCTTGCTGTTTCGAGCTTGTCTTCTTATCTTCAAAGACTGCACCAAATTAAGACACTAGCATTGCTATCATTGGCCAAGTCAGATAATAGGAAAGCAACATTGGCACAACGAACATTTGGGCAACTAGCCAACACCAAATTAACACAATATGGCACAACTATCATCAGCCAGGTAAGGTAATACGAAAGCAACATTGACACAATGAATGAATGGGAAACCAGAGCAGCACTACAATTCAGTAATGTGCATGATATGAGATAGTACACTCATGCAGCTCAGTATGCAAAACTACAAGGCAATTTTCTTTACAAAAATCAACATTGGCACCTTTAACATTTTGCTACAACTAATTTTAGATCAGATAAAGGTTGGATTCACGCCGATTAACAAAATACATGCTGATGTAAGTGATATACAACAGGTACTTACCTCAGCATTGGAGCACAGAGAATTCCCGCAAGATATTTTCCTTGAATACAATCCCAACGAAGGAAGTTTTCTATCATTTAACCTTATTTTCTAAAAGAGAGATGGGTAAGAAACATGTAGAAAATATGATCAGAATGCTATAAAATTTCATGATGCGAGGATACGCACACGCTTCTTAGAATGGAGTTGACATTCTTTGCTGGATCGAGCGGACTAGTTGTTTGTACTGGAATCTTCTTATTATCAGTGGGAGTTGGGTTTCTCTGTGCTGGAGCAGTATCTATGAAAATGGAGTTGGTTTATTATCTCCTGGCTTTTGGATCTTTTGCAAAGACCTGGTTTGTAACCCTTTAGATTCTAACATAGCCGTCTTCCCTTTGCATGCCTTATATAGAAGAATGGTGCTTCAATTATAAAACATGCTACAGCAGAGATGGAATAGGTACTGAAGAATAGAAAGGCATGACATATTGACATGTATTCCCTCCATCCGGAAATAAATGGATGGGTCTAGGCGTATTTCAGTTCTAGATACATCTAGTTTTATCCATTTCTGCGACATGTAATTCGGACGGAGGGAGTATGATGTAAGAGCTAGGGATACGACAGGACAACACAATAAAAAAACACTGAAGACCCACTGTAGAACCAAAGTAATCAAACCCACTGATATGAGATATTACACTCATGCAACTCAGGATGCAAAACTACCAGGCAGTTTTCCTTACAAAAATCAACATTGTGGCCTTTAATCATACATTTTGCTACAACTAAATTTAGATCAGATAAAGGTTGGATTCATGCCGATTAACAAATACATGCCGATGTAAAAATATAGTGATATACAACAGGTACTTACATTTGCATTGGAGCACAGAGAATTCTTGCAAGAATCTTTCCTCACAGACGATACCAGTGCAGAAATTCTTCTATCTGTTAAGCTTATTTTCTAAAAGAGAGATGGGTAAGAAACATGTAGAAAATATGATCAGCATGCTATAAAATTTCATGATGCAAGGATGCGCACACGCTTCTTAGAATGGAGTTGACATATTTTTGCTGGACTGGAGCGGACTAGTTCTTTAGCCACTGGAATCTGCTTATTATCAGTAGGAGTTGGGTTTGTTTGTGCTGGAGCAGTATCTATAAAAACTGGAGTTGGTTTATTATCTCCTGGCGTTTGGATCCTTTGCAAAGACCTAGTTTGTAACCCTTCAGATTCTAACATAGCCGTCTTCCCCTTGCATGCCTTGTATAGAAGAATGGTGCTTCAATTATAAAACATGCTACAGCAGAGAGATGGAATAGGTACTGAAGAATAGAAAGGCATGACATATTGACATGTATTCCCTCCATCCGGAAAAAAATGGATGGGTCTAGGCGTATTTCAGTTCTAGATACATCCTTTTCTATCCATTTCGGCAACATGTAATCTGGACGGAGGGAGTATGGTGTAAGAGCTAGGGATACGACAGGACAACACAGTAAAAAAAACTAGTTGAATGTAGAACTGTATGCTAGCGGAATACGTACAGAAAAAACTAAGGCAACATACATGTGTATGATTGGGAAACTAAGATGGCATTGCAACAGAGCACTAGAACAACACTTCAATGTAAAAAAACATGGTATGGTAGATGATGAAGTACATCTTGATGAATAACAATGCATAAGATATTCGAAGCATGATGTCCAAATTAAGCGAGATGGTATTGCGATAGAGTAGAATGACAAGATTTGAATTTGAAAACATGTTATCATGAATGGAATAGGTACTGAAAAACAGGAAGGCATGACATATTTACATGCATGATCAGCATGCTAAGCACATGGCATTGCAACAGAGTAGATATACTCCAGGACATTATATGCATGTTGTACCCATATCACGGGCCAAGTTAGAGCAAGGACCTTGTGGGGTGAAGAGGATTCAACATCTTTCTGCAAGTCTTCTGAAGAACTGCCCTTACATGTTCCATCATATTTGGTATCATTGACATCAAGTTTATTGGCTTTTACATTGCTCCGTGAGGTTCTTGTGGATATATCAGTGTGTGCAATTATATTTGACATGCATGGAAGACAACTAGTAGTTAGATTTATGTAATGAGTGCCTGTGGGAAACGACATAAATAGTAGGACTAGGGTTAACTAGCAGCACCAGGTTTCAAAAACTAAAGGGAGAACACAGATGAAAGCTACAGAATATGTATCGTTTGTACTCGAGATTAACTAGATGTCACACAAAAGTATTAAAGAACAACATAGGTAATACTAGAAGTGGTATAATACTATAATCACCAGCCTGTGGGATAGCATTGGCTGATGGATGATAACTATGGAACAACGTTACCTAAAGAACAAGTATCTTAGCTGAACTATGGAACAACGTTAACTCCTAAACAAGACCCGTAAGAGATCAGCATGAATATACAGTGAAATGTGATAATCTATTTAGATGAATAACAAAGCCATAAATGTTGCACACAAGTAAGATGAGGGTACAACCTATCTGGCCACCATCCATAGGAGTGAGCATCATGTGCTGACTTGTCGATGGCCCTGCAATTGTTGTGGCTGTCCATGTCAGGCACGCGCATTCAATGCAGGGAACTGTTCAGTGGGGACTATAGATCCCTTCTGGTGTATGCTTCCCTTGTTGGAGGAGCTGTGGTGAGTCGGAAGACGGTGTGGCTGAAGATGCAGATAACACATAATGTTAAGAACGACACATCTCTTTGATCTGAAGAAATACACTAAGAGATCAACAGCAAGGTACAAGAGTGGTCACACGTCTGTTGACTGAATACTAAATTGGGGTCACACGATTTTATTTTATTTTGGTATTGTCCGATCTACGCCGGATGGCTTGATGGCCGTCATGTGCCTCTCGGCTGACACTGTTAGGAATCTTCCCCGAAGAGCCAGCGACCAACGGCAGAGCAGCCTGCCTCCGCCGTTCGTGGCCCCGGCCAAAACCCCGCTCCCCGCCCCACCGCACTGCCGTGGTTGCGCCGCCCCCGGGCCAATCCACAAAGACTCCCCGTCATCCAGATCCGGCGGCGGCAGTACCTTCAACCCACGCAACTCTAAGATAGCCATCTAAGCGCTGCTTCTGCGGCAACTTGCGGCCCCGCACCCTTACGTTAGACACCAACCAACTGATACGTCTCCAACGTATATATAATTTATGAAGTATTCATGCTATTATATTATCCATCTAGGATGTTTTATGGGCTTTACTATGCACTTTTATATTACTTTTGGGACTAACCTATTGACCCACAGCCCAGTGCAACTTCCTATTTTTTCCCCTTGTTTCAGTGTTTCGAAGAAAAGGAATATCAAACGGAGTCGAAACGGAATGAAACCTTCTGGAGAAGTTATTTTTGGAAAGAAAGCAACCCGATAGACTTGGAGTGCACGTCAGGAAAGAAACGAGGGAGGCACGAGGCAGGGAGGCGCGCCGACCCCCTGGGCACGCCCTCCATCCTTGTGGGCCCCTCGTGGCTCCCCTGACGTATTTCTTCCGCCTATATATATCCATATACCCTAAAACGACCGGGGAACAGAAGAGATCGGGAGTTCCGCCATAAACCTCTCAGAGCCACCAAAACCAATCGAGATCCTGTTCGACACCACCGCCGGAGGGGGGATCCTCACCGTGGCCATCTTCATCATCCCGGCGCTCTCCATGACGAGGAGGGAGTAGTTCACCCTCGGGGCTGAGGGTATGTACCAGTAGCTATGTGTTTGATCTCTCTCTCTCTCTCTCTCTCTGTGTTCTTGATTTGGCACGATCTTGATGTATCGCGAGCTTTGCTATTATAGTTGGATCTTATGTTTCTTCTCCCCCTCCACTCTCCTGTAATGGATTGAGTTTTCCCTTTGAAGTTATCTTATCGGATTGAGTCTTTAATGATTTGACAACACTTGATGTATGTCTTGCCGTGCGTATCTGTGGTGACAATGGGATATCACGTGATTCACTTGATGTATGTCTTGGTGATCAACTTGCGGGTTCCGCCCATGAACCTATGCATAGGGGTTGGCACACGTTTTCGTCTTGATTCTCCGGTAGAAACTTTGGGGCACTCTTTGAGGTTCTATGTGTTGGTTGAATAGATGAATCTGAGATTGTGTGATGCATATCGTATAATCATACCAACAGATACTTGAGGTGACATTGGAGTATCTAGGTGACACTAGGGTTTTGGTTGATTTGTGTCTTAAGGTGTTATTCTAGTACGAACTCTAGGGCTGTTTGTGACACTTATAGGGATAGCCCAACGGATTGATTGGAAAGAATAACTTTGAGGTGGTTTCATACCCTACAATAATCTCTTCGTGTGTTCTCTGCTATTAGTAACTTTGGAGTGACTCTTTGTTGCATGTTGAGGAATAGTTATATGATCCAATTATGTTATTATTGTTTAGAGAACTTGCACTAGTGAAAGTATGAACCCTAGGCCTTGTTTCCTAGCATTGCAATACCGTTTACGCTCACTTTTACCATTAGTTACCTTGCTGTTTTATATTTTCAGATTACAAAACCTATATCTACCATCCATATTGCACTTGTATCACCATCTCTTCGCGAACTAGTGCACCTATACAATTTACCATTGTATTGGGTGTGTTGGGGACACAAGAGACTCTTTGTTATTTGGTTGCAGGGTTGTTTGAGAGAGACCATCTTCATCCTACGCCTCCCACGGATTGATAAACCTTAGGTCATCCACTTGAGGGAAATTTGCTACTGTCCTACAAACCTCTGCACTTGGAGGCCCAACAACGTCTACTAGAAGAAGGTTGCGTAGTAGATATCAAGCTCTTTTCTGGCGCCGTTGCCAGGGAGGTGAGTTCTTGAAGGTATATCTTTAGATCTTGCAACCGAATCTTTTTGTTTCTTGTTTTATCACTAGTTTAGTTTATAAAAGAAAACTACAAAAAAACGGAATTGAGTTTGCCTCATACGCTTCATCTTTTTAATATCTTTCGTGAGTATGATGGAAAAGAAAATTGTGCCAAAGTGTTAGAAGAAGAATGCATTAAAATGTTTGGCACTAAATCTTTGAATGATGAGCATGATTGCAATGTTGTTAGTATGAATTCCTTGAATATCCATGGTACTAATGATAATTGCACTAGTCGTGATGAAAATATCTCTTATAAGCATGTCGATTTTTGTGGAGTGTATTGGGTTTGCAAGTACACACCAAATAGGGAAGATAGATATTGCAAGAGGCATAAGCATTTAGAAACTAAATTGTTGCAAGAAAGGCTAGATGTTTGTGCTGAAAATTTAAATTTTCTTGGATGTACTTGTGAACTTTGCAATGAAAGTGGTCATTTAGCTATCCGATGTAAATTGTTTCATGATCTAATCGTGTCCAAAAATTGTGATGAGTTGATTTCCCTTGCACATTATAATGAACTTAGCTTGCTTAGGGGTTGCGAAGAAATGAAACATATAACTAGGCATCTTCCAGAATTTGCCCGTTATAAACTTCTTGGTTTTGATCTAGAAGAAATTTATATGTATTGTGCGGTGAATTGCATTGAAAATCCTTATATTGCCAATTACATAAAGAAAAGAAAGAAAATAGAAGATGAAGAGAACACAAATGAAAGGGAAGAGACTTCCCAATATTCTCCTATTATTTCTTATGATGAATCAGGTAACGAGGAGGAGCCTTCTATTCAACCAATCTCATTAATAAGGAGCTCCAAAAATAGGATTGAACCCACACATGATGTGGTGAAGAAGAAGAAAAGAAAAAGGAAGAGAGGTAAAAAGATATCTCTCCCAAATAATGTTGCTCCTATTATTGTTGTGCCTCATGAAAACGAATCAAAAATAATTGTGGAAGATGATGCACTTGATGATGATCTCGTTATGCCTATTGCTTGTTGTGATGATTATGATTGGGAAGATAATGATACTTCTTATGATCTTGAAAATCTTTTTGGCACTTGCTTGGAAGAATATGATAATAATGTTTGCTATACTATTGGTGCTATCCATACTATTGATGATGAGAGTGATTATGCTTACAATATGAAAAGGCCCAAGCTTGGGGATGCTATGTTTGATGAAGATGATGTTTTTGAGAATATATTTGCTGCAACTAATGTTTGTCCCAAGCTTGGGGATGCTATGCTTAATGAAGATGATATTTTTAGTCTCCCAAGTTTTGATATGCAAATGTATAATGATGATAGCATGCCTCCTACTTATGATGATTATATTTATGAAAGTGGGTTTGGAGAGGTCATGACTTTATTTAGTGATGTATCCACTATCTTGGAAGAGGTTTCAATCGATTATGATGAGAACAAAGTTGCTACTTATGATGATTATTGTGATAAAACTTATGCTATAAAAAGTAGACATGATTATGTTTATAAAACTTGTCATGATTATGATTCCCCTTTTTCTGAACATTACCCTTTTAATGTGGAAACAATTTATAGTATTCAAGTCTCTTATGGTACTCCCACTATCCCAAATGAGAAGTATTTTGCTTATGTGGAGAATAGTAAATTTTCTATGCTTGTAGATCATGAAAAGAATGCTTTAGGTGCTGGTTATATTGTTGAATTCATTCATGATGCTACTGAAAATTATTATGAGGGAGGAATGTATGCTTGTAGGAATTGCAATAATATCAAGTTTCCTCTCTATGTGCTTAAAGTTTTGAAGTTATGCTTGTTTTGCCTTCCTATGCTAGTTGATTATTGTTCCCATAAGTTGTTTGCTCACAAAATCCCTATGCATAGGAAGTGGGTTAGACTTAAATGTGCTAGTCATATTCTTCATGATGCTCTCTTTATGTTTCAATTCTTATCTTTTATGCGAGCAACATTGAAATCATCATGCCTAGCTAGGGGCGTTAAACGTTAGCGCTTGTTGGGAGGCAACCCAATTTTATTTTAGTTTCTTGCTTTTTGGTTCTGTTTAGTAATAAATAATCCATCTAGCTTCTGTTTAGATGTGGTTTGTGTTTTAGTTAGTGTTTGTGCCAAGTAGAACCTTTGGGAAGACTTGGGTGAAGTCTTTATGATCATGCTGTAAAAAACAGAAACTTTAGCGCTCACGAGATTAGCTTCAACGTTTTACTGGAGAGTGATATTTAGTTGATTCTTTTTGCATATGATTACTAGACAAATTCCTCAGGTCCACCAATTTATTTTAGAATTTTTGGAGTTCCAGAAGTTTGCGTTAGTTACAGATTACTACAGACTGTTCTGTCTTTGACAGATTCTGTTTTTGTGTGTTGTTTGCTTATTTTGATGAATCTGTGGATAGTAAAATAGTTTATAAACCATAGAGAAGTTGGAATAAAGTAGGTTTAACACCAATATAAATAAATAATGAGTTCATTACAGTACCTTGAAGTGGTGTTTTGTTTTCTTTCGCTAAAGGAGCTCACGAGATTTCCTGTTAAGTTTTGTGTTGTGAAGTTTTCAAGTTTTGGGTAAAGATTCGATGGACTATGGAATAAGGAGTGGCAAGAGCCTAAGCTTGGGGATGCCCCAGGCACCCCAAGGTAATATTCAAGTATAACCAAGAGCCTAAGCTTGGGGATGCCCGGAAGGCATCCCCTCTTTCGTCTTCATTCATCGGTAACTTTACTTGGAGCTATATTTTTATTCACCACATGATTTGTGTTTTGCTTGGAGCGTCATTTTATTTTCTTTAGCTTTGTTTGCTGTTTGAATAAAATACCAAGATCTGATATTTTTAAATGAGAGAGAGTCTTCACATAGCTACATAATTATTTGACTACTCATTGATCTTCACTTATATCTTTCGGAGTAGTTTGTTGTTTGCTCATGTGCTTCACTTATATCCTATGAGTAAATGGTAGAATGATTTGAATGTCATAAATCTCAAATTATATATGTTTCATATGCCTTTCCCATGGGGAGTAATACCTTCACATATAAGAAGTAGAGGTGGTAAATTTATTTAAGGTTAGCAAACATTGTATTGGTCACTTGAACAATTCATGAAAGAATATTGAAGGAAGAGAGATTTCACATATAAATATACTATCTTGGACATCTTCTATGATTGTGATCCCCATTAATTATTTTAAACCTGAGCAAATTAGTTGAAGTTGGACAAGGAAGACAACATAATGAGTTATGCTTGGGTATATTTTTATAAGTTATATTGTTTTGGATCCTCTAACATGTGGTGCTTGCTATTTAGAATCCTTTGCTAGCCAAAACATCTGTACTAAGCGGGAATACAGCTTGTGCATCCAAAATCCTTGAACCAAGTTTCTTCCATGAGTGTCCACCATATCTACCTATATGCGGTATTTACCTGCCGTTCCAAGTAAATTTGCATGTGCCAAACTCTAAACCTTCAAATAATAATCTGTTTTGTATGCCCGAATCGCTCATGTAGTGACTAGGGGCTAGCAGTATCTTCCATGCTAGGTGGGTTATTCTCACGGTGAGTGGACTCCGCTCATCATTCACGAGAAAATGGCTGGTAACTGGGATGCCCAGTCCCATGATCAAAATATCAAAATCAAATAAAAAATAATTGCAAACAAAACTCCCCTAGGTTTGATGTTAGTTGGAGGCACCTATTGTTTCGGGCAAGCCATGGATTGATGATTGTTGGTGGAGGGGGAGTAAAAATCTTTACCTTTCTGTTTGGGAGGAACCGCCTATAATGCATGTAGTATGGAAGATATTGGGAACTCTTGGTCGTTATGTTGACAATGAAAGCATACCTCCCAAAATTATTTTCATCTCTGTTTTTACTTCGAGCTCTAGCACCTCTGCAATTCCCTGCTTCCCTCTGCGAAGGGCCTATCTTTTACTTTTATGCAAGAGTCAGTAGTATTCCTTCTCATTCCAACCTACTCTTTAGTTGGCAAGCATCATATGATGGAAAGATCTAAGCATATGGCCATTCAAATATATTTGATCATGAATTATTACTATTGACATTACCCTTGAGGTAAAAAGTTGGGAGGCAAAACATTAAGCCCCTATCTTTCTCTGTGTTCGATGAATACTATTTGTTCTAAAAATATGCTTTGAGTGGTAGCAATCATGGAAGACTAAATGATAGTTGAGTATGTGAAGTTTGCTGAATCAAAGCTCTGACATAGACTCTTCCTGAAAATAAGATGAATTGTAATTGTTTGATGACTAATAACACGGTTTGTTAGTTTTCAAGAAAGTTTATGATCTATACTTTAACATGTGAATAGTTTGTTACTTGATCATGCAAAGTTCTATGAGTTGAGCTACTGTTATCACATATAATGATGCTAGAAAAGGTGATTGAAATTATCATTGATCAAACTTATGCACCTGCTAGCATCCACACTTCATAAATTCTTTCTTCTATCATTTACCTACTCGAGGACGAGCAGGAATTAAGCTTGGGGATGCTGATACGTCTCCAATGTATCTATAATTTATGAAGTATTCATGCTATTATATTATCCATCTTGGATGTTTTATGGGCTTTACTATGCACTTTTATATTACTTTTGGGACTAACCTATTGACCGAGAGCCCAGTGCCAGTTCCTGTTTTTTTCCTTGTTTCAGTGTTTCGAAGAAAAGGAATATCAAACGGAGTCGAAACAGAATGAAACCTTCTGGAGAAGTTATTTTTGGAAAGAAAGCAACCCGATAGACTTGGAGTGCACGTCAGGAAAGAAATGAGGGAGGCACGAGGCGGGGCGCCCACCTGGCAGGCGCGCCTCCACCTCGTGGGCCCCTCGTGGCTCCCCTGACGTATTTCTTCCGCCTATATATATATATATATCCATATACCCTAAAATGATCGGGGAACAAAAGAGATCGGGAGTTCCGCCGCGGCAAACCTCTGTAGCCACCAAAGACCAATCGGGACCCTGTTCCGGCACCCTGCCGGAGGGGGAATCCCTCACCGGTGGCTATCTACATCATCCCGACGCTCTCCATGACGAGGAGGGAGTAGTTCACCCTCGGGGCTGAGGGTATGTACCAGTAGCCATGTGTTTGATCTCTCTCTCTCGTGTTCTTGATTTGGCACGATCTTGATGTATCGCGAGCTTTGCTATTATAGTTGGATCTTATGTTTCTTCTCCCCCTCCACTCTCCTGTAATGGATTGAGTTTTCCCTTTGAAGTTATCTTATCGGATTGAGTCTTTAATGATTTGAGAACACTTGATGTATGTCTTGCCGTGCGTATCTGTGGTGACAATGGGATATCACGTGATTCACTTGATGTATGTTTTGGTGATCAACTTGCGGGTTCCGCCCATGAACCTATGCATACGGGTTGGCACACGTTTTCGTCTTGATTCTCCGGTAGAAACTTTGGGGCACTCCTTGAGGTTCTATGTGTTGGTTGAATAGATGAATCTGAGATTGTGTGATGCATATCGTATAATCATACCCACGGATACTTGAGGTGACGTTGGAGTATCTAGGTGACATTAGGGTTTTGGTTGATTTGTGTCTTAAGGTGTTATTCTAGTACGAACTCTAGGGCTGTTTGTGACACTTATAGGGATAGCCCAACGGATTGATTGGAAATAATAACTTTGAGGTGGTTTCATACCCTACAATAATCTCTTCGTTTGTTCTCCGCTATTAGTGACTTTGGAATGACTCTTTGTTGCATGTTAAGGAATAGTTATATGATCCAATTATGTTATTATTGTTTAGAGAACTTGCACCAGTGAAAGTATGAACCCTAGGCCTTGTTTCCTAGCATTGCAATACCGTTTACGCTCACTTTTACCATTAGTTACCTTGCTGTTTTTATATTTTTCAGATTACAAAAACCTATATCTACCATCCATATTGCACTTGTATCACCATCTCTTCGCCGAACTAGTGCACCTATACAATTTACCATTGTATTGGGTGTGTTGGGGACACAAGAGACTCTTTGTTATTTGGTTGCAGGGTTGTTTGAGAGAGACGACCATCTTGATCCTACGCCTCCCACGGATTGATAAACCTTAGGTCATCCACTTGAGGGAAATTTGCTACTGTCCTACAAACCTCTGCACTTGGAGGCCCAACAACGTCTACAAGAAGAAGGTTGAGTAGTGGACATCACCAACCGGCAGCCTAGGAGCTCCGCCGCCTCGAGGGGTGCTGCTTCCCATTGGGAATCAATTGGCCCAGAATAAAAATTCAGATAACTGACGCCTAAATAAAGTGATTTGAGATGAGGGTGCGACCTATCTGGCGGCATGGTGAAGTAGGCAGGTCCAGCTGCCGAGTCGGTGAGGCCAGTGCGGTTGGGGTGGCGACCGGTGGCAGGGATACAATGATGTCGCAATGGTCGACGGCTACGGGGAAGCAGCGCCGGGACTCTGGACGGATCCGAAGTTGGAGCCGCTCCGGCGCCGTGAACACGGCGTGGGTGAATCGGCTCCGGTACGGTTCACGCGACCGTCGTCGAGGCAGCTCCAGTAGCACGGAGTAAGAGGCACATGGCCCAGTGCACGACGGCAAATGGACAGTGTCTCCGGCATTAAGGAGGAGGGCGGCTGTGAAATTGGTGCGGTGGGGGGCGCCATGGAGGAGGGGCTGAGGTTTCGCGGCTCGGGAGAAGGGAGCTTCCGGGGAGAAGGTGATTTGGCACCCACGAGGTATGAATGGGGGGCGGAATTGGGAGGGGAGTGGAACCATGTTTTACGGACGCATTTGTCTGAAATGTGAGGGGGAGTTACAGTTCTACCCCTGCCTTTAGGCTTCTCGGCTTGGGTCTGTGTAATTGAGGGTCGGGGATAGTAGAGTAACTTTACTTCTCCCCAAATAGTGGGCGGGAGCGATTTCGGGCGAGGAGGGCGTGTTTTGAAATATAGTGGGCGCGAGCGATTTCGGGCGAGGAGAGCGTGTTTTGCCGACCATGGTTTATGAATTAATCGGCACATGTCATTTCGGCCGAGGAGAAGGCGCGCTTGGATGAAGTTACGAACCTACCCTCGATGTACAACGGGCCAATTGATGTGTGTCCCACATAGGACGGTAATTTCGCGTCTCCCATTTATTTGCTCGGGCGAATTCCACCGAGCAGAGGATGTTTAACGATTTGTTCAAAATTTGGGAGAACGAGCATCCACGTCTACCTTACCAAGTCGATTCGAATCAAATTTTGAAATATTAGCTTGCCACTTCATTTTTAGATGGAGAGATGATGCTCGGGAGTAATGTGTTTTTACATGCTCGTTGCTAGCGATTTACTATATGATAAATAGTTGACCCACTCAAAAACGGGAATCAAACCCAAAATGAAATATCTCTATTCGATGAAATAGCTTGTTCACCAGGTCAAAATAGTGAACTAAATCCGAAATTGAACACCTCAATCGAGTAGGATGTTGTACAGTATTATCGTACTCCATGAACATGTTGAAAGTCAAATTAATGAACTTGATTGATATACGCATATATCCGTTCATGTGTGGATTGCAGACAACATGTTCTCCAATTTAAATATTTGAATGCAAGTTTATATCGAAACATGGTTTATATCAGTCTTTGATGTATAAAACGCGACCTCCCCCTCTCCCGGACTCCTGCTCTCTCTCTCTCTCTCTCTCTCTCTCTCTCTCTCTCTCTCTCTCTCTCTCTCTCTCGCTGACAATCTTCAATTTTGTTGCACGCATCCAACACACAAACCTTGTTGGTCCCTCTCGCTTTCTCTCCATCTCTCTCTCTCTCTCCCTCTCTCTCTCTCTCTTTGTGTGTGTGTGGGGGGGGGGTCTTTCTAGTCCGCATGCATATATACTCCATCTACAGGTCTCTCTCGCACACTATGTACGATTCTCTAGTCCAAGCTAGATATCTTGGAAGCACTCATCGTACGCACACAAATTCCTTGGCTCGTTGCCCATAACTCTCTCACACACCACTCTGTCGTCTCGGAGCTCTCCCCCTCTCTCTCAAACTCTCCATCTACCTGGGTCACACATACACATGCACATCTCACTCGCACTCGATAGGCCCTTCTAAAATTCTATCTCTCTCCCTCGTTCTCTCTCCATCTCACACGCGCACACACACAATCTCATGACTAGCTAGCCAAGTATGATGGTCTCTCACTCAATTGTAGGCACACGCAGTCCCCCTACCTGTATATGACTAGCTAATCTTAGTCTCCATCACAAAGATGTGCATGGTCTATCTCGATTTCTCTCGGGGCATCTTTCTATCGCGCATGCACCTTCCTCGATGTCCCACCCATATAGTCCCCTCATGATCTCGAGGGGATCTCTCTGTCACAAACACACCCTCTCGCCCTCCCCATGCGTCCATGTTCTCCATGTGTCCCTCTCGACCTTTGTTCCTTGTTGGCCAGACCTCTATTGGACATGTGCTATAGGGGTGTCTCTCTCCGTTGCAAACAATCACACACTATCTATCTTCGTGTATCTCCTCGCCTCGCTTTTCTATCTCGGAGATGCATGCGTGATATGTTCGCCTAACAAACGAAAAAACACACATTCTCTCTAATTTATCGTTTGTTGTCACTTTTTCTTTCACACACATACTCTTTTTGCACACTTACTCATTCTCCTTCACACGCACTTGATCCCTCTCGACTTAGGCACTCTCCTCGGTCCATAGCATATTGATTTATTGAAAAGTCAAACATCACAAAGTTTGACCATGTACGTGGAGAAAAACAATTACATCTGGAAAGGCAAACATATACTATAACATCCCAAAATTCTAAATTTTTGGAATGTTATAATAAATAAATAGTTTTGATTGATTGATTGTTTGTTGTGTGATTTATTGAGTGAAATTGAGTGGAATTTGAAACTTTTGAAAGTTAAATGAGAGGAATAAAAGGACTTTCCCAAACTTTCATTTTGCATTTTATGATCTCCGTGAATTCAAATTCTTTTCACCACAAAACCCTGGAGAGAAGATGACATGACTTCTTCCATTTATTTAAATGACAAGGGGTGTTGAAAATATTTGAATTTCATTTGGGAAATATTTCCAATTCTGAAACTTTATGCAACTCAATGATTTTCACGAGAGAAGATAAAATGACTTCTTCAAATTAAATGAAATATGAGTTGGGAGTTTTAAAGAATTAAATTCAAAGTTCTTTTGAATTTATTTCCAATTTGGAGTTATTTGAGTTTTATCCAAATTATTTTCTCCAAAACAAAATATATGGAAAATAGGGTAACATGATTCCCTACATCAGAAAATTGGAGAGAAATTAATTTGAAGTCATTTTGGTATTTTAAAAATGATTTTTATTGGACCAGTAGCACTGTGTGAATTATTAAAGTTTGTGTGTATTTTATTTGAAGCTAAAATAGTGTTCATGTTGTAGAAAATCTTTTTCTGAAAATTTTGATATATTATATGCCTATATAAATTTTTTATTTGATTTTATTAATTTTGGTTTGTTGTCTCTGTCAAAAAAAAAAAAAAAAACAAATAGCTGCGCCCCGCCAGGCCAAGGGCCAAGGCCCAAGGCCAAGCCAGCGGCCGGCCGGCCAAGCCAAGGCCATCGCGCGCACCAGGGAGCCACCGCTCCTTTTCCTTTCCTAGTAGGACTTTTTTCCTACTTTCGTTTATTCCGATTTGTTTCTAGATCTTTTCCCTTTTGTTTCCTAATCCTAGTCTATTTCTTGTCCCCTACCCCAAGCAAAACCCTCCCCTCCACACTATAAATACCCAAGCACCCCCCCCTCCAACACATCAAACCAACACCTCTCCTCTCCTCTCCGCAGCAGCAGCAGCCCCACACCCACGTCGCTGTGCCGCCTCGCCGGAGTTCGCCGGACCACCGCCGCCGCCAAGTGCCGCCGCCGCGCCCTCGACCTCTCCTGAGGTTTATATGATCTCCTCTCCACCGTCCCGTGATCTCCTTTCCTCTAGGATCAACCGCAACATCGGATCCGATCTTCTTCCCCAACTCCGACGACTACTCCGGTGAGATCCACGAAATCCCGTAATTCATTTTTTTCAGAAAGTAGCAATCTTAGAAAATTCATATCTTTTAGAGTTTTTAGTATTTTTGAGTGATTCCAATTGCTATGTGTCACAAATTTGCTGAAGTTTCTGTTAGTGTCTCTGGATTTCAAATTTGAGTAGTTTAAATTTGAATTTGATAAATTTTGTTCAGATTAGTATTTTGGCCATAACTTGAGTTTAAAAATAGGTTTTTAATTAATTCTTTTTGCTCCTGGTCACTTGTGATATTGTTTAGCTGTAGGATTTAGTTTGGTAATTTTGGAGTACTTTAAGTTAGATTTTTAGTAAAAACAGTACTGTTTTGCTTATATAGTTGTTTTAGTTATGTAATTATTGTTTTTAATTATTTTTAGTTCATTCCTTTTGTAGATTTTCACTTGTTGTTATATGTTTATGTTTAGCTACAGTAGACAAAATTTTGTAGTTATTTATTATTGTTTAGCTACTGTTTTTGTAATTGCTTGTTTAGTTCATAGTGATAGTGGATAAAAATAGTTTTATTAGTTTTAAAAGTAATTCTTTTCCACTTCAAGTTATATTGTTTTTATTATTTGTGAACTCATTAGTTGTTATATTTATTTAGTATAGTTTATTAATGTTTTAATAAATGATTTGCTGTTATAGTTGTCTTAGTGTTTTGCTAGTTGCTATATTTGTTCTAGTATTAACTAGATGGTTATAGTAGTTTTATATTAGTTCTTTTTGTTAGTTATTAAATTAGTAATTTATTTTCTGTTATTTTATTAGATTTATATTTTATTTGCTGTAGAAAAATTATTAGAGTAATTTAGTGATGTTATGTTAAGATTTGTGTGAGTTGGTCACCACTAGTTTTTCCTTGAATTTTTCTTTCGAAGTTTATCCTTTGGTTTTCGACTTGGTTTTCTTTGTCGCTTTTATTTTGATTGAGTATTGTTATGAGTGTTAGAATTGTTTGCTAGGATGTTTGCTTATGTGAATGCTATGTTTGACTATATAGATTTTCAACGGAGTGACGATTAGTTCTACCAAGTCATTTTCTGACAGCGTTATTATCTTCATCAAGTAATACCGGACAAGTTCACTTTGACCATGTTTTTCATACCTATGTGTTTTATTGCATCTAGTGTCATCTTCGCAACAATCCCTCCAGTAGTGACATTGAATCCTTGTAGTTGAGTAGTATGCATGAGGTAGGAACCCATCACCCTGTTACCAAGCCCGGGACGTTATTTATTTTAATGCTACGCTATAGTAGACGGGGTTGGTATGAGTGCTCGGGAGTGGTGTGAGAATGGAGGATCTACGTCAATGACGACAACTCCATGGTGGCATCTGCAAGGACTGCATTTTCAAGGCCTCAAGACTTCAAGACTCGAGACAAGAATTCAATACACACTACTGGGTGAAGGACGGTTGACGGGCACCCTGGAGAAACCAGTGGTTGGCCGGGATGCATGGAGAAGCGCCATGACATCTTGCGGAAAGCTTCACCCAGACTCAAAGAGACGGAAGAATACTTCATGCCTAGAAGCTTACCTGTGCAACCGCAAGTCACTATGGGCTCTGGCTTGGTTGACCTTAGTGGTGAATCTGGCTGGGACGGTGCTAGCAGATGTAGAACTACGGTAGGATTGGATGAGCACCGGACAGTGGTCAGAGGAACTCTTCGGAAGACCATGTTTCGGTCATCTTGTTCTCAAACACCCTGAAGTGCGAGAACGTAAAAAGAGGGATCGAATCTTGCAGGTAAAGTGTACAAACCTCTGCAGAGGGTTAAAACCTAATCGATTAGCCGTGTCCCCGGTTACGGACAATTTGAGCATCTGGACTTGGATCTATCTCGGAACTCTCAACACCGGATTGATAACTTAATTGTGGGCAACTTATGATGATTTTGGGGCTATGAGACATCGGTTGGCGGAACCATGTCATGATACAAAACTCCATAGTACAGACTTCAGTTATTACTTGATGTAGGGAAAATAAAACCAACTTTTACGCAAACAAAACTCAGACACAGAGCCACAAAGCCATATTGCATATAGTATAGTTTTATCATCTGTTTTCTCATGTTGTGATCTTGCGGTACATTCAATGTACTGACCTACACGGCTGCAATGTATCATGTTGCGATACTTTCTTCGACGAGTAAGAGTGCAGTGCAGGGTTACGGTCTACACTCAACCTGCCGATGGCGTTGATGGGACTCCATACCCGACTATTTGTTTCCGTTGTGACTTATGAGGTATATATCAGTTTTACGTTATTTATACATGTGATTGCACTTTGATATATACATTGATGTCTTGTGTGTGCAAAGATACTTGATCCGAGGATGGCATAGATACACAGAGGCTTGACCGTCTGAGGTTGGGTCGCTACAGATATGGTATCAGAGCACATGTTGACTGTAGGACGTGACCCTAGAAACCGGAAAGCCCCTAGGACCGAAAATCTCTAAAACTTTATTTTCAAAAAAAAGACTCTTACTTCTCATCTCTTTCTGATTTTATCGAATAGACACTCTCACCTCAAATTGTTAGAATATACCCTTTTCCCTTTTGATCACATGAAGAATCAACTGAAGCCGCTCCAAGAAGGACAAGATATCGGATAACTGGTGGCCTCTTCAGAGTAAAGAGGATTTGACCATGCATTAGAAGAGTTGAAGCTGCAACAATTGAAGACTCCAAAGACTAGAAGAATTTGAAGAATCTGAAGAATTATTTGACCTTTAGAAGACCAAACCCCTGTTACACACTTACGTTAGATGCGACGATTTGTGAGCTGTCATTTGTTTGATGTTTTCCGACAGCCACAAAGTAAAACTTGTTTCTTCAAAAACTATTGTTTGTATTGTGTATATCCTCCCCACCTCTCTCATATCTCATCCCAAAACTTTTGGACCCCATAGATGATGAATGAAGTTGGACTGATATTCTCTGGATCAAGACTCAGCCGGAGGCGAGCTATGGATTCGAACATGGAGAATCACTTTGGGAGCAATTTGGTTTCAAGGAAGAATGAAGTATCGACGCTCTTGATTACTTTGAAGGAAGTGCTGCAACCTGGTGGAAAATGCATCAAGCCATACAAGGATTTAATGGAGCAAGAACTTGGGAGGAATTCAAGAAGACCTGTTGAGATCACGTCTCATCCGGGAGCACTATGATAACCGAAGAAGAAACCTTGTGCCTGCAAGATTTATGGAGAAATAGGACACACCAGGAGGAACACAAGGATGGATGCCCTCATTGTGAGGAGAAACACCCAGTGAGGAATGCCCAACTAGTCGGTGACTTGTTTCTTGTGTGAAGGAACCACCCACTACCCAACCCGGTGTCACATTTACCCTATGGTGCAACAAACTATTCAGGAGCAGGAAGAAGGAATGAAAGAAGCCCTCCGAGAAGTTATGAAAGAAAACCTGTGATGAAGGAATGTGTTGAAGACCACGATGGAGAAGGCCTCAACAGATTTTACTCCAATGCCTGCTATTCATGTGGAGAAGAAGGACATTTTTCGCAGTATTGCACCAAGGAAAGAAAAGAGTATCTGGGATATTTCCCGACAGCAGAAGTGAAGTTTGACCCTCGGGAAATAGAAGCTGTGATCATTTCAGAGAAATCCAGGAAGAGAAAAAGAAGGCAACCCCAGAACAACACAATTTTCGCAGAGAAGGACCTGAGTCATATCACTTGTTACAGGTGCAAGGATTTAGGTCATTACGCTAGTAAATGTCCAGAAAAGAAGCCAAGAATCCAAGGAGCCTACATAATCACAAAGAAGCCCCGAGACATGTCGGAAGTCTTTTGTTTTCATTGCAAGGAAGCATGACATTATGCTACTAAATGTTCCTACAAGAAGGAAGCTGGAGTTGAGCAGTTGGAATTTTGATATGGATAATAAGAGTGGTAGAAACCAATTTTTTTTTCATGAGTACAATAAGTTGAGTTATGTAATGGGTGCTCAGAGTTTGTAATGGATCCATGAAATCAATAAAGTTAAGGTGACATGTTTTCATATGTTTAATTGTAGGAGTTGTTACTCTGTGAACAAAGATTTTGACCATTTTCGAGGATATGAGAAATATGGTCTATGGATGGATTTGTGAATTTCATTTTAGGGTGGTAGTACCTGTGAAGAAGACTAGACTAATGGATAAGAAATATATATTCCACGGACTGTAGCTCGAAGGAAAAAAAAGTTGGAGTTTTGCTTTTGATATGATGGTATGAAGAAAGCAGTACCTTTGGATTTAAAGGAGGTGTAATATGGAACAAGAGAGTTACTCCAAGGATGAGTTAAAGCTGCACTAGTGTTGAAGTGGGCCATAACCCACAGGCCTGTGGATTTGAAAAGGAACAGATGTAACCTTGATGAAGGAAGAAATTTGGAAGAATCGATGATTCAATCAAGCATACGTTTCGTAGGAGGTTACGCAAAAACCCGAGAGTGGTGAAGTAACGATAGATGTTTTGTTCAGCTTGCAGAATCAATGGAATTATCCGAACTAAGTTCGTTGAGAAGAGAAATTCTGCAATGCTTGTGAGAATGCCCGAGTGTTAGAAATGCGAGATTCGCTAAACCTTATCTGAGGTAATGATCTGGGTGCGGAATGGATGATCACCATACCGACTTACTCTTATCATTTGCTCTTGATATTTGGAATGGTAAATCTGAGAGACTTACCCATAGTAAAGTGGCGACGCTTGTTGAAGCCTTGCTTAAGCCTTAGGATGGTATGATGATAAACCCATGTACATGGCAGTTGTTGCCAATCGTAGATTATACGGTGAGAATGAAGCCAAGGCCCTTTTCTGCAGAAACCATTAATGGTAGACCACCATGAGTATTTTGATAGTTGTCTAGAATGGACACAGACCTATCATCTAAGAAGATCCAGTCTCGGACGAACTTCAACTTTGACGAACCGACCCAAGATTTTGAGGAAAACGCTATGCTTCTGACAGAAGAGCGTTAATGAAGGAGCTATTCTAAGATACGTGAAGAGACATATATTTTCGGCACTCCAGAGGAAGTATCTGAGTTTATTGGAACCGTAACCTTGTTTTTAAGTGTGGTAGCACCCCTGACCTTTCTGACCAAAACATTTGCTAGAAGACCCCCAACCCCTAACCCTTTCTTGCTAGCCTCTTCGAATCTCGAGGACGAGACTCATTTTAAGTGTGGTAGGTTTGTAACATCCCAAAATTCTAAATTTTTGGAATGTTATAATAAATAAATAGTTTTCATTGATTGATTGTTTGTTGTGTGATTTATTGAGTGAAATTGAGTGGAATTTGAAACTTTTTGAAAGTTAAATGAGAGGGAATAAAAGGACTTTCCCAAACTTTCATTTTTGCATTTTATGATCTCCGTGAATTCAAATTGTTTTCACCACAAAACCCTGGAGAGAAGATGACATGACTTCTTCCATTTATTTAAATGACAAGGGGTGTTGAAAATATTTGAATTTCTGTTAGTGTCTCTGGATTTCAAATTTGAGTAGTTTAAATTTGAATTTGATAAATTTTGTTCAGATTAGTATTTTGGCCATAACTTGAGTTTAAAAATAGGTTTTTAATTAATTCTTTTTGCTCCTGGTCACTTGTGATATTGTTTAGCTGTAGGATTTAGTTTGGTAATTTTGGAGTACTTTAAGTTAGATTTTGATTATTGTTTTTAATAATTTTTAGTTCATTCCTTTTGTAGATTTTCACTTGTTGTTATATGTTTATGTTTAGCTACAGAGACAAAATTTTGTAGTTATTTATTATTGTTTAGCTACTGTTTTTGTAATTGCTTGTTTAGTTCATAGTGATAGTGGATAAAAATAGTTTTATTAGTTTTAAAAGTAATTCTTTTTCCACTTCAAGTTATATTGTTTTTATTATTTGTGAACTCATTAGTTGTTATATTTATTTAGTATAGTTTATTAATGTTTTAATAAATGATTTGCTGTTATAGTTGTCTTAGTGTTTTGCTAGTTGCTATATTTGTTCTAGTATTAACTAGATGGTTATAGTAGTTTTATATTAGTTCTTTTTGTTAGTTATTAAATTAGTAATTTATTTTCTGTTATTTTATTAGATTTATATTTTATTTGCTGTAGAAAAATTATTAGAGTAATTTAGTGATGTTATGTTAAGATTTGTGTGAGTTGGTCACCACTAGTTTTTCCTTGAATTTTTCTTTCGAAGTTTATCCTTTGGTTTTCGACTTGGTTTTCTTTGTCGCTTTTATTTTGATTGAGTATTGTTATGAGTGTTAGAATTGTTTGCTAGGATGTTTGCTTATGTGAATGCTATGTTTGACTATATAGATTTTCAACGGAGTGACGATTAGTTCTACCAAGTCATTTTCTGACAGCGTTATTATCTTCATCAAGTAATACCAGACAAGTTCACTTTGACCATGTTTTTCAAACCTATGTGTTTTATTGCATCTAGTGTCATCTTCGCAACAATCCCTCCAAGAGTGACATTGAATCCTTGTAGTTGAGTAGTATGCATGAGGTAGGAACCCATCACCTGTTACCAAGCCCGGACGTTATTTATTTTAATGCTACGCTATAGTAGACGGGTTGGTATGAGTGCTCGGAGTGGTGTGAGAATGGAGGATCTACGTCAATGACGACAACTCCATGGTGGCATCTGCAAGGACTGCATTTTCAAGGCCTCAAGACTTCAAGACTCGAGACAAGAATTCAATACACACTCTTTGGGTGAAGGGCGGTTGACGGGCACCTGGAGAAACCAGTGGTTGGCGGGATGCATGGAGAAGCGCCATGACATCTTGCGGAAAGCTTCACCAGACTCAAAGAGACGGAAGAATACTTCATGCCTAGAAGCTTACCGTGCAACCGCAAGTCACTATGGGCTCGGCTTGGTTGACCTTAGTGGTGAATCTGGCTGGGGCGGTGCTAGCAGATGTAGAACTACGGTAGGATTGGATGAGCACGGACGGTGGTCGAGGAACTCTTCGAAGACCATGTTTGGTCATCTTGTTCTCAAACACCGAAGTGCGAGAACGTAAAAGAGGATCGAATCTTGCGGGTAAAGTGTACAAACCTCTGCAGAGGGTTAAAACCTAATCGATTAGCCGTGTCCCCGGTTACGGACAATTTGAGCATCTGGACTTGGATCTATCTCGGAACTCTCAACACCGGATTGATAACTTAATTGTGGGCAACTTATGATGATTTTGGGGCTATGAGACATCGGTTGGCGGAACCATGTCATGATACAAAACTCCATAGTACAGACTTCAGTTATTACTTGATGTAGGGAAAATAAAACCAACTTTTACGCAAACAAAACTCAGACACAGAGCCACAAAGCCATATTGCATATAGTATAGTTTTATCATCTGTTTTCTCATGTTGTGATCTTGCCGGTACATTCAATGTACTGACCTACACGGCTGCAACGTATCATGTTGCAGATACTTTCTTCCGACGAGTAAGAGTGCAGTGCAGGTTACGGTCTACACTCAACCTGCCGATGGCGTTGATGGGACTCCATACCCGACTATTTGTTTCGTTGTGACTTATGAGGTATATATCAGTTTTACGTTATTTATACATGTGATTGCACTTTGATATATACATTGATGTCTTGTGTGCAAAGATACTTGATCCGAGGATGGCATAGATACACGAGGCTTGACCGTCGAGGTTGGGTCGCTCTGAGATATGGTATCGAGCACATGTTGATGTGAGGACGTGACCCTAGAAACCGGAAAGCCCCTAGGACCGAAAATCTCTAAAACTTTATTTTCAAAAAAGACTCTTACTTCTCATCTCTTTCGATTTTATCGAATAGACACTCTCACCTCAAATTGTTAGAATATACCCTTTTCCTTTTGATCACATGAAGAATCAATGAAGCCGCTCCAAGAAGGACAAGATATCGGATAACTGGTGGCCTCTTGAGTAAAGAGGATTTGACCATGCATTAGAAGAGTTGAAGCTGCAACAATTGAAGACTCCAAAGACTAGAAGAATTTGAAGAATCTGAAGAATTATTTGACCTTTAGAAGACCAAACCCTGTTACACACTTACGTTAGATGCGACGATTTGTGAGCTGTCATTTGTTTGATGTTTTCCGACAGCCACAAAGTAAAACTTGTTTCTTCAAAAACTATTGTTTGTATGTGTGTATATCCTCCCCACCTCTCTCATATCTCATCCCAAAACTTTTGGACCCCATAGATGATGAATGAAGTTGGACTGATATTCTCTGGACCGAAGACTCAGCCGGAGGCAGAGCTATGGATTCAGAACATGGAGAATCACTTTGGGAGCAATTTGGTTTCAAGGAAGAATGAAGTATCGTACGCTCTTCAGTACTTTGAAGGAAGTGCTGCAACCTGGTGGAAAATGCATCAAGCCATACAAGGATTTAATGGAGCAAGAACTTGGGAGGAATTCAAGAAGACCCTGTTGAGATCACGTCTCATCCGGGAGCACTATGATAACCCGAGGAAGAAACCTTGTGCCTGCAAGATTTGCGGAGAAATAGGACACACCCAGGAGGAACACAAGGATGGATGCCCTCATTGTGAGGAGAAACACCCAGCTGAGGAATGCCCAACTAGTCAGGTGACTTGTTTCTTGTGTGAAGGAACCACCCACTACCCAACCCAGTGTCACATTTACCCTATGGTGCAACAAACTATTCAGGAGCAGGAAGAAGGAATGAAAGAAGCCCTCCGAGAAGTTATGAAAGAACCTGTGATGAAGGAATGTGTTGAAGACCCTGATGGAGAAGGCCTCAACAGATTTTACTCCAATGCCTGCTATTCATGTGGAGAAGAAGGACATTTTTCGCAGTATTGCACCAAGGAAAGAAAAGAGTATCTGGGATATTTCCCGACAGCAGAAGTGAAGTTTGACCCTCGGGAAATAGAAGCTGTGATCATTTCAGAGAAATCCAGGAAGAGAAAAGAAGGCAACCCCGAACAACACAATTTTCGCAGAGAAGGACCTGAGTCATATCACTTGTTACAGGTGCAAGGATTTAGGTCATTACGCTAGTAAATGTCCGAAAAGAAGCCAAGAATCCAAGGAGCCTACATAATCACAAAGAAGCCCGAGACATGTCGGAAGTCTTTTGTTTTCATTGCAAGGAAGCATGACATTATGCTACTAAATGTTCCTACAAGAAGGAAGCTGGAGTTGAGCAGTTGGAATTTTGATATGGATAATAAGAGTGGTAGAAACCAATTTTTTTTTCATGAGTACAATAAGTTGAGTTATGTAATGGGTGCTCAGAGTTTGTAATGGATCCATGAAATCAATAAAGTTAAGGTGACATGTTTTCATATGTTTAATTGTAGGAGTTGTTACTCTGTGAACAAAGATTTTGACCATTTTCGAGGATATGAGAAATATGGTCTATGGATGGATTTGTGAATTTCATTTTTAGGGTGGTAGTACCCTGTGAAGAAGACTAGACTAATGGATAAGAAATATATATTCCACGGACTGTAGCTCGAAGGAAAAAAAAAGTTGGAGTTTTGCTTTTGATATGATGGTATGAAGAAACAGAGTACCACTGGATTTAAAGGAGGTGTAATATGGAACAAGAGAGTTACTCAAGGATGAGTTAAAGCTGCACTAGTGTTGAAGTGGGCCATAACCCACAGGCCCGAGATTTGAAAAGGAACAGATGTAACCTTGATGAAGGAAGAAATTTGGAAGAATCGATGATTCAATCAGCATACGTTTCGTAGGAGGTTACGCAAAAACCTGAGAGTGGTGAAGTAACGATAGATGTTTTGTTCAGCTTGCAGAATCAATGGAATTATCCGAACTAAGTTCGTTGAGAAGAGAAATTCTGCAATGCTTGTGAGAATGCCCGAGTGTTAGAAATGCGAGATTCGCTAAACCTTATACAGGGTAATGATCTGGGTGCGGAATGGACTGATCACCATACCGACTTACTCTTATCATTTGCTCTTGATATTTGGAATGGTAAATCTGAGAGACTTACCCATAGTAAAGTGGCGACGCTTGTTGAAGCCTTGCTTAAGCCTTAGGATGGTATGATGATAAACCCATGTACATGGCAGTTGTTGCCAATCGTAGATTATACGGTGAGAATGAAGCCAAGGCCCTTTTTCTGCAGAAACCATTAATGGTAGACCACCATGAGTATTTTGATAGTTGTCTAGAATGGACACAGACCTATCATCTAAGAAGATCCAGTCTCGGACGAACTTCAACTTTGACGAACCGACCCAAGATTTTGAGGAAAACGCTATGCTTCTGACAGAAGAGCGTTAATGAAGGAGCTATTCTAAGATACGTGAAGAGACATATATTTTCGGCACTCCAGAGGAAGTATCTGAGTTTATTGGAACCGTAACCTTGTTTTTAAGTGTGGTAGCACCCCTGACCTTTCTGACCAAAACATTTGCTAGAAGACCCCCAACCCCTAACCCTTTCTTGCTAGCCTCTTCGAATCTCGAGGACGAGACTCATTTTAAGTGTGGTAGGTTTGTAACATCCCAAAATTCTAAATTTTTGGAATGTTATAATAAATAAATAGTTTTGATTGATTGATTGTTTGTTGTGTGATTTATTGAGTGAAATTGAGTGGAATTTGAAACTTTTGAAAGTTAAATGAGAGGAATAAAAGGACTTTCCCAAACTTTCATTTTGCATTTTATGATCTCCGTGAATTCAAATTGTTTTCACCACAAAACCCTGGAGAGAAGATGACATGACTTCTTCCATTTATTTAAATGACAAGGGGTGTTGAAAATATTTGAATTTCATTTGGAAAATATTTCCAATTCTGAAATTTATGCAACTCAATGATTTTCATGAGAGAAGATAAAATGACTTCTTCAAATTAAATGAAATATGAGTTGGGAGTTTTAAAAGAATTAAATTCAAAGTTCTTTTGAATTTATTTCCAATTGGAGTTATTTGAGTTTTATCCAAATTATTTTCTCCAAAAACAAAATATATGGAAAATAGGGTAACATGATTCCCTACATTAGAAAATTGAGAGAAATTAATTTGAAGTCATTTTGGTATTTTAAAAATGATTTTTATTGGACCAGTAGCACTGTGTGAATTATTAAAATTTGTGTGTATTTTATTTGAAGCTAAAATAGTTTTCATGTTGTAGAAAATCTTTTTCTGAAAATTTTGATATATTATATGCCTATATAAATTTTTTATTTGGTTTTATTATTTTTGGTTAGTTGTCTCTGTCAAAAAAAAAAAGTTGCGCCCCGCCAGGCCAAGGGCCAAGGCCCAAGGCCAAGCCAGCGGCCGGCCGGCCAAGCCAAGGCCATCGCGCGCACCAGGGAGCCACCGCTCCTTTTCCTTTCCTAGTAGGACTTTTTCCTACTTTCGTTTATTCGATTTGTTTCTAGATCTTTTCCTTTGTTTCCTAATCCTAGTCTATTTCTTGTCCCCTACCCCAAACAAAACCCTCCCCTCCACACTATAAATACCCAAGCACCCCCTCCAACACATCAAACCAACACCTCTCCTCTCCTCTCCGCAGCAGCAGCAGCCCCACCCACCGTCGCTGTGCCTGCTCGCCGAGTTCGCGGACCACCGCCGCCAAGTGCCGCCGCGCCTCGACCTCTCCTGAGGTTTATATGATCTCCTCTCCACCGTCCCGTGATCTCATTTCCTCTAGGATCAACCGCAACATCGGATCCGATCTTCTTCCCCAACTCCGACGACTACTCCGGTGAGATCCACGAAATCCCGTAATTCATTTTTTTCAGAAAGTAGCAATCTTAGAAAATTCATATCTTTTAGAGTTTTTAGTATTTTTGAGTGATTCCAATTGCTATGTGTCACAAATTTGCTGAAGTTTCTGTTAGTGTCTCTGGATTTCAAATTTGAGTAGTTTAAATTTGAATTTGATAAATTTTGTTCAGATTAGTATTTTGGCCATAACTTGAGTTTAAAATAGGTTTTAATTAATTCTTTTTGCTCCTGGTCACTTGTGATATTGTTTAGCTGTAGGATTTAGTTTGGTAATTTTGGAGTACTTTAAGTTAGATTTTTAGTAAAAACAGTACTGTTTTGCTTATATAGTTGTTTTAGTTATGTAATTATTGTTTTTAATTATTTTTAGTTCATTCCTTTTGTAGATTTTCACTTGTTGTTATATGTTTATGTTTAGCTACAGTAGACAAATTTTGTAGTTATTTATTATTGTTTAGCTACTGTTTTTGTAATTGCTTGTTTAGTTCATAGTGATAGTGGATAAAAATAGTTTTATTAGTTTTAAAAGTAATTCTTTTTCCACTTCAAGTTATATTGTTTTTATTATTTGTGAACTCATTAGTTGTTATATTTATTTAGTATAGTTTATTAATGTTTTAATAAATGATTTGCCGTTATAGTTGTCTTAGTGTTTTGCTAGTTGCTATATTTGTTCTAGTATTAACTAGATGGTTATAGTAGTTTTATATTAGTTCTTTTTGTTAGTTATTAAATTAGTAATTTATTTTCTGTTATTTTATTAGATTTATATTTTATTTGCTGTAGAAAAAATTATTAGAGTAATTTAGTGATGTTATGTTAAGATTTGTGTGAGTTGGTCACCACTAGTTTTTCCTTGAATTTTTCTTTCGAAGTTTATCCTTTGGTTTTCGACTTGGTTTTCTTTGTCGCTTTTATTTTGATTGAGTATTGTTATGAGTGTTAGAATTGTTTGCTAGGATGTTTGCTTATGTGAATGCTATGTTTGACTATATAGATTTTCAACGGAGTGACGATTAGTTCTACTAAGTCATTTTCTGACAGCGTTATTATCTTCATCAAGTAATACCAGACAAGTTCACTTTGACCATGTTTTTCAAACCTATGTGTTTTATTGCATCTAGTGTCATCTTCGCAACAATCCCTCCAGTAGTGACATTGAATCCTTGTAGTTGAGTAGTATGCATGAGGTAGGAACCCATCACCTGTTACCAAGCCCGGACGTTATTTATTTTAATGCTACGCTATAGTAGGCGGGGTTGGTATGAGTGCTCGGAGTGGTGTGAGAATGGAGGATCTCGTCAATGGCGACAACTCCATGGTGGCATCTGCAAGGACTGCATTTTCAAGGCCTCAAGACTTCAAGACTCGAGACAAGAATTCAATACACACTCTTTGGGTGAAGGGCGGTTGACGGGCACCTGGAGAAACCAGTGGTTGGCGGGATGCATGGAGAAGCGCCATGACATCTTGCGGAAAGCTTCACCCAGACTCAAAGAGACGGAAGAATACTTCATGCCTAGAAGCTTACTGTGCAACCGCAAGTCACTATGGGCTCTGGCTTGGTTGACCTTAGTGGTGAATCTGGCTGGGGCGGTGCTAGCAGATGTAGAACTACGGTAGGATTGGATGAGCACCGGACGGTGGTCGAGGAACTCTTGGAAGACCATGTTTGGTCATCTTGTTCTCAAACACCACGAAGTGCGAGAACGTAAAAGAGGATCGAATCTTGCGGGTAAAGTGTACAAACCTCTGCAGAGGGTTAAAACCTAATCGATTAGCCGTGTCCCGATTTACGGACAATTTGAGCATCTGGACTTGGATCTATCTGGAACTCTCAACACGGATTGATAACTTAATTGTGGGCAACTTATGATGATTTTGGGGCTATGAGACATCGGTTGGCGGAACCATGTCATGATACAAAACTCCATAGTACAGACTTCATTTATTACTTGATGTAGGGAAAATAAAACCAACTTTTACGCAAACAAAACTCAGACACAGAGCCACAAAGCCATATTGCATATAGTATAGTTTTATCATCTGTTTTCTCATGTTGTGATCTTGCGGTACATTCAATGTACTGACCTACACGGCTGCAATGTATCATGTTGCAGATACTTTCTTCGACGAGTAAGAATGCAGTGCAGGGTTACGGTCTACACTCAACCTGCCGATGGCGTTGATGGGACTCCATACCCGACTATTTGTTTCGTTGTGACTTATGAGGTATATATCAGTTTTACGTTATTTATACATGTGATTGCACTTTGATATATACATTGATGTCTTGTGTGTGCCAAACATCTTGATCCAGGATGGCATAGATACACGAGGCTTGACCGTCTGAGGTTGGGTCGCTCTGAGATATGGTATCGAGCACATGTTGATATGGAGGACGTGACCCTAGAAACCGGAAAGCCCCTAGGACCGAAAATCTCTAAAACTTTATTTTCAAAAAAAAGACTCTTACTTCTCATCTCTTTCTGATTTTATCGAATAGACACTCTCACCTCAAATTGTTAGAATATACCCTTTTCCCTTTTGATCACATGAAGAATCAACTGAAGCCGCTCCAAGAAGGACAAGATATCGGATAACTGGTGGCCTCTTCAGAGTAAAGAGGATTTGACCATGCATTAGAAGAGTTGAAGCTGCAACAATTGAAGACTCCAAAGACTAGAAGAATTTGAAGAATCTGAAGAATTATTTGACCTTTAGAAGACCAAACCCCTGTTACACACTTACGTTAGATGCGACGATTTGTGAGCTGTCATTTGTTTGATGTTTTCCGACAGCCACAAAGTAAAACTTGTTTCTTCAAAAAACTATTGTTTGTATTGTGTGTATATCCCTCCCCACCTCTCTCATATCTCATCCCAAAACTTTTGGACCCCATAGATGATGAATGAAGTTGGACTGATATTCTCTGGACCGAAGACTCAGCCGGAGGCAGAGCTATGGATTCAGAACATGGAGAATCACTTTGGGAGCAATTTGGTTTCAAGGAAGAATGAAGTATCGTACGCTCTTCAGTACTTTGAAGGAAGTGCTGCAACCTGGTGGAAAATGCATCAAGCCATACAAGGATTTAATGGAGCAAGAACTTGGGAGGAATTCAAGAAGACCTGTTGAGATCACGTCTCATCCGGAGCACTATGATAACCGAAGAAGAAACCTTGTGCCTGCAAGATTTGCGGAGAAATAGGACACACCGGGAGGAACACAAGGATGGATGCCCTCATTGTGAGGAGAAACACCCAGTGAGGAATGCCCAACTAGTCGGGTGACTTGTTTCTTGTGTGAAGGAACCACCCACTACCCAACCCGGTGTCACATTTACCCTATGGTGCAACAAACTATTCAGGAGCAGGAAGAAGGAATGAAAGAAGCCCTCCGAGAAGTTATGAAAGAACACTGTGATGAAGGAATGTGTTGAAGACCCGATGGAGAAGGCCTCAACAGATTTTACTCCAATGCCTGCTATTCATGTGGAGAAGAAGGACATTTTTCGCGAGATTGCACCAAGGAAAGAAAAGAGTATCTGGGATATTTCCGACAGCGAAGTGAAGTTTGACCCTCGGAAATAGAAGCTGTGATCATTTCAGAGAAATCCGGAAGAGAAAAGAAGGCAACCCAGAACAACACAATTTTCGCAGAGAAGGACCTGAGTCATATCACTTGTTACAGTGCAAGGATTTAGGTCATTACGCTAGTAAATGTCCGAAAAGAAGCCAAGAATCCAAGGAGCCTACATAATCACAAAGAAGCCCGAGACATGTCGGAAGTCTTTTGTTTTCATTGCAAGGAAGCATGACATTATGCTACTAAATGTTCCTACAAGAAGGAAGCTGGAGTTGAGCAGTTGGACTTTTGATATGGATAATAAGAGTGGTAGAAACCAATTTTTTTTTCATGAGTACAATAAGTTGAGTTATGTAATGGGTGCTCAGAGTTTGTAATGGATCCATGAAATCAATAAAGTTAAGGTGACATGTTTTCATATGTTTAATTGTAGGAGTTGTTACTCTGTGAACAAAGATTTTGACCATTTTCGAGGATATGAGAAATATGGTCTATGGATGGATTTGTGAATTTCATTTTTAGGGTGGTAGTACCCTGTGAAGAAGACTAGACTAATGGATAAGAAATATATATTCCACGGACTGTAGCTCGAAGGAAAAAAAAAGTTGGAGTTTTGCTTTTGATATGATGGTATGAAGAAACAGAGTACCACTGGATTTAAAGGAGGTGTAATATGGAACAAGAGAGTTACTCCAAGGATGAGTTAAAGCTGCACTAGTGTTGAAGTGGGCCATAACCCACAGGCCCAGGATTTGAAAAGGAACAGATGTAACCTTGATGAAGGAAGAAATTTGGAAGAATCGATGATTCAATCAGCATACGTTTCGTAGGAGGTTACGCAAAAACCTGAGAGTGGTGAAGTAACGATAGATGTTTTGTTCAGCTTGCAGAATCAATGGAATTATCCGAACTAAGTTCGTTGAGAAGAGAAATTCTGCAATGCTTGTGAGAATGCCCGAGTGTTAGAAATGCGAGATTCGCTAAACCTTATACAGGGTAATGATCTGGGTGCGGAATGGACTGATCACCATACCGACTTACTCTTATCATTTGCTCTTGATATTTGGAATGGTAAATCTGAGAGACTTACCCATAGTAAAGTGGCGACGCTTGTTGAAGCCTTGCTTAAGCCTTAGGATGGTATGATGATAAACCCATGTACATGGCAGTTGTTGCCAATCGTAGATTATACGGTGAGAATGAAGCCAAGGCCCTTTTTCTGCAGAAACCATTAATGGTAGACCACCATGAGTATTTTGATAGTTGTCTAGAATGGACACAGACCTATCATCTAAGAAGATCCAGTCTCGGACGAACTTCAACTTTGACGAACCGACCCAAGATTTTGAGGAAAACGCTATGCTTCTGACAGAAGAGCGTTAATGAAGGAGCTATTCTAAGATACGTGAAGAGACATATTTTCGGCACTCCAGAGGAAGTATCTGAGTTTATTGGAACCGTAACCTTGTTTTTAAGTGTGGTAGCACCCCTGACCTTTCTGACCAAAACATTTGCTAGAAGACCCCCAACCCCTAACCCTTTCTTGCTAGCCTCTTCGAATCTCGAGGACGAGACTCATTTTAAGTGTGGTAGGTTTGTAACATCCCAAAATTCTAAATTTTTGGAATGTTATAATAAATAAATAGTTTTGATTGATTGATTGTTTGTTGTGTGATTTATTGAGTGAAATTGAGTGGAATTTGAAACTTTTGAAAGTTAAATGAGAGGAATAAAAGGACTTTCCCAAACTTTCATTTTGCATTTTATGATCTCCGTGAATTCAAATTGTTTTCACCACAAAACCCTGGAGAGAAGATGACATGACTTCTTCCATTTATTTAAATGACAAGGGTGTTGAAAATATTTGAATTTCATTTGGAAAATATTTCCAATTCTGAAATTTATGCAACTCAATGATTTTCACGAGAGAAGATAAAATGACTTCTTCAAATTAAATGAAATATGAGTTGGGAGTTTTAAAAGAATTAAATTCAAAGTTCTTTTGAATTTATTTCCAATTGGAGTTATTTGAGTTTTATCCAAATTATTTTCTCCAAAAACAAAATATATGGAAAATAGGGTAACATGATTCCCTACATCAGAAAATTGAGAGAAATTAATTTGAAGTCATTTTGGTATTTTAAAATGATTTTATTGGACCAGTAGCACTGTGTGAATTATTAAAATTTGTGTGTATTTTATTTGAAGCTAAAATAGTTTTCATGTTGTAGAAAATCTTTTTCTGAAAATTTTGATATATTATATGCCTATATAAATTTTTTATTTGGTTTTATTATTTTTGGTTAGTTGTCTCTGTCAAAAAAAAAAGTTGCGCCCCGCCAGGCCAAGGGCCAAGGCCCAAGGCCAAGCCAGCGGCCGGCCGGCCAAGCCAAGGCCATCGCGCGCACCAGGGAGCCACCGCTCCTTTTCCTTTCCTAGTAGGACTTTTTTCCTACTTTCGTTTATTCCGATTTGTTTCTAGATCTTTTCCCTTTTGTTTCCTAATCCTAGTCTATTTCTTGTCCCCTACCCCAAACAAAACCCTCCCCTCCACACTATAAATACCCAAGCACCCCCTCCAACACATCAAACCAACACCTCTCTCTCTCCTCTCCAGCAGCAGCAGCCCCACACCCACGTCGCTGTGCCGCCCGCCGGAGTTCGCGGACCACCACCGCCGCCAAGTGCCGCCGCCGCATCTCGACCTCTCCTGAGGTTTATATGATCTCCTCTCCACCGTCCCGTGATCTCCTTTCCTCTAGGATCAACCGCAACATCGGATCCGATCTTATTCCCCAACTCCGACGACTACTCCGGTGAGATCCACGAAATCCCGTAATTCATTTTTTTCAGAAAGTAGCAATCTTAGAAAATTCATATCTTTTAGAGTTTTTAGTATTTTTGAGTGATTCCAATTGCTATGTGTCACAAATTTGCTGAAGTTTCTGTTAGTGTCTCTGGATTTCAAATTTGAGTAGTTTAAATTTGAATTTGATAAATTTTGTTCAGATTAGTATTTTGGCCATAACTTGAGTTTAAAAATAGGTTTTTAATTAATTCTTTTTGCTCCTGGTCACTTGTGATATTGTTTAGCTGTAGGATTTAGTTTGGTAATTTTGGAGTACTTTAAGTTAGATTTTTAGTAAAAACAGTACTGTTTTGCTTATATAGTTGTTTTAGTTATGTAATTATTGTTTTTAATTATTTTAGTTCATTCCTTTTGTAGATTTTCACTTGTTGTTATATGTTTATGTTTAGCTATAGTAGACAAATTTTTGTAGTTATTTATTATTGTTTAGCTACTGTTTTTGTAATTGCTTGTTTACTTCATAGTGATAGTGGATAAAAATAGTTTTATTAGTTTTAAAAGTAATTCTTTTTCCACTTCAAGTTATATTGTTTTTATTATTTGTGAACACATTAGTTGTTATATTTATTTAGTATAGTTTATTAATGTTTTAATAAATGATTTGCTGTTATAGTTGTCTTAGTGTTTTGCTAGTTGCTATATTTGTTCTAGTATTAACTAGATGGTTATAGTAGTTTTATATTAGTTCTTTTTGTTAGTTATTAAATTAGTAATTTATTTTCTGTTATTTTATTAGATTTATATTTTATTTGCTGTAGAAAAATTATTAGAGTAATTTAGTGATGTTATGTTAAGATTTGTGTGAGTTGGTCACCACTAGTTTTTCCTTGAATTTTTCTTTCGAAGTTTATCCTTTGGTTTTCGACTTGGTTTTCTTTGTCGCTTTTATTTTGATTGAGTATTGTTATGAGTGTTAGAATTGTTTGCTAGGATGTTTGCTTATGTGAATGCTATGTTTGACTATATAGATTTTGAACGGAGTGACGATTAGTTCTATCAAGTCATTTTCTGACAGCGTTATTATCTTCATCAAGTAATACCAGGCAAGTTCACTTTGACCATGTTTTTCATACCTATGTGTTTTATTGCATCTAGTGTCATCTTCGCAACAATCCCTCCAGTAGTGACATTGAATCCTTGTAGTTGAGTAGTATGCATGAGGTAGGAACCCATCACCTGTTACCAAGCCGGGGCGTTATTTATTTTAATGCTACGCTATAGTAGACGGGGTTGGTATGAGTGCTCGGAGTGGTGTGAGAATGGAGGATCTCGTTAATGACGACAACTCCATGGTGGCATCTGCAAGGACTGCATTTTCAAGGCCTCAAGACTTCAAGACTCGAGACAAGAATTCAATACACACTACTGGGTGAAGGACGGTTGACGGGCACCCTGGAGAAACCAGTGGTTGGCCGGGATGCATGGAGAAGCGCCATGACATCTTGCGGAAAGCTTCACCCAGACTCAAAGAGACGGAAGAATACTTCATGCCTGGAAGCTTACCTGTGCAACCGCAAGTCACTATGGGCTCTGGCTTGGTTGACCTTAGTGGTGAATCTGGCTGGGACGGTGCTAGCAGATGTAGAACTACGGTAGGATTGGATGAGCACCGGACAGTGGTCAGAGGAACTCTTCGGAAGACCATGTTTCGGTCATCTTGTTCTCAAACACCCTGAAGTGCGAGAACGTAAAAAGAGGGATCGAATCTTGCGGGTAAAGTGTACAAACCTCTGCAGAGGGTTAAAACCTAATCGATTAGCCGTGTCCCGATTACGGACAATTTGAGCATCTGGACTTGGATCTATCTGGAACTCTCAACACGGATTGATAACTTAATTGTGGGCAACTTATGATGATTTTGGGGCTATGAGACATCGGTTGGCGGAACCATGTCATGATAGAAAACTCCATAGTACAGACTTCATTATTACTTGATGTAGGGAAAATAAAACCAACTTTTACGCAAACAAAACTCAGACCACGAGCCACAAAGCCATATTGCATATAGTATAGTTTTATCATCTGTTTTCTCATGTTGTGATCTTGCGGTACATTCAATGTACTGACCTACACGGCTGCAACGTATCATGTTGCAGATACTTTCTTCCGACGAGTAAGAGTGCAGTGCAGGTTACGGTCTACACTCAACCTGCCGATGGCGTTGATGGGACTCCATACCCGACTATTTGTTTCATTGTGACTTATGAGGTATATATCAGTTTTATGTTATTTATACATGTGATTGCACTTTGATATATACATTGATGTACTGTGTGTGCCAGCATACTGATCCAGGGATGGCATAGATACACAGAGGCTTGACCGTCTAAGGTTGGGTCGGTACATATACCATTAGATTCACCATGAGATGTAGTTTCGTATGATGTATCTTTGGTATTGAAGATATAAAGAACATTTGTGTAAACCTGATTAAAGTTTCCAAAGTTTGACTTCTTAAAAAATTACATGCACTGCATTATCGGCCGGATGGAATATCTCTTTCCCCTCTCACTATCTCGGCGCACCACTCAGCCTTATCGGGGCTCCTCAATCTCTCTCAAACTTTATATCTCCCTGGTTCACACATACACATGTCTGGCTCGCGCTATACTAGACCCATCCAACACTCTTCGCCCTTGTTCTCTCTCTATGTGACACGCACCACCCTAATAAGTACCATAATCCCTCACTGCATCATAGGCGCAAGCACTCCCCCCCTAAGTATGATTATCTCTCACTAGCCATCAGGAACACACATATTGTCTCCTTCCATCCATACGTCTATCTCGATATCTCTCGGGGTATCTTCTATCGCGCACACACCTTGTCACTTGATATCCCACCCATGTAGTCACATCACGATCTCCAGGGGATCTCTCTATGAAAAACATACACTCTCTCCTCCCCATGTCTGCATTTTCTCCGTACGTCTCTCTCGACCTCTCTCCCTTTTTTGTCAAACCCCTCTTGGCCACGTGCTAGGGGTCTTGCTCTCTCGGTTGCAAACAACCACACACTATCTCCTCACCTTGCTTCCGTTGTCGAAGATGCATGTGCGATATGTTTGCATAAGACACACACGTTTTTTATCGACTTTTATCGAGTGTTGTCCATGTCTCTTTCACACACGCACACACACTTTTTTCACTCACTCTTTCTATTTCACTCTCTCTCTCTATCTCTCTCTCTCTCTCTCTAGTTAGGGACTCTCTCACGTCCATAAGCATATGGATGTTTTGAAAAGTCAAACCCCAGAAAAGTTTGACCAGGTATATGTGGAGAAAAACATTTACATCTGGAACGATCATTAGATTCATCGCAACATGTACTTACTTCATACTATCATTTATCTTTGGTATTGTAGATATAAGTAATTTCTTTATAAACTTGGTCAAAGTTTCAAAAGTTTGACTTTTAAAAAAATGTTGGAACTACACTACATTATCGAATGGAGGGAGTAGCTCTTTCTCTCTCTCTCTCTCTCTCTCTCTCTCTCTTGCTCTCTCTCTCTCTGCTATCTCTCACGGGCCTCCCCTCTCACTCGAACACTCTATACCGACGGATTATACGCTCACCGTGTCAACGTATAGCTCCATATATTGTTTAGTTGACCGATCAACCAGTCCACATGTTGCCTTGTCAGCTTGTGTTATGTATCTTCGTGTGCTGGCCCATGTGGCAGTGGGTGAAAATAAGTAAACTAGAGGCCCATCTGACTGTTGGAAATATGCCCTAGAGGCAATAATAAATTAGTTATTATTATATTTCCTTGTTCATGATAATCGTTTATTATCCATGCTATAATTGTATTGATAGGAAACTCAGATACATGTGTGGATACATAAACAACACCATGTCCCTAGTAAGCCTCTAGTTGACTAGCTCGTTGATCAACAGATGGTTACGGTTTCCTGACCATGGACATTGGATGTCGTTGATAACGGGATCACATCATTTGGAGAATGATGTGATGGACAAGACCCAATCCTAAGCCTAGCACAAAGATCGTAGTTCGTATGCTAAAGCTTTTCTAATGTCAAGTATCTTTTCCTTAGACCATGAGATTGTGCAACTCCCGGATACCGTAGGAATGCTTTGGGTGTACCAAACGTCACAACGTAATTGGGTGGCTATAAAGGTGCACTACAGGTATCTCCGAAAGTGTCATTGGGTTGGCACGAATCGAGACTGGATTTGTCACTCCATGTAACGGAGAGGTATCTCTGGGCCCACTCGGTAGGACATCATCATAATGTGCATAATGTGACCAAGGGGTTGATCACGGATGATGTGTTACGGAACGAGTAAAGAGACTTGCGGAAACGAGATTGAACAAGGTATCGGGATACCGACGATCGAATCTCGGGCAAGTACAATACCGCTAGACAAAGGGAATTGTATACGGGATCGATTGAGTCCTTGACATCGTGGTTCATCCGATGAGATCATCGTGGAACATGTGGGAGCCAACATGGGTATCCAGATCCGCTGTTGGTTATTGACCGGAGAACGTCTCGGTCATGTTCGCATGGTTCCCGAACCCGTAGGGTCTCTGAGACTTAAGGTTCGATGACGCTAGGGTTATAAAGGAAGCTTGTATGTGGTTACCGAATGTTGTTCGGAGTCCCGGATGAGATCCCGGACGTCACGAGGAGTTCCGGAATGGTCCCAAGGTAAAGATTTATATATGGAAGTTCTATTTTGGTAACCGGAAAAGTTTCGGGGTTTATCGGTAACGTACCGGGACCACCGGGAGGGTCTCGGGGGTCCACCAAGTGGGGCCACATGCTCCAGAGGCATACATGGGCCAAGTATGAGAGGGCACCAGCCCCTAGGTGGGCTAGGGCGCCTCCCACCATGGCCCATGCGGCTAGAAGGGGAGAGGGGGCAAACCCTAAGGGCAGATGGGCCCTAAGGCCCATGCTCCCTGCGCCTCCCTCTCCTCCCCCCTTGTGGCCGCCACCCATAGATGGGTTTTGGGGGCTGCCGCCCCTCTAGGGGTGGGAACCCTAGAGGGGGCGCTGAAGGAAATATGCCCTAGAGGCAATAATAAAGTTATTATTTATTTCCTTATATCATGATAAATGTTTATTATTCATGCTAGAATTGTATTAACCGGAAACATAATACATGTGTGAATACATAGACAAACATATAGTCACTAGTATGCCTCTACTAGACTAGCTCATTAATCAAAGATGGTTATGTTTCCTAACCATAGACATAAGTTGTCATTTGATTAACGAGATCACATCATTAGGAGAATGATGTGATTGACTTGACCCATTCCGTTAGCTTAGCACTTGATCGTTTAGTATGTTGCTTATGCTTTCTTCATGACTTATACAAAGTTCCTGAAACTATGAGATTATGCAACTCCCGTTTACCGGAGGAACACTTTGTGTGCTACCAAACGTCACAACGTAACTGGGTGATTATAAAGGTACTCTACAGGTGTCTCCAAAAGTATATGCTGAGTTGGCATGAATCGAGATTAGGTTTTGTCACTCCGATTGTCGGAGAGGTATCTCTGGGCCTTCTCGGTAATACACATCACATAAGCCTTGCAAGCATTACAACTAATGAGTTAGTTGTGAGATGATGTATTACGGAACGAGTAAAGAGACTTACGTAACGAGATTGAACTAGGTATTGGATACCGACGATCGAATCTCGGGTAAGTAACATACCGATGACAAAGGAACAACGTATATCGTTATGCGGTTTGACCGATAAAGATCTTCGTAGAATATGTAGGAACCAATATGGGCATCCAGGTTCCGCTATTGGTTATTGACCGAGAATGGTTCTAGGTCATGTCTACATAGTTCTCGAACCCGTAGGGTCCGCACGCTTAACGTTCGATGACAGTTCATTATGAGTTTATAAGTATTGATGTACGAAGGTTGTTGAGTCCGGATGTGATCACGGACATGACGAGGAGTCTCGAAATGGTCGAGACATAAAGATTGATATATTGGAAGCCTATGTTTGGACTTGGAAAGGTTCGGATGAAAACAGGAAGTTCTGGGACACCGGGGTTACGGAACCCGGGGGTCAATGGGCCTTGATGGGCCATAGGGAGAAGAGGAAGGGCGGCCGGGTGGGCAGCGCGCCCCCCCCCCTCTAGTCCGAATAGGACAAGGAGAGGGGGCGCTTCTTCCCTCTTCCCCTCCTCCAATCCTAATCCAACTAGGAGAGGGGGGGGGGAGTCCTACTCCCGGTGGGAGTAGGACTCCTCCAGGCGCGCCTCCCCTAGGGCTGGCCGCACCATGTCGTCGTGTTGACGGAACTCATCCCCGACACTTTGCTGGATCGGAGTCCGGGGATTGTCATCGAGCTGAACGTGTGCAGAACTCGGAGGTGCCGTACGTTCGGTGCTTGGATCGGTCGGATCGTGAAGACGTACGACTACATCAACCGCGTTGTTATAACGCTTCCGCTTTCGGTCTACGAGGGTACGTGGACAGACACTCTTCCCTCTCGTTGCTATGCCATCACCATGGTCTTGCGTGTACGTAGGAATTTTTTTGAAATTACTACGTTCCCCATGATGGCATCCGAGCCTGGTTTTATGCATTGATGTCATATGCACGAGTAGAACACAAGTGAGTTGTGGGCGATATAAGTCATCTGCTTACCAAAGCATGTCATACTTTGGTTCAGCTGTATTGTGAGATGAAGCGGCCGGACCGACATTACGCGTGACGCTTACGGGAGACTGGTTTCACCGCTTGAGCACTAGTTGCTTAAAGGTGACCGCGGTGTCTCTCTCTCTCACTTTAGTTGAACGAGTGTGGCTCGCCCGGTCCTTGCGAAGGTTAAAACAGCACCAACTTGACAAACTATCGTTGTGGTTTTGATGCGTAGGTAAGAACGGTTCTTGCTCAGCCCGTAGCAGCCACGTAAAACTTGCAACAACAAAGTAGAGGACGTCTAACTTGTTTTTGCAGGGCATGTTGTGATGTGATGTGGTCAAGGCGTGATGCTATATTTTATTGTATGAGATGATCATGTTTTGTAACCGAGTTATCGGCAATCTGGCGAGGAGCCATATGGTTGTCGCTTTATTGTATGAAATGCAACGCCATGTAATTGCTTTACTTTATCACTAAGCGATAGCGATAGTCGTAGAAGCAATAGTTGGCGAGGCGACAACGATGCTACGATGGAGATCAAGGTGTCGCGCGGTGGCGATGGTGATCATGACGGTGCTTCGAGATGGAGATCACAAGCACAAGATGATGATGACCATATCATATCACTTATATTGATTGCATGTGATGTTTATCCTTTATGCATCTTATCTTGCTTTGATTGACGGTAGCATTATAAGATGATCTCTCACTAAAATTATCAAGAAGTGTTCTCCACTGAGTATGCACCGTTGCTAAAAGTTCAGAGTACCCGGACACCACGTGATGATCGGGTGTGATAAGTTCTCGTCCATCTACAACGGGTGCAAGCCAGTTTTGCACACGCAGAATACTCAGGTTAAACTTGACGAGCCTAGCATATGCAGATATGGCCTCGGAACACGGAGACCGAAAGGTCGGCGTGAATCATATAGTAGATATGATCAACATAGTGATGTTCACCATTGAAAACTACTCCATCTCACGTGATGATCGGTTATGGTTTAGTTGATTTGGATAACGTAATCACTTAGACGACTAGAGAGATATCTGTCTAAGTGGGAGTTTTTAATATGATTAATTGAACTTAAATTTATCATGAACTTAGTACTGATAGTATTTTGCTTGTCTATGTTTCTTGTAGATAGATGGCTCGTCTTTGTTGTTCCGTTGAATTTTAATGCGTTCCTTGAGAAAGCAAAGTTGAAAGATGATGGTAGCAATTACGGACTGGGTCCGTAACTTGAGGATTATCCTCATTGCTGCACGGAAGAATTACGTCTGGAAGCACCGCTGGGTGCCGTGCCTGCTGCTGAGAGCAACGCCGAAGTTGTGAGCGTCTGGCGAGCAAAGTGATGACTACTCTATAGTTCAATGTGCCATGCTTTACGGCTTAGAACCGGGTCTTCAACGACGTTTTGAGCGTCATGGAGCATATGAGATGTTCCAGGAGTTGAAGTTAATATTTCAAGCAAATGCCCGGATTGAGAGATATGAAGTCTCCAATAAGTTCTATAGCTGCAAGATGGAGGAGAATAGTTACGTCGGTGAGCACATACTCAAAATGTCGGGTATAATAATCACTTAATTCAGCTGGGAGTTAATCTTCCGGATGATAGTGTTATTGATGAATTCTCCAATCACGCCACCAAGCTACAAGAGCTTCGTGATGAACTATAATATGCAAGGGATGACTAAGACAATTCTGAGCTCTTCGCGATGCTAAAAGCAGCGGAGGTAGAAATCAAGAAAGAACATCAAGTGTTGATGGTCAACAAGACCACTAGTTTCAAGAAAAGGGCAAAGGGAAGAAGAAGGAAACTTCAAAAGAACAGCAAGAAAGTTGCTGCTCAAGAGAAGAAACCCAAGTCTGGACCTAAGCTGAAGCCGAGTGTTTTTACTGCAAGCGATTTGGACATTTGGAAGCGGAACTGCCCCAAGTATTTGGCGGATAAGAAGGATGGCAAGGTGAACAAAGGTATATGTGATATACATGTTATTGATGTGTACCTTACTAGAGCTCGTAGTAGCTTTTGGGTATTTGATCTGGTTACATTGCTAATATTTGCAACTCAAAGCAGGGACTACGGAATAGACGAGCAGCGGCAAAGGGCGAGGTGACGATGCGCGTGGGAAATGGTTCCAAAGTCAATGTGATCGCGGTCGGCACGCTACCTCTACATCTACCTTCGGGATTAGTTTTAGACCTAAATAATTGTTATTTGGTGCCGCGTTGAGCATGAACATTATATCTGGATCTTGTTTGATGCGAGGCGGTTATTCATTTAAATCAGAGAATAATGGTTGTTCTATTTATATGAGTAATATCTTTTATGGTCATGCACCCTTGAAGAATGGTCTATTCTTGTTGAATCTCGACAGTAGTGATACACATATTCATAATGTCGAAGCCAAAAGATGCAGAGTTGATAATGATAGAGCAACTTATTTGTGGCACTTGCCGTTTAGGTCATATCGTGTAAAACGCATGAAGAAACTCCATACGGATGGACTTTTGGAATCACTTGATTATGAATCACTTGGTACTTGCGAACCGTGCCTCATGGGCAAGATGACTAAAACACCGTTCTCGGTTGTATGGAGAGAGCAACAGACTTATTGGAAATCATACATACAGATGTATGTGGTCCGATGAATATTGAAGCTCGTGGCGGATATCGTTATTTTCTCACCTTCACAGATGATTTAAGCGGATACGGGTATATCTACTTGATGAAGCATAAATCTGAAACATTTGAAAAGTTCAAAGAATTTCAGAGTGAAGTTGAAAATCATCGTAACAAGAAAATAAAGTTTCTACGATCTGATCGTGGAGGAGAATATTTGAGTTTCTGAGTTTGGTCTACATTTAAAGCAATGCGGAATAGTTTGCAACTCACGCCACCGGAACACCACAGCGTAATGGTGTGTCGAGCGTCGTGTCGTACTTTACTAGATATGGTGCGATCTATGATGTCTATTTCGATTTACCGCTATCGTTTTGGGGTTATGCTTTAGAGACGGCCGCATTCACGTTAAATAGGACACCGTCAAAATCCGTTGAGATGACACCTTATGAACTATGGTTTAGCAAGAAACCAAAGTTGTCGTTTCTGAAAGTTTGGGGTTGCGATGCTTATGTGAAAAACTTCAACCTGATAAGCTTGAACCCAAATCGGAAAATGTGTCTTCATAGGATACCCAAAGGAGACAATTGGGTATACCTTCTATCACAGATCCGAAGGCAAGACATTCGTTGCTAAGAATGGATCCTTTCTAGAGAAGGAATTTCTCTCGAAAGAAGTGAGTGGGAGGAAAGTGGAACTTGATGAGGTAATAGTACCAGCTCCCTTATTGGAAAGTAGTTCATCACGAAATCGGTTTACGTGACACCTACACCAATTAGCGAGGAAGATAATGATAATGATCATGAAACTTCAGATCAAGTTGTCTTGAACTCAGAGATCAACCAGAATAAAATCCGCACTGCAGTGGTATGGTAATCCTATTCGGAAGTCATGCTACTAGATCATGGTGAACCTACGAACTATGAAGAAGCGATGGTGAGCCCAGATTCCATAAAATGGCTTGAAGCCATGAAATCTGAGATGGGATCCATGTATGAGAACAAAGTATGGACTTTGGTTGACTTGCCCGATGATCGGCAAGCCATTGAGAATAAATGGATCTTTAAGAAGAAGATCGACGCTGATGGTAACATAAGCTGTCTATAAAGCTCGACTTGTTGCAAAAGGTTTCGACAAGTTCAAGGGTTGACTACGATGAGACTTTCTCACCCGTGGCGATGCTTAAGTCTGTCCGAATCATGTTAGCAATTGCTGCATTTTATGATTATGAAATTTGGCAAATGGATGTAAAACTGCATTCTTGAATGGATTTCTAGAAGAAGAGTTGTATATGATGCAACCAGAAGGTTTTGTTGATCCAAAAGGTGCTAACAAAGTGTGCAAGCTCCAGCGATCAATTTATGGTGCAGTGCAAGCCTCTCGGAGTTGGAATAAGCGCTTTGATAGTGTGATCAAAGCATATGGTTTTATCTGAGACTTTTGGAGAAGCTGTATTTACAAGAAAGTGAGTGGGAGCTCTGTAGCATTTCGATATTATATGTGGAAGACATATTATTGATTGGAAATGATATAGAATTCTGGATAGCATAAAAGGATACTTGAATAAAAGTTTTTCAATGAAAGATCTCGGTGAAGCTGCTTACATATTGGGCATCAAGATCTATAGAGATAGATCAAGGCGCTTAATTGGACTTTCACAAAGCACATACCTTGATAAAGTTTTGAAGAAGTTCAAAATGGATCGAGGCAAAGAAAGGTTTTTACTGTATTACAAGGTGTAAGATTGAGTCGGACTCAATGCCCGACCACAGCAGAAGATAGAGAGAAAATGAAAGATGTTCCTATGCTTCAGCCATAGGCTCTATCATGTATGCAATCTTGTGTACCGGACTGACGTATGCTTAGCTGTAAGCTTGGCAGGAAGGTACCAAAGTAATCGAGTGGATCAACGGACAGCGGTCAAGAACATCTGAAATACGAAAAGGACTAAGGATATGTTTCTCGTATATGGAGGTGACAAAGAGCTAATCGTAAATGCTTACGTCGATGCAAGCTTTGACACTGATCCGGACGATTCTAAATCGCAAACCGGATCGTATTTTTATTAAGCGGTGGAGCTGTCGGTTGGTGCAGTTCTAAACAAAGCGTCGTGGCGGGATCTGCATGTGAAGCGGAGTACATAGCTGCTTCGGAAGCAGCAAATGAAGGAGTCTGGATGAAAGAGTTCATTTCCGATCTAGGTGTCATACCTAGTGCATCGGGACCAATGAAGATCTTCGTGACAATTTGGTGCAATTGCCTTGGCAAAGGAATCCAGATTTCACAAGAGGACCAAGCATATCAAGAGACGCTCGATTCCATTCGGGACCAAGTCCAAGTGGGAGACATAGAGATTTGCAAGATACATACGGATCTGAATGTTTTCAGACCCGTTGACTAAGCCTCTACCACGAGCAAAACATGGTCAGCACCAAGACTCCATGGGTGTTAGAATCATTCTTGTGTAATCTAGATTATTGACTCTAGTGCAAGTGGGAGACTGAAGGAAATATGCCCTAGAGGCAATAATAAAGTTATTATTTATTTCCTTATATCATGATAAATGTTTATTATTCATGCTAGAATTGTATTAACGGAAACATAATACATGTGTGAATACATAGACAAGCAGATAGTCACTAGTATGCCTCTACTAGACTAGCTCATTAATCAAAGATGGTTATGTTTCCTAACCATAGACATAAGTTGTCATTTGATTAATGAGATCACATCATTAGGAGAATGATGTGATTGACTTGACCCATTCCGTTAGCTTAGCACTTGATCGTTTAGTATGTTGCTTATGCTTTCTTCATGACTTATACAAAGTTCACGAAACTATGAGATTATGCAACTCCGTTTACGGAGGAACACTTTGTGTGCTACCAAACATCACAGCATAACTGGGTGATTATAAAGGTACTCTCAGGTGTCTCCAAAAGTATATGTTGAGTTGGCATGAATCGAGATTAGGTTTTGTCACTCCGATTGTCGGAGAGGTATCTCTGGGCCTTCTCGGTAATACACATCACATAAGCCTTGCAAGCATTACAACTAATGAGTTAGTTGTGAGATGATGTATTACGGAACGAGTAAAGAGACTTACGATAGCGAGATTGAACTAGGTATTGGATACCGACGATCGAATCTCGAGTAAGTAACATACCGATGACAAAAGGAACAACATATATCGTTATGCGGTTTGACCGATAAAGATCTTCGTAGAATATGTAGGAACCAATATGGGCATCCAGGTTCCGCTATTGGTTATTGACCGAGAATGGTTCTAGGTCATGTCTACATAGTTCTCGAACCCGTAGGGTCCATACGCTTAACGTTTGATGCGAGTTCATTATGAGTTTATAAGTATTGATGTACGAAGGTTGTTGAGTCCGGATGTGATCACGGACATGACGAGGAGTCTCGAAATGGTCGAGACATAAAGATTGATATATTGGAAGCCTATGTTTGGACTTGGAAGGTTCGAATGAAAACAGGAAGTTACGGAACACCGGGGTTACGGAACCCCGGGGTCAATGGGCCTTGATGGGCCATAGGGAGAAGAGGAAGGGCCGGCCAGGGCAGGCGCGCCCCCTCCCTCTAGTCCGAATAGGACAAGGAGAGGGGGCGGCGCCCCTGCCTCTTCCCCTCCTCCAATCCTAATCCAACTAGGAGAGAGGAGTCCTACTCCGGTGGGAGTAGGACTCCTCGGCAGCGCCTCCCCTAGGGCTGGCCGCACCCCTTGCTCCTTTATATACGAGGCAGGGGCACCCCAGACACACAAGTTGATCTACGGATCGTTCCTTAGCCGTGTCGGTGCCCCCTCCACCATATTCCACTTGGTCATATCGTCGCATGAGCTTAGGCGAAGCCCCGCGCGGAGAAGTCATATCTTCGCGGAGCTTAGGCGAAGCCCTGCGTCGGTGGAGCATCATCATCGTCCACCACGCCGTCGTGTTGTGGAACTCATCCCGACACTTTGCTGGATCGAGTCCGGGATTGTCATCGAGCTGAGCGTGTGCAGAACTCGGAGGTGCCGTCGTTCGGTGCTTGGATCGGTCGGATCGTGAAGGCGTCGACTACATCAACCGCGTTGTTATAACGCTTCCGCTTTCGGTCTACGAGGGTACGTGGACAGACACTCTTCCCTCTCGTTGCTATGCCATCACCATGGTCTTGCGTGTACGTAGGAATTTTTTTGAAATTACTACGTTCCCCAACAGGCGCACCCTCCTCCCCTTCCCCTATATATATGAGGCCTAGGGGCTGCCCAATACACGCGATTCGATCTCTCGTTAGCGCAACCCTACCTCTCTTCCTCCTCATCCTCTCTTGTGATGCTTGGCGAAGCCCTGCAAGATTGCCACGCTCCTCCACCACCACCACGCCGTTGTGCTGCTGCTGGATGGAGTCTTCCTCAACCTCTCCCTCTCTCCTTGCTGGATCAAGGCGTGGGAGACGTCACCGGGCTGTACGTGTGTTGAACGCGGAGGTGCCGTCCGTTCGGCACTAGGATCTCCGGTGATTTGGATCACGACAAGTACGACTCCTTCAACCCCGTTCTCTTGAACGCTTCCGCTTAGCGATCTACAAGGGTATGTAGATGCACTCTCCTTCCCCTCGTTGCTAGTTTCTCCATAGATAGATCTTGGTGACACGTAGGAAAATTTTGAATTTCTGCTACGTTCCCCAACAGTGGCATCATGAGCTAGGTCTATTGCGTAGATTCTTTGCACGAGTAGAACACAAAGTAGTTGTGGGTGTTGATTTTGTTCAATATGCTTACCGTTACTAGTCCAATCTTGTTTCGACGGTATTGTGGGATGAAGCGGCCCGGACCGACCTTACGTACTCTTCGTGAGGCAGGTTCCACCGGTGACATGCACTTGGTGCATAAGGTGGCTAGCGGTGCCGTCTCTCCCACTTTAGTCGGAACGGATTCGATGAAAAGGGTCCTTATGAAGGGTAAATAGCAATTGGCATATCACGTTGTGGTTTTGCGTAGGTAAGAAACGTTCTTGCTAGAAACCCATAGCAGCCACGTAAAACATGCAAACAACAATTAGAGGACGTCTAACTTGTTTTTGCAGGGTATGCTATGTGATGTGATATGGCCAAGAAGAATGTGATGAATGATATGTGATGTAGGAGATTGATCATGTTCTTGTAATAGGATTCACGACTTGCATGTCGATGAGTATGACAACCGGCAGGAGCCATAGGAGTTGTCTTTATTTATTATATGACCTGCGTGTCATTAAACAACGCCATGTAATTACTTTACTTTATAGCTAACTGGTAGCCATAGTAGTAGAAGTAATAGTTGGCGAGACAACTTCATGAAGACACGATGATGGAGATCATGATGATGGAGATCATGGTGTCATGCCGGTGACGATGATGATCATGGAGCCCCGAAGATGGAGATCAATCGAGCTATATGATATTGGCCATATCATGTCACTACTATATATAATTGCATGTGATGTTTATTATGTTTCTGCATCTTGTTTACTTAGAACGACGGTAGTAAATAAGATGATCCCTTACAACAATTTCAAGAAGTGTTCTCCCCTAACTGTGCACCGTTGCTAAGGTTCGTTGCTTCTAAGCACCACGTGATGATCGGGTGTGATGGATTCTTACGTTCACATACAGCGGTGTTGTGAGCCTAGCATGTACAGACATGGCCTCGGAACACACGCAATACACTTAGGGTTAACTTGCGAGCCTAGCATGTACGAGACATGGCCTCGGAACACGAGAGACCGAAAGGTCGAGCATGAGTCGTATAGTAGATCGATCAACATGAAGATGTTCACCGATGATGACTAGTCCGTCTCACGTGATGATCGGACACGGCCTAGTTGACTCGGATCGTGTAATCACTTAGATGACCAGAGGGATGTCTATCTGAGTGGGAGTTCATAAGATGAACTTAATTATCCTGAACATAGTCAAAAGACCTTTTGCAAATTATGTAAAAGCTCGCGCTTTAGTTCCTTTGTTTAGATATGTTCCTAGAGAAAATATAGTTGAAAGTTGAAAGTAGCGGTTATGCGGACAGAAGAAAGCTTATGTCCTTAATGCACGCTCGGTGTGCTGAACCCTAAGCGTCGTTTGTGGATGTTGCGAACATCGGACATACACGTTTTGATAGCTACGTGATAGTTCGGTTAAGCGGTTTAGAGTTGAGGCACGAAAGGCGTTTTGAAATGTTGCGGAACATATGAGATGTTTGAGGGCTGAAATTAGGATTTCAGGCTCGTGCCCATGTCGAGAGGTATGAGACCTCCGACGATTTTCTTAGCCTACAAACTAAGGGAGAAAAGCTCAATCGTTGAGCTTGTGCTCAGATTGTCTGAGTGCAACAATCACTTGAATCGAGTGGGAGTTAATCTTCCAGATGAGATAGTGATGTTTCTCCAAAGTCATTGCCACCAAGCTGCTAGAGCCTCGTGATGAACTATAACATATCAGGGATAGATATGATGATCCTTGAGGTATTCACGATGTTTGACACCGCGAAAGTAGAAATCAAGAAGGAGCATCAATTGTTGATGGTTGGTGAAACACTAGTTTCAAGAAGGGCAAGAAGGGATACTTCATGAAACGGCAAATCAGTTGCTGCTCCAGTGAAGAAACCCAAGGTTGAACCCAAACCCGAGACTAAGTGTACGTAATAAGGGGAACAGCCTTTGGAACAGAATTACCCTAGATACTTGGTAGATGAGAAGGCTGGCAAGGTCGATAGAAGTATATTGGATATACATTATGTTAATGTGTACTTTACTAGTACTCCTAGTAGCACCAGGGTATTAAGATACCGGTTCGGTTGCTAAGTGTTAGTAACTTGAAATAAAAGGCTACGGAATAAACGGAGACTAGCTAAAGGAGAGCTGACGATATGTGTGGGAAGTGTTTCCAATTTTGATATGATCAAACATCGCACGCTCCCTCTACCATCAAGATTAGTATTAAACCAGAATAATTATAATTTGGTGTTTGCGTTGAGCATAGACATGATTGGATTATGTCTATCATAATCTGATTATTCATTTAAAGAGAATAATGGTTACTCTATTTATTTGAATAATACCTTGATGGTCTTGCGCCTAAATAAATGGTTTATTGAATCTCGATCGTAGTGATACACATTTTCATGCCAAAATATAAGATAGTAATGATAGTACCACTTACTTGTGGGCTTTGCCATGCAAGTCATATTGGTATAAAAGCATGAAGAAGCTCCATGTTGATGGATCTTTGGACTCACTCGTTTTGAAAAGTTTGAGACATGCGAACCATGTCTATTGGTGTATACGCATGATGAAACTCCATGCAGATGGATCGTTTGGACTCACTTGATTTTGAATCACTTGAAACATGCAAATCATACCACATGGGCAAGATGGTGAAAAGCCTCGTTTGATAAGATGGAACAAGATAGCAACTTGTTGGAAGTAACATATTTTGATGTGTGCAGTCCAATGAGTCTTGAGGCATCTGATGAATATCGTTATGTTCTTACTTCACAGATGATTCGAGTAGATGTTGAGTATATTTACTTGATGAAACACAAGTCTGAATTATTGAATGGTTCAAGTAATTTCAGAGTGAAGTTTAAGATCTTCGTGACAAGAGGATAGAATGTCTATGATATGATCATAGAGATGAATATCTGAGTTGCGAGTTTGGTACACAATTGAGACATTGTGGAAATTGTTTCACAACTAATACCGCCTGGAACACCATAGTGTGATGGTGTGTCCGAACATCATAGTTGCACCCTATTGGATATGGTGCGTGCCATGATGTCTCTTATCGAATTACCACTATCGTTCATGGGTTAGGCATTAGAGACAACCGCACTCACTTTAATGGGGCACCACGTAATTCCGTTGAGACGACACCGTTTGGAGAAACCTAGTTGTCGTTTCTTAAAAGTTTGGGGCTGCGACGCTTATGTGGAAAAGTTTCAGGTTGATAAGCTCGAACCCAAAGTGGACAAAATGCATCTTCATAGGACACCCAAAACAGTTGGGTATACCTCCTAATTCAGATCCGGAAGCAATAGGGATTGTTTCTTGAATCGGGTCCTTTCTCGAGGAAAAGTTCGTCTCGAAAAGTTGAGTGGGAGGATGGTGGAGACTTGATAAGGTTATTGAACCGTCACTTCAACTAGTGTGTAGCAGGGCACGGGAAGTTGTTCCGTGGCACCTACACCAATTGAAGTAGAAGCTTATGATCTTGATCATGAAGTTTGGATCAAGTCACTAATGAACCTCGTGGGGTGACAAGGATGCGTACTACTTGAGTGGTGCATAATCACATCTTGAAGGTCATGTTGCTAGACAACAATGAACCTCACGAGCTATGGAGAAGCAATGGTGGGCCCAAATTCCGACAAATGGTTAGAAGCCATGAAATCGAGATAGTATCCATATGTCGAGAACAAAGCATGGACTTTGGTGGACTTGCCGATGATCGGCAAGCTATTGAGATAAATGGATTTTAAGAAGAAGGCGGACGTGGGCGGTAATATCACCGTCTATGAAGCTCGACTTGTGGCAAAGAGTTTTCACAAGCTCAAGGAGTTGACTATGATGAGATTCTCTCATTCGTAGCGATGCTTAAGTCCGTCGGAATCATGTTAGCATTAGCTGCATTTATGAAATCTGGCAGATGGATGTCAAAATAAGTTTCCTTACCAGTTTTCGTAAGGAAAGGTTGTATGTGATACAATCAGAAAGTTTTGTCGATCCTAAAGATGCTAAAAGGTATGCTGGCTCCAGCAATCCTTTCTAAGGACTGGAGTAAGCATCTCGGAGTTGGAATGTGCACTTTGATAAGATGATCAAAGATTTTGGGTTTATAAAAGTTTATGAGAAACTTGTATTTCCAAAGAAGTGAGTGGGAGCACTATAGAATTTCTGATAAGTATATGTTGTTGACATATTGTTGATCAGAAATGATGTAGAATTTCTGGAAAGCATACATGGTTATTTGAAAGGTGTTTTTCAATGGAAAACCTGGATTAAGCTACTTGAACATTGAGCATCAAGATCTATGAGGATAGATCAAAAACGCTTAATAATAATTTCAAATGAGCATATACCTTGACATGATCTTGAAGGTGTTCAAGATGGATCAGTCAAAGAAGGAGTTCTTGCCTGAGTTGTAAGGTATGAAGTTAAGAGTTAAAGCTCGACCACGGCAGAAAAGAGAGAAAGGACGAATGTCGTCCCCTATGCCTTAGACATAGGCTCTACAGTATGCTATGATGTGTACCGCACCGGAAGTGTGCCTTGCCATGAGTCAGTCAAGGGGTACAAATTGTCCTTGGAGTAAATAAGGACATGTTTCTCGATTATGGAGGTGATAAAGAGTTCGGCGTAAAGAGTTACGTCGATGCAAGCTTAACACCTATCCGAATGACTCTGAGTAGCAAACCGGATACATATAGTGGAGCAATAGCTCCAAGTGGAGCGTGGAAGCAGCATTTACAATATGACATAGAGAATTGCGAAGTACACACGGATCTGAAAGGTTCAAGACCGTTGACTAAAACCTCTCTCACAAGCAAAACATGATCAAACCTCAGAACTCATTGAGTCTTAATCACATGATGATGTGAACTAGTTTGAGACACTAGTAAACTCTTTGGATGTTGGTCACATGGCGATGTGACCTATCAGTGTTAATCACATGACGATGTGAACTAGATTATTGACTCTAGTGCAAGTGGGAGACTGTTGGAAATATGCCCTAGAGGCAATAATAAATTAGTTATTATTATATTTCCTTGTTCATGATAATCGTTTATTATCCATTCTATAATTGTATTGATAGGAAACTCAGATACATGTGTGGATACATAAACAACACCATGTCCCTAGTAAGCCTCTAGTTGACTAGCTCGTTGATCAGCAGATGGTTACGGTTTCTGACCATGGACATTGGATGTCGTTGATAACGGGATCACATCATTTGGAGAATGATGTGATGGACAAGACAATCCTAAGCCTAGCACAAAGATCGTAGTTAGTATGCTAAAGCTTTTCTAATGTCAAGTATCTTTTCCTTAGACCATGAGATTGTGCAACTCCGGATACCGTAGGAATGCTTTGGGTGTACCAAAGCGTCACTGGCGTAACTGGGTGGCTATAAAGGTGCACTCTGGTATCTCCGAAAGTGTCATTGGGTTGTACGAATCGAGGCTGGGATTTGTCACTCCGTGTAGCGGAGAGGTATCTCTGGGCCCACTCGGTAGGACATCATCATAATGTGCACAATGTGACCAAGGGGTTGATCACGGGATGATGTGTTACGGAGCGAGTAAAGAGACTTGCGGAAGCGAGATTGAACAAGGTATCGGGATACCAAGCGATCGAATCTCGGGCAAGTACAATACCGCTAGACAAAGGGAATTGTATCACGGGATCGATTGAGTCCTTGACATCGTGGTTCATCCGATGAGATCATCGTGGAACATGTAGGAGCCAACATGGGTATCCAGATCCGCTGTTGGTTATTGACGGAGAAACGTCTCGGTCATGTCGCATGGTTCCCAAACCCGTAGGGTCTACACATAAGGTTCGATGGCGCTAGGGTTATAAAGGAAGCTTGTATGTGGTTACGAATGTTGTTAAGTAGTCCGGATGAGATCTCGGACGTCACGAGGAGTTCGGAATGGTCGGAGGTAAAGATTTATATATGGGAAGTTCTGTTTTGGTAGCAGGAAAAGTTTGGGGTTTATTGGTAGCGTCTGGGACCACGGGAGGGTCGGGGTCCACCAAGTGGGGCCACATGCTCGAGGCATACATGGGCCAAGTATGAGAGGGCACCAGCCCCTAGGTGGGCTAGGGCGCCTCCCACCATGGCCCATGCGGCTAGAAAGGGGAGGGGCAAACCCTAAGGCGAGATGGGCCCTAAGGCCCATGCTCCTGCGCCTCCTCTCCTCCCCTTGTGGCCGCCACCCATAGATGGGTTTTGGGAGCTGCCGCCCCTCTGGGGTGGGAACCCTTGAGGCGCACCCTCCTCCCTTCCCCTATATATATGAGGCCTAGGGGCTGCCCAATACATGCGATTCGATCTCTCGTTAGCGCAGCCCTACCTCTCTTCCTCCTCCTCCTCTCTTGTGATGCTTGGCGAAGCCCTGCAAGATTGCCACGCTCCTCCACCACCACCACGCCGTTGTGCTGCTGCTGGATGGAGTCTTCCTCAACCTCTCCCTCTCTCCTTGCTGGATCAAGGCGTGGGAGGCGTCACCGGGCTGTCACGTGTGTTGAGCAGCGGAGGTGCCGTCCGTTCGGCACTAGGATCTCCGGTGATTTGGATCACGACAGTCGACTCCTTCAACCCCGTTCTCTTGAGCGCTTCCGCTTAGCGATCTACAAGGGTATGTAGATGCACTCTCCTTCCCCTCGTTGCTAGTTTCTCCATAGATAGATCTTGGTGACACGTAGGAAAATTTTGAATTTCTGCTACGTTCCCCAACAGTGGCATCATGAGCTAGGTCTATTGCGTAGATTCTTTGCACGAGTAGAACACAAAGTAGTTGTGGGCGTTGATTTTGTTCAATATGCTTACCAGCACACAACACACACCAGCACATGTGTACACCGGCGTCGCCGCCGGTTGAGATGGACGGCGAGGCAGCCAACAAGCGAAGGCGGCTCGAGCCAAAACCGCATCCGGCGAGCCTGGACTTCATCAGCAGCCTCCCCGACGACATGCTGCTCGTCATCATCGGCCTCCTCCCCACCAAATCTGCCGTGCGGACCGCCCTGCTCTCCTGGCGGTGGCGCCCCCTCTGGCACCGCGTCCCCCTCAACCTCACCATCGACAGCTGCCTCTGCGACGGGGATTGCAAACGCATGGCGCGATCTCCAAGATCCTTTCGCCGCACCACAGGCCAGCAGGCGCCTTGACATCCGCATGTTCAGTACCAACTGCAAGGTCCAACCCAAGTTCGACGAGTGGTTCTTATGCCCGCCCTAGATCAGCTCAAGGAGCTCAGCTTTTGAAGCTGGACGATGTCGCTCTCTGCCGCCGTCCGCGCTCCGCCTCGCGCCAGCAGCGTGCGCGCCCGGCTTCAGCTCTGCTATCTTCCCAGTTAATGTCGCGCCGCCCTTCTTCTCCCTCAACTCAAGCAGCTCGACCTCTTGATGTTGTCATCTCGAAGAAGGCTATGGACCACCTGCCGCAGCTGTCTCTTGTGCTCGAGTACCTTCATCTTGAGCAGATCCACGGGTTCATTAGCCTCCACATCGCCTCGGCGAATCTCGATGGATTTATGTGTCTTGCTGGCCCGCAACAAGACATCAATTGGGAAGAGATCCTCCAGCTATTCCACGTTATGGTCATTGAGAATCGCCTTTCCTTGAGAGATTGCTTGTATCGGATCTAGAAGGTCCAACAAAAATCAGGGTCATTGGCGCTAAAATTGCGGTGTTGGTGCACTAAATCGCCAAATTCTCAAACTCTTTATTGGATCCATAATCGTTCGGTACAACACTCATCTTCTTGTCCGTCTTCTTCAAATTCACATTTTAAATTTCTTCTTGATGTATTCTGACCGTCTTCGAAAATGATTCCCACAAGCTTGACCACGATCATGCGTATAGTGAAGATCTTGGCAATAAAATCTATCAGCCCCAATCTGGATCAAGTTGTTGGATTCCTTACATGCTTTCCATGCGGAGAAGCTACTCATCGGTGAAACTTTCCTATTAGTAAATGGTAATCTGGCGTAGCTCAATTTTTTGTAATTTTCCCAAATTACGATGACAAGTGTAGTGTTCAAAACTGCATCTCTGAACTGCACGAAAGAAATGTTTTAGTATTTTTCTCACGTGATCACTGCATCATTTTTGTTGTACTACTATAGTAGCCTAGGCTAGTCATAGTGGAAAGTAACTTAGACTACTCCGATAACTGTATGGTTACCCTAAGAGCAAGTACTACCTCCGTCCTGGTTTACTCTTCCTATTTTGTAGTATCAAAATTTGACGATAGATTTAACTAACAAAATGTTAATGCATGTCACTAAGAACTATATCGTTGGATTCGTATTTGAACATAATTTCAAATGGTGTAATTTTTAGTGACATGCATTGGCATTTTCTTACGTAAATCTATGGTCAAAATATTATACTAAATAAGAGGTAGTACAAAAGTGGGCTATAATGGCCCTCCACTATGTAGGCCAAAACACGTGCCAAATTCACTTGTGATGCATTTGGCATCGATGCCCCTCCATTGCTCACCTGGTGCCCCAATCTGGATCACCTACTTTGCTCCAGTGCCAAATTACCTCATGCAATGAAAAAACACTTGCGTGGGAGAGAGAGAGAGGACTGAGGCAATAAAAAACACTTGTTTGGGAGAGTGAGAGGCTGGTGTAGTTGGTTTGATTGATTTGTTTATACATGTGGGTCAGTGTGCAGAGTGGTGCCAACTCTCTCACATCGCGAGAGCGGTGCCAAAATATTTTGATTTGACATTGATGCGTACTATGTGGCATACTTTTGTGAAATATGGCATCAGCCACATAGTGGAAGGCAACAAATGCCCAAGCTCTTCACGTACTCCTAGGTAGATGAGAGGAATGAGAAAGACACACACACACACACACACACACACACACAGAGAGAGAGAGAGAGAGAGAGAGAGTGAAAAAATATCACTAGCCAGCCAACCCTATCATATGAGCGAATGATATTGGTATATCTTGATGACACGGCAATCTTACACAGCCAGCTGCTCTAATATGTTCTCTTCTTTTGCAATAAAAAAAGACCCGAAAGTGAAAATTGTGCTGCACTATAACAATCTCATCGAATGCCTTGATCTCCATCTTACAAAAATTGATTTGGTCGATTACCGAGGCAGCACATCTGAGATTAAATTGGCCAGGTTCTTTGTTCTAGAGGCAAGTGTGCTCAAGGTAATGAGGTTTGGCGTTCTCTGGCGCAACAATGAATGGCGTGCTGATCACCCCAAGCGTCTAAGCCTAAATGACAAAGTCTCCGCAGAAGCTGAATTTGTTTTTGAAACATCAAGGGGCCAGATACTCGAAAACATATTTGGCCATTAGTGACTTGTCAGGGCGGTGGATTTTAGTTTGTACGATAATTCTGCATCCACCTAAAGTAACGAAAGTTCTTACGTAAACTTCCTAGTAATTTCCTCTTTGTAGGTGCAACATTACTCCTAACATTTGTAATATCAGTTTGAAACTTGTAATATTGCCGTGTCCTATTCCTGCGTTTTCAAAATCCTGCGAATCAAACAGGTCCTGAGTTGGTGATGATGTTGTGCCTTCCATCTTTCACCAATAGCCGTCGCATCTAGATCTGAGGCATACCAACCAAACTTCTCCAGGTTTGCAAAAATATGCCGCACTTGTTCCCTATTTACAAACAACTCCTTGTCTCTCACAATCAGCCTTATCTCCTCCCCACCACATCTAGAAGGCCATGGAAAAATCTGGCGCGATGGGCGCTGCGGCGTAAATCCACCCCAATATTGGTGTTCCGTGCAATGCACGGGCATCTATACGGGAAATTATGTCGAACACGACTAGTTGTAAGCAGGCTAGGTCTACAACCATGATGATAGTATTTGCAAATGGTGAGGCTGACTATGGTATGCGAACACGGCGCCTATACTCGGTGTCATCTCCGGCGTGAGGGTCTTGTCACTTCAACTTTGTGAGGAGCAGCACGTAACAATTTGACCAGCGGGTGATGCGAGTGCTACTACAATGTAAGTACTACTACTAGTACTAGCACCACCGTCTGGATTTAGTAGTATTACCACGTCCATCTGGATTTAGTATTTGACTAGCAATATCTAGTAATGCATGTCACAAAAAATGTACTACTCCCTCTGTAAATAAATACATGGTGTATTCTTTTATTCCTATCGCCGAGATAACATAATGTCTTTTTGCTACTTAATAGGATTACATGCAATGAACTAACCACCGCATGTGATGTTTGGTAGTCTCAAGTCATTGAAAGCATGCACGGCCCACATCTCTCATTGGTTGATATGTCACGAAATAAGAAACGAGGAGGGAGTTAATGTACCATGCCTAAGTGTTTTGGGATTATTTGGTTTTCGTGAGGTGACTTACACAACATTTTTGGTTACATGCATTAACATTTTATTAGTTAAATCAAAGGTCAAAACTTGGCGCAAAATGCAAAGGGGACTAATAAACCAGTAAACATCAAAGTTCTCTCGTTTGGCCCCAACTAGAGGTGCGGTGAGATGACTATACTGCACCGGCACGGAGGGGGACGCAGCTTCATTGACTTACTGCACCTGCCTTTGGGTGTATGACACATGGGCCCAGCGGGTGGATGGCCAACTTGTCATACAGCCAAAGGCGAGGTCTGATGAAAGCGAGGAGTAGATGGCCAACACGCATGTGAATTCAACATGATCTGCACTTCTCATATAAAGGCTCCCTTGATCAATCTCTGAAATCCTCGCACCTCGCACCCAAGGGCAAGAGTGATCACTCAATCGCAAGATCAATTGACTAGAAGCTAGACCCATGGTCGCGATGATGGCGCTGACATCGGCCGGCTGTGCGAGATGGTCCTGACGCTGCCTGCGGCCGGCACCGAACAACGTCTCGGTAGTGCTTGAGGCCGCCAGGGCGAGGGGCCTATTGGACGACAGCTTCGTCTCCTTGTTCGACGAGGTCCTAGTCGGCTTCCTCGACAAGTTCATCATCGTCAAGAAGCTCGCAGACGACCTTGACGTACGCCTCCAGCCCACGCGCCAGGCTCTGTGATGCCTACCACCCTCAACGGCATCTATTGTGACAACCTCTTCGACGCACTAGTGGCCCTACGACTGCCCGTCGTTGCGCCGGAGAATGTCCACCTCGAGTTCGCGCTCGCCGCGCAGCGCCTGGCGCAGCAACACACCATCGACATAACCACCCATGTCTACGTGCAAATCGTCCACAAGGACTACTACATGCAAGAGGAGAACGATAGGACGCTAGCCTTCTTGGACCGCAGGGCAACCTTGGACGGCATTGTTCAGAACCACGTTGAGCTTGCCGCCAACGCCGCTGCTCCTCACACGTCGGTTGGTGACCCAGTGCACTAGGGCGTGAGGATGTCGTTGATGGATCCGCATGTATCTTTATCTTTCCGTCAAATCCATGTAGTAGTATATGGTACTACTAGTAACTATCTTACCTTTCGCATCAACTTCATAATTTTCGTACATACTCCATGCATGAACCGCGCCAGAACCAAACTTCTCATTACTCTAGGGAAAATCGTTATTTCTATCTATCGGTCGCGCCATGGAGCAGAACCAAAATTTTACAAGTTACAATTTCAAAAGGAAAAGCCTGCCATGTTCGCATCACACCCCCACACGGTTGGTCCGGCACGCCGCTCAAGGGGGAATGTGTGTTGTGTTGCATTTTCACTTACAAGTGGGACCGCAGTTGAGCAAACCGACTACCGGCAAACCCCCACCCGCCCACCGCGCGATGGCTGAGAAAACAGGAGGGAGAAGAGATGGTTGTAGCATGGACTCCAAGAAAATTGGTGTCGGATGGGACTCGTGTGGGTGTCGTGTGTCGTACTGCTAGACATGGATGCTAGTTATGGCCCATGCCACCCCACTATATCGAGGAGCTGGTTACGTAGAACAAATTTCCTAGAGTCTGTGCTCAGCCCTCCTCTGTCTCTCTTCTCAGCCAGCCAGCAGACGTGCGGAGTCCATCGTCTGTTTGCTCATATGCGGTCCCACATGTCAGTGAAAATGCAAGAGGACCCACTGAACCTGCACATCTTTCACCTCGACGTGCTGGTGATGAAAAACAAATCCAATAAAGATCTTCGGTGGCCTCTTTTGGAGGTACTCAAGAGTAGTAAGATTCTATTTACAATTTAACCCAATATGCACATCACGTGGCTTCAACTACCACTCTATTTTCTTGCATGACACGACACTGGATCTTTGGATGTCCCCGATGTCGGGAAAAGGAGGAAGAACTCGACCAAATCTTCGGTTGTGCTCTCGGATTAGACTAGTTGTGCTAACTTAAAATTTTATTGTGTAGAATGGATGCAAGTTTTGGTATTGGGAAGAAGAGTACAACGATATATTGATAGAGCGCAATTTAGTAGATGTTCTAGCACTTTTAGCTAGCATAGAGGCTAGAGATGAGACTAGTGCACTTGTTGATAGAATAGAGGCTAGGAACGTCTACTTCTTTACACTCGAAGAAGAAAGAAGCACACAAGATCGAGCCTCCACAGATCAACAATGAATGCATCAAGAAGGCACTAATCCAACTTACAGGAGCAGTTATGGAAGTTGGATATCTTCTAAAATGTATTCTTGTGGTTCTTGTTTTCTTTGGTCTTACTTTTCTAGTCAAAATTTTGGTGATGTATTTCCATGTACCAAAAAATCAATGATGAAAAAAAGATATGTGTTTGCAAAGAAAAATGCATGCGGCTGGGATGCAGCCGCGCGTTCGGTGCACGGCCATCGCGTCTGAGAAAAGGCCTGGACACGACCCCATTGCCCTACCCAAACTGACAGAATCTGGGCAAAACGAAGGTCCGTTTGGGGTCGTGCGTTGGAGTTGGCCTTACAAGTGGGACCGCAGTTGAGGAAACCGACTATCGGCAAACCCCCACCTCGCCCGCCGCGCGATGGCTGAGTTAGAGAAACGACCAGGTTAAAGACATTGTTGTAGCACGGACTCCAAGAAATATGGTGTCAGATGGAAGTCGTGCTGGTGGCGTGTGTCGTACTCCTGGACGTGAATGCTTGTTCTGGCCCATGCCACCCTACTACTCCTACTACTTATAGTAGTAGTATCGAGGATTCGAGGTGCTGGTTACGTACATCGAACACATTAACATATGGCCCACCTCACACTGTGGCCGAATTTCCTAGAGTTTGTGCTAGGTTAAAAAGTGTTCTTTGTGAGGATGGGTGGCTGGTCTCAAGTTTAAAATTTGTTGTATTACGTACGTAGACGTAGAGATAGTGCAGCATGTGAAGCTAGTACAAATAGTGTACTATTGTTGATTGGCCTCATCCGATAACCTGTTGCAATGCACGTACAATTATGTATTCGGAAAATATTTTTTTGCCTCGTCGCAGCACCCACTCAGAGAAGAGACTCGAAAGCCATTCATAAATTTAGTAAGTTTATCACGGGCATATCATTTTATTACATACAACAGCTCATCAACCCACAACGACAACGAGGATACATTATAAATACTAAAGTTTTCATCACACAACAAATAACAAGCAATGAAATGAACTTCAACTCAACCAATCCTCGGCGTTGGAAACGCTTGCTTTGAACCACAAGCGATTCTCTGGGAAGAGCCAGCTACTGTCAATCCCGAGACCAACGCAGGACTGATCATCTAGGCTGAAGCGGCCTACTATATCACGACCAGGGCAGGGAACCACCGCAATGTTCGACGTATAGATACAGTTGCTTCTCACAAATGGTAGTAACGTTGTGTCAATAGTAGTTGGATCGCCTTTCACCATCATTGGATAGTTTTTTCCAAGGAAGAGCGAGTTTGCTCCAAGAATATCAATACTGTACCAGGGAGAAGGTGTTGGCGCTAGCACACTAGTATCCATCCCGAATACCATTCAACGGGTGTTGGAATAGGTCCGGAGAGTGCGACCATGGGAGACAACACCTGCTCCCTCAGTAATAACATCAACAGTGGGCTGTATACAGACAAGAAGGTGTGATCCATCAGAATTAGTTGCCAGCTGCCAGTGAGCATATGGGCCCTGCTCGTCCTCATGCTCATGATCATCACCATCGTCATCTCCCCCTTGGTTATAAAAATTTTCAATTATAGGTGGTGGAATGTTCACAGGACCTTGGAAACACAAGAAGAAGGTTAATTAGTAGAGAAGGGAAACTTGCTAACTCGCATGCATGTGGATGAAACAATTATAATTACGGTGGAAGAAAAACGTACCGAAACTACGAGGATCCCATGCAAAAACAGTGCCACGAGTGGTGGCAGCAAACACAAGACCCTCGTATTGAATTGCATCACAGTACACATCCGTGTATAGAAACTGATTTTTGAGCAATATCCATCCAGTCGAACCACGAAGGACGGCAACAAGCTTGTCGAAGATAGCAACAACTTGATAGTTCTTGTAATTCCAAGAGCGGTTGGGAACTCGACAAATTGCTATCTTCCATAGACGACAGTCACCATGATCGTATTTGAATGTACGTAGATCATCTGTGTGCTCAACCTCTGGGCACTCGGAGATTTTTGGAAGTGGAATCCGCTGACGAGTGTACACATTCACAAGTTCCCACTCGCAATTGTACCCAATATAAACAACCCAATCTCCATTTGCGCCAGCCCAAGCCTTACCCTGAAGCGATGGCATCTTGACATCACACGTATCGTTATCAAGCGGCATCAACTTGCACAAGGCGAGGCCTCCGTCGTCCGCGCCCATGCGAACATGCTTATAGCGAAGAATATAAGGGAGATCAAACCACTCCTAGACACTTGGGTTCCTTGTAATGATGTTATTAGTTGAGTCGAGAATGGTCTTGAACGAACCTGCCATGCTAGCCGAGGTGATGACGTCGCACCGATCAATGAGTTCCCCCACCACGTCATCTTTCAGATCAGGGCAAGAATAACGGGGTCGTTTCCGACTTGTTCCCTCCATGGAGAAGACGATCGAACAATGGCAGAAGGAAGGGTGAAGGAAAATGGAGGAGGGAGAAAGATCGTGCGACAGCAGTTCCAAATCGAGAGGGAAAGGCAAAGAGTCGATGGACAATTGCCAGTTTGCCATGGTACACGAAGAGGCACCCCGGCCTACACGTCCTTTCCGAAATTGTACAAAAGGACTCACCGTCGTCTCACTGACATGTTGGAATGGGACCACATGTCAACGAAACATGGTGTGTAATTTCTCGTGCAAAATGCGATCTGGTCGCGTGGCCCGAGGTGCCGCATTAGTTATCGACCTTTATTTTTTTAACATACAATCTGAGTGGATAGCTCCTATGGTCATCACACGTGAGCGGATATATAGGTGGGCTAGGTGGGCAAGCGACAATAATGTGTAAGTGCTAAAAGAGTTGATCTCGAAAAAAGAGTTGATCCAATGCTTGGTTTTGTTTGGATTTTCCAACTATGACCATTGGATAGAGTGAATCAATGGCTTACGTTCAAAGTTATTCTCATACTATAGAATGGTATAGGAACGTGGAGATATTTGGTTGATTTTATATCGCTGAATAATATAAAATATTATGAGTGCAGACGCTCCACCCCGAGGTTTGTTGCTCCTTCTCGGTCGTCGGGAATCTATGTTCTTCCACTCTTTCGTCTAAGACATGAGCTTTGTTCATCCTTTTGCCGAAACGCGGGACATCTATATGCCTCCATTTTACAAAATCATACTACATGCCTCCATGACACGCGGGACATCTAGCATCAAGGTGGCGTGTCATGCAAGAAAATGGAGATATGCAGTGCGTAAGTGAGTCATGCACTTCGATGGCACCTATTACTACTGCGCAATATTTTTTCTCCTCGATGGCACGTGAATAGTGCATGTACACAATGACAGAGCACGGGATGGTAGCCATGGACATGGTCGGCCCTTTTTGAAGAGAGTACTAATAAATAACTTTGATGTGTCCCGTCAACTCATGAGCGAGCGAGAAGCTTGCTTACTCGCCTTCTCTCTCGCCAATGCGTCTTGCGGTGGCTCGTATACGAGGAGAAACTTTTGCCTAGCGATGGAGGAGCATCAGTTCATTTGGTGTCAGATTGCCAGAAGTACTACTGTAGTACCATCATTATTGTTCGACTTCCGGAAGAGGAGAAGAGCCAAGCGCAAGGTCACCTACTAACCTAGTACAGTACTACTATAGCGAAAGCTGGTCCACCTTTTTAGAGCATTGTTAATTAATATAGGCGGCTCTTGCAGCGGCACATCATTTAGAGCAAGTACTCTCTTCGTAGGAACAAAGGAAGTGAAACAAAAGTTGGAGTGGATGCTAGATTGCCAATTAAAGCATGATTACATAGGAAAAAAATCCTATAGCATTCTATCCTATGAATCAAACGACCAATGTAGGAAAATTATGAGGGGGGTCTCTCCAACAATGTTCCTCGGCTCGCACCTAGCATCACGGTGGTCGAACTTGGAGTCATTCATCTGGTACACGTGGCATCTCAGATCTAGTACTCCAATATTAGGTTGCCTCTATGTGATGTGGCAACTTCATATACTAACCGGATGCTGGCTATACTACTACGGTACTCACACTCCAAGAAGTGACTCGAAAACCATTCATAAATTGAGTCTATGACACGCATTTGCAAATGTACCATTCATTACATACAACAAGTCATCAACACACAACGACAACGATGATACATGTTGGATTATAGATTATTTCCAACAAAACATTCAAGTAAATACTGAAGTTTTCATCACACAACAAATAACAAGCAATGAAATGAACTTCAACTCAACCAATCCTTGGCGTTGGAAACGCTTACTTTGAACCATAGATGCTCTGGGAAGGGCCAGCTATTGTCAATATCGAGAAACAACATAAGGCTGATCATCGAGCTGAGCGGCATATATCGGAGCAGGGTAGGGAACCACCACAATGTACGAGGTATAGATACAATTGCTTCTCATAAATGGTAGTAACGTTGTGTCAACAGCAGCTGGATCGCCTTTAACCATCATTGGATAGTTTGGTCCAAGGAAGAGCAAGTTTGCTCCAAGACTATCAAGACTGTACCAGGGAGAAGGTGTTGGTGCTAGCACACTAGTATCCATCCCGAATACCCTGGAACGGGTGTTGGAATAGGTCCGGAGAGGGCGACCATGGGAGACAACACGTGCTCTCTCAGTAGTAACAATCTCGATTAATTGTATCTGAGACAAGAAGAGGTGATCCATCGGAATTAGTTGCCAGGCGCCACTGAGTATATAAGTTCTGCTCGTCCTCATGCTCGTGATCATCTCCATCGTCATCTCCCCCTTGGTTATAAATTTTTTCAAGTATAGGTGGTGGAATGTTCACAGGACCTTGGAAACACAAGAAGGTTAATTAGTAAAGGGAAACTTGCTAACCCGCATGCAAGTGGCTGAAACAATTATAATTACGGTGGAAGACAAACGTACCAAAACTACGAGGATCCCATGGAAAAACAGTGCCACGAGTGGTGGCAGCAAACACAAGATCCTCGTATTCAATTGCATCACAGTACTCATCCGTGTACAGAGACTGATTTTTGAGCAATATCCATGGACGAACCGTGGAATCAGTAACGACAGTAACAAGCTTGTCGAAGATAGCAACAACTTAATAGTTCTTGTAATTCCAAGAGCGGTTGGGAACTCGACAAATTGCTATCTTCCATAGACGACAGTCACCATGATAAATATTTGAGCGTCGTAGATCATCGTGTGCTCAACCTCGGGGCACTCGAAGATTTTGGAAGTGGAATCCAGCAGCGAGTGTACACATTCACATGTTCCCACTGCAATTGTACCCAATATAAACAACCCAATCTCCATTTGCGCGGCCCGGGCCTTACCACAAGCGATGGCATCTTGACATCACATGTATCATTATCAAGCGGCATCAACTTGCACAAGGCGAGGCCTCCGTCGTCCGCGCCCATGCGAACAGGCTTATAGCGAAGAAGATAAGGGAGATCAAACCACTCCTGGACACTTGGGTTCCTTGTAATGATGTTATTAGTTGAGTCGAGAATGGTCTTGAACGAACCTGCCATGCTAGCCGAGGTGATGACGTTGCACCGATAAATGAGTTCCCCCACCACGTCATCTTTCAGATCGGGGCAAGAGTAATGTGGTCGTTTCCGGCTTGTTCCCTCCATGGAGAAGACGATCGAACAATGGCAGAAGGAAGGGTGAAGGAAAATGGAGGAGGGAGGAAGAGCGTGCAACAGCAGTTCCAAATCGGGAGGGAAAGGTGAAGAGTCGGTGGACGGTTGCCAGTTTGCCACGGTACACGAAGAGGCGCCCTGGCCTACATGTCAACGAAACATGGTGTGTAATTTCTCGTGCAAAATGTGATCTGGCCGCGTTGGCCCGAGGTGCCGCATTAGTTATTGACCTTTATTTTTTTTAATGGCGTGCCGTTCAGTTTTGAAGCACGACTAACTAGTACTGTTTGCAGAGAAAATATAAACTACTCTACCACTACTCCACCTCTAGTACTAGTAGTATAAAAAATATATATAGGCTGGAGCTTTAGAGCTTTCTTGCTAAGGGCTGCCCACTTGCTTCTCACACTATCACCCTCTCTCCAGATCTAAAAAAGACGGCCTCTCTCTCCCTCCTCACCGGTGGTCACAGATCCGCCGGGAAGAAAAGGACGTGCAGCGTTGGCCTTTTCGTCGTCGGCGGCGAGTCACGACCGAGCGACAAGGCCGTCCTCTCGGACCTAAGCGCCCAAGACGGGATGGCCTCCGTCCCCAAGCTTGCTGCCGTAGTGCGTGTGGAGGATGACGACCACGAGCGAAGCCACTTCCCGCCGACCCTCAGGTATGCTACCTCTTTCGAACCATACCCTTGTTCTATTGCCCCATTTGCCACGTCGCTGCATGTGGATCTTTTTCCACTCCACCATCTTCCCAATTTGCTATCCTCTGCTCTGCTGGTCACGCAGACGAAAACCTTAATTTGCACTATTAAAGGAAACCCTACTTCATGCAGACTAATCCATATGCAGGTTGAATAAGGAAAGGAAGGAGACTATCTTGTCCAAGAGAGTAGGCATCAAACCCGCATCTAGGTTGAAAAGGGGAAATCAGTAGCTAAGGAACGAGTCTCGTGTCTCTTGGTTGAAGAAGGGTAGAAAGGCATGACAACGCAATAGAGAATGATCAGGTCAATCGATTTGTTGTCCTCACATAGGAAAAAGGTGGCTAAAGAGAACAAAAATGGGACGTAACCCACATATGCTGCCTGGATATTTGTTGCTCTAGGCAACCATACCTCCCTCACCACTCTATGCGTCCGTGGAGGTACATCGTACTGGTGCGCCCACTATCCGAATGGGCCTCCCATGCTCTTATTGTCACTTTTTTTGCTGTTAGTATAATGCCAGCAGTCAAGTCAAGCAATGCTACTGCTAAAGTGATGCCACATTTAACTAATGCCGTACTCAGTCTAATGCCACCGATAAATTTAAGCAATGCCATTTAATGTCCTTTGGATTATTTCAGGGTTAGCTGTTGATTGTGGATGTATTAAAGATTTTTCAGCTAAGGCATTCTAATGTTGTTGCACAGCCAGTATACCAACGATGAAACTTGTTACTACCTTCAGATTTTTGCACTGTTAATGCTTATAGATTACATACCTCACTTTCATGAGATAAGTTATTTTTTTTGTACAGTGTCACCAAAATGCCAAGACGTTGATATCATTTTATTTTGGTTAAACTACACAAAAATTTATGAAGACAAGAGGAAAGGTCAAGAGTGGGCACCTCCTCCTCCGGCTGTTCTCTTGATTCGTTCGATCAGTTTTTTATGTTTGATCGATTATCAAGATTGGGATAGCAATTTTTTAGGTCCCCCCGAGTACGAAATGATATTTACCTTGGAGGTACATGGTTCGCAATTTTTTTTATACTGTCATTAGTTAATAATGCTAGTTACCTTCAGACTTTTGTATTTGGTTTAATGCTCATGCACAGCTAGTATACCAATGCTGAAACGTGTTACCTTTACATTTTGTATTTTTAATTCTTATAGAAATCTTCCAGTGCTAGAGTTTATTGAAATCTATTCAGTAAAACCATTGTACTGTACCCTATAATAAAATAACTACTCTACTGTTGCACTAGCCACTGGATTAGTGTATATTTGTAGTATTCGAAATTTCGAATGGTGTTGCATTAGTGTATGGACATAAATAAAGTGTGGCAAGCTTTCCCAGATATGTGCTCAAGAAAACTACTACCTGTTTTTCTAAATACTATACGTTTGGGTACTTTAAATTGAACCGCAAAAACGTCTTATATTAAGGAGCAGAGGGTGTAGAGTTCACTCAAATTATCCCGGTAAAGCTAGCCACACCTTTGTTAAAATTAATGTTCAGTATGTTATCGAAGGAGGTCTCTAAGTTTGTCTCTAATGCCTGTCGACTACATACCTGACATCATGATGTAATGTTAAGTCATTTCCTTTTGTACAATGTCACTGAATTATCAAGACGGTGATGGCATTTTATTTTAGTTGAACTGCACAAAATATGCTTAAAAGAAGAGGAAAGGTCAGGAATCGATCATTCTTTCAGAAAGAACTATATATGCCTTTCGGACATCTGCCGTTGTTGCCTTATTTATTCCTTCAAACAGGTGGTTAGAAACAGTCTTGCTACCTTTTCCTATTAATAAATTGGAATGCTTATATTTGTGAGTCTATGCTTCAACTAGTGCCACTTTTATAGTAATCACACTTTCAATATCTATGCAAACAGGGATGCTCGAGAGAATAGTATAGTCACTGCATGCAGTGCCATTTGAAAATAGACACAGAAAGATTGGATAGTCACTTCATGGACTGCAGAAAAGTAGTACTGTACTATTTATTGGCCAACACTAGGTGCTTCATTGCTATGGTCTGATTAAACAATGGTCATCATTTTGCCTAAGTTAAGGTTTGTATTCGAAAATAGTCTCGCCGTGTGATCGAGAGAAGACCAAATCATATTATAGTGGATGTTCCTCCATCATGTGTGGTTCACTCTCATGGTTCCAGATGTTGGTGAAACCACTTACGTTTGCAAGAGGAATTGTAGACTTCACAAACGAATTTGTCTTTCAGTCTGTACTGAATGTTGGCCAAGAGAAGCATCCATGTTAGCAGGAAGAACAAATGTTTTTTCTAGATCTTTGCTTTTGGAGCTACATATTTGTATATGATCTGTGAATCATTGAGATGCATTAACATGTTGATCTTATGTATGGGAATTGTACTAGTTGGTTTTAGTTGCGGCGCAAGATCCGAAGTGGCTGATCTTTGCTTTTGGAGCTACATATTTGTATATGATCTGTGAATCATTGAGATGCATTAACAATTCCTTATTTCTGTTCACTTAGTGTTTACAAGTTACTGATTGATCACTAGCTAGCCTACTAATCCACTCCTGGCAGTTTTCGTTGCGACGCAAGATCCAAAGTGGCAGTTTTTTGAATAAAAATGCCTACCTCTGAAGAAACTGACAAGCTGCTCTGAAGAAAATGCCATGCGAATCTGAAGAAACTGCCAGCGATAACATTCGCAAATGCCTTATCTCCCAGCCAAAGTTCATCAACTAATGCCCTCGGCTGCAAATCATTGCATGCTGCTCCGTGTACTGGCTGCGAGCGATTTTGAGAGCCTGCATGCAGCCGGCCGTAATTAAGGCAGCTAACTGATGCAAAAAAGATGCGCCTTAATTGTTGCAGGCCTTTTAAATCCGTGGAATCATTATTGACAAGGAGGGAGATGATTTGAGTGCACTCGTTTGACCGTCATGCCGGCGTGCGACCCAGCACGGACGGGAAGGTACGACACAGTCATAATTTCAGTTTCTCTAGTTTTCCACAGCAAGCTGGCGCGCTAAGCCATGCCTGCTTAATTATGCATTGAATTCCGATGACCGTCGCGCTACCTGCCGCCTATAACTATTGTTTCCCGGCCTTCTCCGGTGGCACCGTGACCCAACTCGCCCTATCCTCATAAGCCCCCACCGTCCCGACGTTGCTCACCACTTATCCTCACTCTCGCCACGTCCGCCATGCCCCTGCCCGTCCGCGATAGGCGAGGCTGGAGGCGGTCACCGCCGGAACTAGTGTTCGGTTTTTCACCGAAAGGCAGACGGAGGGAGGAGGCATTCTGTCGGTCTTTAGATGGCAATGCGGATATTGAGGAGTTGTTGGAGCGCGACCACCTGGCGGAGGAGCAGGAGTTGTTGGAGCACGACCGCTTGACGGAGGAGCAGCGTATCTCCGATTTGTGCCGGGACATGGAGCAGCAGCACACCGATGCTCTGAGTCGCGAGCAGAGCACCCGCAACTGGGCCGACTACATGGAGGCCGACGGCCGACAAATAGCCCTGGAGGCTGTCGGGCATGCACGCATTCACGACGCTGATTTTTACTACCAGCTCGTCAAGTGGGTTTCCTGCTTAGAAGCCGAAGCTTCGGTGGACCACGCCGTCATGGAAAGGGCCAACGTGCGCGAGCAACGCGCCCTATCGCACCAATGGCAAGTCCGAGGTGAGGCGGAGGACGCCGGTGCCGGCGTTTAGCGTGTACCGCAGATGGCGGCCGGCATCATCTAGTTAGCTAAGAGTAAGTTAGTACTTGTACGCTACTAGAGTATTAGTGGGAGTAGATAGTTAACTTGGCTATGATGGTTGTCAACATGGAAGTTCAATTACTCTATATGTGGATCGGACACATTACTTTGCTCGAATGTTGAACTTTCTGTTTGAGCGTATGGAATGGGCTGTTATTTTTTAAATGGGTTGTATTTGTCCTCCACGGGTTTAGAGGCTGACTTGTGGGCCTACCAAGTTGACGCGCATACAATCAGGAGATGATTGTACATGGAGAGGATGACAGCGAGGGACCCGTCAAGGTCATGGCGACGCAAGCAAGTGCCTCCTTATTTCAAGCCAATAAAAATGGCTCCTCCTAATGGATTTCGACATCTGGGTCCCATGCCATTGTCAGCGTAGTCAATAAGCGAGAGAATTACTGTGAGCGGTTGACACCAGGGACACTGACAGCTCGCCTGTTATTTTGTTTTGGGTTAATTTGATAAATGCCACTCCAAATCTGGTGTTTTCGAAATGCCATGCAATTTCAAACTTTGAAAACGCCATTTCATGCCATTTCGATGGCATTTTGAACTCGAGTGGCGTTTTCAAAGTTTGCAAATTGTTGTGGCGTTTTCAAAGTTTGCAAAAATTGCGGTGGCATTTTCAAAGTTTGGAAATTGCGATGGCATTTTATGAATCGCCATAATTGGAGTGGCATTTATCTAATTTATTTTTGAGGCGAAGCGGGGTGTCAACTGGCTGTAAGGGTACTCTGGCCTGTCTAGACAGCCTTCTATTTTATGTTTACCACAGACTAGCCCAGTAGTTTTTTTTCTTTCTGAAAATGGCTAGCCCAGTTTTTTGTGATTTGTCAAGTAAGTCGCTTTGTCAGGCCTGTTGGGCTACAAATCTTTCAAGACGAGGATAGCTTCATTCGGCTGGCCGAGAAAATGGCCTATGAGTAATGAGAAATGGGCTGTACATTTTTAAAACACATCAAACCAGCAATTAGTTTAAAATTTCTTTTTTTCATTTCAAGATTTTAAATTGCATTGATTTTTATGCGTGGACAATTTGTTGGATTTTATATTGATATACATTTATTTTTAAAATCAGTTTGAATGTGACTCGAAATTTCTGGATTAAAAACAGTTCGGACCGCATTGGAATATGCAAAAATTCGTATAATTTTTTAACCGTGGCCACAATATGGGCTGTAATGCTAACAAAAAGAATATGGGCTCCAAAAAAACCTTAAGAATTAGCAAATGGGTTGTAAATTATTAGAAATAATGGCAGATGGGCTATATGCTGTTTTCCACATATTTGAGGCTTTCCTAAAAAAGGTTGACGCACAAGCAGTGAACTATTGGATGTCCATCCAACGACCGTCGTGCTTCTTCAATCTCTGCTCTTCCTGCTCCAGCCGCTCAAACAAGCGCCGGCGGGACTGTCTGCTCCCTCCTCCCCGCTGCCGGTTGTGCTGCCGCGCAGGCCTCACCGCCCCACCGTACTCCCATCGGTGGCCTAGCCATCCCTCTACTCACCCACACCTGCTGTTATTCTCCGGCGACAACAGACGAACCAGTAAACCCTCGTACAGTCGTACTCCCCTCCGCGTGGGAAACAACTGATGAGTCTTCCCTGGCACCGTGTCGTTCCCTTCCTAGGCCTCACCGTCGTCCACCGCCCTGGTGCTCTTGGCGCGGCCTGGTCAACGTGGTCAACGACCGACATGCATCTGAAGTGGATTGTACGTGGAGAGGCTGACAGCTGGGTCCACGGCCGCACGCAAGTAAATGCCTCCTTATTACACACAAAGTATTGATTCCTCCACCTGACATCTGGGACCCACCGAAAGGGCCTCTGTATTTCGTGAAAAAAACGTTACCGCCGCTGACAGCTCGGACCCACCAGCTATATCTTCACACGCAAGGAAGTGCCTCCTTATTACGCACAAAAAAATGATACCCCCTGCTAGCTCGGACCCAGTATAGTGACAGGCTGACTTGTGGGCCTACTAAATTGACGGGGACGAAGAAACAGCCGATGGAAACGAGGCCTGGCGTACCGCAGAATGAAGGAAACGGCCTTGTGTTCGACTGGCCATGGTCGGAACGGGATCCTGTTCATCGGGAGGGGTCTGACGTACCGCAAAACAGGGGAAACGGACCTCCTAACGGTTGAAACGGGGTCCTGTTGATCGGGAGGGGTGTGGCGTACCGCAAAACGGAGGAAACGGACTTGTGTTGGAGCGCTACGGTCGAAACGGGGGTCCTGTTCATTGGGAGAGGTGTGGCGTACCGCAAAACGGGACTCCATGTGGTACTGTTCATCTCCACCGTCGACCCCCTCCAGCCTCCACGGGCTAGTGTTCATCCACCGTCGACCTCCTCCAGCCTCCACCTACGATTGTTCATCCATGGGCTCCTGTTCATCCAGCCTCCACCGCGCGCTACTCCACCGACTACTGTTCAACCAGCCCTCTCCACGGGCTCCTGTTCAACCACCCCTCCACGGGCTACTGTTCATCCAGCCCTCCACCGTCTACTGTTCATCCAGCCCTCCACGGGGTGGTCCTGTTCATCCAGCCCTCCACGGGGTCCTGTTCATCCATGTAACGCCCACGATGTGGCTATATCTCCCACGTGTCGAGGCACGACTTGGAGGCATAACTGCATGGTTGTTTTGTCGCAAGAAGGGTCATCTTCACACAATCCCATGTAATGAACAAGAATGGGATAAAGAGTTGGCTTACAATCGCCACTTCACACAATACATAAATTAAACATACATCATTCAGAGTACACACATAGTCCGACTATGGACAAACAAATGAAAAGGAAGATAACCCAACTGCTAGGTCCCCGATCGTCCCAACTGGGCTCCACTACTGATCAACTGACAAAACACACAACACAAAGACCAAGATCTTCATCGAGCTCCCACTTGAGCTCGGTTGTGTCACCTGCACTGGTATCACCGGCACCTGCAACTGTTTTGGTAGAATCTGTGAGTCACGAGGACTCAGCAATCTCACACCCGCGAGATCAAGACTATTTAAGCTTATGGGTGGGAAAGGGGTAATGAGGTGGAGCTGCAGCAAGCACTAGCATGTATGTTGGCTATACATACGCAAATAAGAGCGAGAAGAGAAGCAACGCAACGCTCGTGAAGCTAGAAGTGATCAAGAAGTGATCCTGAAACTACTTACGTTCAAACATAACACAAGAACCGTGTTCACTTCCCGGACTCCGCCAAAAAGAGACCATCATGGCTACACACGCGGTTGATGTATTTTAATTAAGTCAAGTGTCAAGTTCTCTACAACCGGACGTTAACAAATTCCCATCTGCCACATAACCGCGGGCATGGCTTTCGAAAGATAATACCCTGCAGGGGTGTTCCTACTTGGCCCATCGTCACAAGATCTCACGGTCAACGAAGAATGTTCCTTCTACCGGGAAGACCCGATCAGTCTTGGAATCCCGGTTACAAGACATTTCGACAATGGTAAAACAAGACCAGCAAGACCACCCGACTGTGCCGACAAATCCCGATAGGAGTTGCACATATCTCGTTCTCAGGGCACACCGGATGAGCGAAGCGTACAGGTACCAACGTAACCCAAGTTGCCAAGGGACGGTCCCGCATGGTGCTCTAATTTGTACCAACGCTCAGAGGAGCACTGGCCCGGGGGTTAAAATAAAGATGACCATTGAGTCTGCAGAACCCAAGGGAAAAAAGGCTTAGGTGGCAAATGTTAAAACCAATGTTGCGCCTTGCTGGAGGAGTTTTATTCAAAGCAAACTGTCAAGGGGTTCCCATAACACCCAACCGCGAAAGGAACACAAAATCAAGGAACATAACACCGGTATGAAGGAAACTAGGGCGGCAAGAGTGGAACAAAACACCAGGCATAAGGCCGAGCCTTCCACCCTTTACTAAGTATATAGGTGCATTAATTAAAATAAGAGATATTGTGATATCCCAACATATCCATGTTCCAACATGGAGCAATCTTCAACTTCACATGCAACTAACAACGCTATAAGAGGGGCTGAGCAAAAGCGGTAACATAGCCAAACAACGGTTTGCTAGGAAAGGTGGGTTAGAGGCTTGACATGGCAATATGGGAGGCATGATATAGCAAGTGGTAGGTATCTCGGCATAGCAAAAGAGCGAACAACTAGCAAGCAAAGATAGAAGTGATTTCAAGGGTATGGTCATCTTGCCTGAGATCCCGCAAGGAAGAAGAACGAGTCCATGAAGAAGACAAACGGACGTAGTCGAACGAATCCTCACAACTCCGGAACGAAACCGAAGCTAACGAGAAAAGCAAACCGGAAAGAAGCAAGCAACAAGGTAAACACAGAAGCATAAACATGGCATGATGCACAATCATGTATGATGCATGTCCGGTTTAAAGATCATGGCATGTCAAAGTGCAACAAACAACACTACAAATTAAGTGGAGCTCAATATGCAACGAGTTGCATATTGATGAAACACCACATACGATTATTTAGTTCTCTCTCGGTTATGTACCCAACAATATTAAATGTTGATTAACGTGGCAAGAGATGAGGCATAAGAAAACTACCTATCTAGGCAAGTCTAAATGAGGCCGAAACAACAAACAACAATTCTGGAAAATCCTCATGTGCATATTTTAGATTTGGTACTGTTATGCCATAAACACCATTTTAATGTTGTTAAACAGCAAAATAAAGTGCACCAAGTTAATCTATGCATTTTTCTACCCCATTTACATATAAAGTTTATTAAATTCCGAGTTACGATTAATTACTTATGAAATAAATCATTTTAACATGGTATTTATGCAAAATTAAACAAACAGCAAGTTAAACATTTTAAACAAGAATGAGAGTGGCATATTATAAAACTAGATACAATTCTAAGCATTTTACATATTTAAAACATTTTAATCCGATGCACGGTTTGTGAGATATTAAATGCATGAACATAAGGGGCCAATCTATAAACATGCAATTTTTCTGGAAATTAGCTAAATTCGCAGCAACAGGAAAAAAACATATCGGGCCGAAACTGGAGGGCTGGGGGAGCTGCTCACATAGGCCAAACAGGCCGGCGGGGAAGCAGAGGCCCACGAGCAGGCGAGGCATGAGGTCGCTGGGCCTTGGGGTCGCGGTCAACGCTCGGGACGAGCGAGCTGCAGCAGTCGTCTCGTCTCTGCTCGCACGAAGCAGAGGCGCGGCGAGGCGGGACTTGAGCGGCTGGAAGCCTGAAACGGCAGCACAGCGGCGGGATCTGGCCAGGAAGGGCCGTGGCTGGAGGAGGAGGCAGATCCAGCCGGATCTGAGGCGGGGAAGGGCGCGGACGGCGTTGAAGGCCGACAGTGGCTACTGCTCGTTGCAGGGGAAGCAGAGGACGAAGACGGACTTGGCACGACGGCGGCGAGCGAGCGAGGCCTGGCGAGGGGCGGAGCTTGACGGATCCGGCCGCGGGACACCACTTCCTGGCGGCCGCGTGACAAACCGGAGCTCGGGAGGCATCCATGGCGGCCGTTGGCGACGGGAACCTGCGGGGGTTCTCTGTTTCAACAAGACAGAGAGAGAGAGGGTGAAACACGGGAGAGAGATGGGGAAGAAAGGGAAGGAGAGCAGGAGAGAGGGCGAGGGAGTCTGGCCTGGCGACTCGGGATCGAGATCATCTCGATCTGCAGGTCGGGGCACCATGGGGCTGTACAAGCTCGGGGACGGGGCTCATGGCTGACGACGGGAGCGAGGAGTCCCGCGTGTGCTCAGCACAGCAGGAGGCGTGGTGGAGCTCGAGGCCAGAGGGCTCGGGCGCAGGAGGGGCTCGGGTTGGCCGGCAGATGATCCCAAGGTGGGAGGAGGCTACAGGCTTCGGTGGTTGGCTGGGCGAGGGGATCGAGGAGGGACATGGGGGAGCGCTGGTTGGTGGATTGGATCGGGATGAGATCCCGAGGAAGACAGTGGCGGCGGCCGAGAGGGATCGATGGGACATGTCCCTAGATTTTAGGGTTCGTCTTTATATAGCAAAGGGATTTTGAGTAGAGGTCTAATTGGACCTTCCGATTTAGATCGGGCGGTCGAGAAAAATAGGCTAGGGAAGCCCAAATAAGAAGCCGGAGATATTTTGTAGATGTTTGGGGATGATCCGAATCCATTGGTAGACAGAGCGGGTCGGGTTCGGAGAAGTTTCGGACGAGCAAGCGAGGGGGTCTAAGAGAGGTGATGAAGGCAAAGGGAGAAACGACAACGATGAGCGAATGCAAGTTTTTAAAACATGACGGCAACGAAGTACCGATGCAATGCAAATGATGCGATGATGAATGCAACACACAAATAAAACGCACGGCAAACACGGAAAACAAGGAAGGCATCTGGAGCATCGGTCTCGGGGCGTTACAACACTCCACCACTACAAGAGGATCTCGTCCCGAGATCTAGGATGGCACCGGAGAAAAGCGGAAGAGGAAGATTTAAAACAAAGTTGCTTCTTTGGCAAACGAGTGAAACCACGAACCTTGAGAGGTTGAAAAGTTGAAAGAAACAACACAACGGAGTTGAAAGCAATTGAGAGCACTGCAGTAGAAAAAAGAAACAAGGAACACCATGTGAACCTTGGAGGTTGCAAAGCTATGAATGACGAGTCCAATGGACAAGAAGGAATTGAAACCACTCTGGCTGAAACGAGATAAACAAGGACCAAGGAAGAACAAATTCGGACAACACTCCGGTTAAAGAGATGCAAGACTTGATAAGATGAAAGAACTTGAATGAGAGCACAACACTCTGGTTAAATGGGTAAGCATGAAAAGAATATGATCTTGGCAAAACGATATGATGGGTGAAGAGAGCAACATCACAATGCCTCCGAAACGAAAGAATAGTAGCTAGATTGTTGGGATAAAGGGACATCGAAGAAAATGACAACTTCCACCACAATTGAATTTCAAGAGAATCCTTGCAAGGAAGGATTGAACGGAGTTCTTGGGAAACTAGCAACGAGAAGAATGAGCTTGTAGTGGGCTTATGGAAACATCTCAAAATTATGAGGTGACAAACGGCCACAAACGAAAACCATTGCTTGCTTGAGATCAACGAAGAGATGAAAACTTCTTCCACCAAGAGGATAAAGAGCAAGCTTGGGTCATGCATGATCACCACAAATAGCAACAACCCTTAGGGAAGGCTTTAGGTGAAACATGACACAAGATAAATCCAATGAAGAGATTGGTGTATTTAAAATATCTCATTCTTGACAACATGTGAATCATGAAACGCGAACTCAAGTTGTCAAGAATGACATAACACCACCTCAAATGATAAGGTAGAATGAATTGCACTTTGGAATGCAGGAAGAAGAATATTTGAGCTTTTCCAACAAGAATCTTGAGAACACTTCGAGAATGAATTAAATCCTTGATGAACCACCATGAAGAAACTCCATGAAGAACTCCGGTAATAAAAGGATGATAGAAAGAAAGAGAAGTTGAAAACACAAGGTGAAGCCTTGCAGTGATAAGATGAAGCTTTGAAATGATATAACCGAGAAAACTTGGAACTCCGGAAAGAAAGATGAACAAATGAAATCAAGAATTTTGATGAACCTACGGAATAAGGAATCGAATTTACTCGATGAAACAAGAATAAGAATTACATTATGCTCATCCTTCACCAATTAAATTGATGACAAGCAATGGGTTTGGCATACTACTTATTCTCGTAGAAAGGATCAAGATAGATATGGCACAAACTTGGGAAGGTCTTCAATGAACCACCGTTAGGATTGAAACAACGAATAAATCGATATGAGAACATAGGCATAGGAGTCTTGAACAGACCACCGTAAGAAATGAAAACGATTGAGGAGAAGGGAATCGCTTGGAAGAATTACAAATGAACGGAGATACTTGATGGAATTTAGATACATGAGAATGAAGAGATCATGAGCTGATTAGAGAATATTTGAATGATGCGCCGGTAGATTTGGAGAACGAGAGCTGAAAGCTTGAATGAATAATTGTGAGATGATGGACTCCGGAGAATCAAACTAAAAGACTCCTGAATTGCTCCGGATGGGTATCAAAGGAATTCTCACAACAGAAAAAAATTATGAGAGGATGGCATCAAGCTTGAACCATGAATCTTTGGAAGAATGGGTAAGGATTTAAGAGGACCTCCTCTTTTGTCTTCAAAATCTGAGAATGACGACGAGAAACACCACCATGAATTGTTGAGATACTCCGGGATGAAAATTAGAAAGGTTGAACCAACAATGAAAAGAATTTGATAGCGATCTTGGAGAAGGAATATGACTGATGATACTTCATTCATACGTCAAACTTTTAAATGAATTTGGGAATCGCTCCGGGAAAATTAGAAGAGTCAGGTAAGATCCTGGAAAAGACCTGTGGGTTAGGGCCCACTCAAAAGAAACACCGTTGAACGATTTCTTAGGAAGAGATAATGCACCGGTTGATTTGAACGTCTTGAATGAGGTAACAACCTCGAAAGAGCTTGAACGGGTCTTGAATGAAAATACGAGCCTTCTGAGATATCTTCAGCGCTCCAGAACAATTAAATAGCGAGAAGTGGATGATTAAGAGGTGCACCAGCATGAGAAAACATTTGAAACAAGGAAAGATATGATCGACGAAGCTTGAATTGAATCCACCGTAGAAGAAAGAGAACGAATAATGATGAAGTTAAGGCTCCATTAGTATCTTCTTGAGAATCACCATGTAAGAACATGGAGGAAAGAATGAAGAAACTTCACATCAATAAAAAGGATACTTGATTAATAAATCTAAGTCCTTGAAGAAAAATGGTGGGAGGGTCGGAAAAACAAAGGCAACTTGGGACGGATGAAACGAACACCATTGAGAAAAAGCTTAGAATTGATCTTACGAATGTCGAAATGATCGTATCCACTTGAAGAGAAGCACGCCGGTTGGAAAATAGAATTGACATGACATTCTCGATTATCATGAAGGATTAGTATTCACATAGAAATATGAGGACACCGCTTAGAATAAGGTATGGAATCAACACTTGGCATTGAAGCAACTCGAATACCACAAAACAAAACAAAAACAAAGGATTTGGCTCGCAGAATAAGCCAGAAACAAACATATGATAGATCCCATATCGTATCATGTGTCTGTTGGAAAGAATTCCTACGTGATACTTGAATTCCCACTTATAAACTCCCAAAACTTTCTGGTTATGCAATCTGGTGTTGGGGATACTATTGGAAATATGCCCTAGAGGCAATAGTAAATTAGTTATTATTATATTTCCTTGTTCATGATAATCGTTTATTATCCATGCTAGAATTGTATTGATAGGAAAATCAGATACATGTGTGGATACATAGACAACACCATGTCCCTAGTAAGCCTCTAGTTGACTAGCTCGTTGATCCATAGATGGTTACGGTTCCCTGACCATGGACATTGGATGTCGTTGATAACGGGATCACATCATTGGGAGAATGATGTGATGGACAAGACCCAATCCTAAGCCTAGCACAAAGATCGTGTAGTTCATATGCTAAAGCTTTTCTAATGTCAAGTATCATTTCCTTAGACCATGAGATTGTGCAACTCCCGGATACCGTAGGAATGCTTTGTGTGTACCAAACGTCACAACGTAACTGGGTGGCTATAAAGGTACACTACGGGTATCTCCGAAAGTGTCTGTTGGGTTGGCACGAATCGAGACTGGGATTTGTCACTCCGTGTGACGGAGAGGTATCTCTGGGCCCACTCGGTAGGACATCATCATAATGTGCACAATGTGACCAAGGAGTTTATCATGGGATGATGTGTTACGGAAAGAGTAAAGAGACTTGCCGGTAACAAGACTGAACAAGGTATCAGATACCGACGATCGAATCTTTGTCAAGTACAATACCGCTGGACAAAGGGAATTGTATACGGGATTGATTGAATCCTCGACATCGTGGTTCATCCGATGAGATCATCGTGGAACATGTGGGAGCCAACATGGGTATCCAGATCCCGTTGTTGGTTATTGGCCGGAGAGTTGTCTCGGTCATGTCTGCATGGTTCCCGAACCCGTAGGGTCTACACACTTAAGGTTCGGTGACGCTAGGGTTGTAGAGATATTAGTATGCGGTAACCCGAAAGTTGTTCGGAGTCCCAGATGAGATCTCGGACGTCACGAGGAGTTCCGAATGGTCCGGAGGTAAAGATTTATATATAGGAAGTTCAGTTTCGGCCACCGGGAAGGTTTCGGGGGTAATCGGTATTGTACCGGGACCACTGGAAGGGTCCCGGGGGTCCACCAGGTGGGGCCACCTATCCCGGAGGGCCCCATGGGCTAAAGTGACGTGGGAACCAGCCCCTGGTGGGCTGGTGCGCCCCCCTTGGGCCTCCCGCTGCGCCTAGGGTTGGAAACCCTAGGGGTGGGGGCGCCCCACTTGGCTTGGGGGGCAAGTTTCCCCCCTTGGCCACCGCCCCCCTTGGAGATTGGATCTCCTAGGGGCGCGCCCCTAGGGGCCCTATATAGTGGGGGAGGAGGGCAGCCACACCCAAGCCTCGGCGCCTCCCTCTCCCTCCCGTGACACCTCTCCTCTTCTTGAGCTTGGCGAAGCCCTGCCGAGATCCGCCATTTCCACCACCACGCCGTCAGGTTGCTGGATCTCCATCAACTTCTCCTTCCCCTTGCTGGATCAAGAAGGAGGAGATGTCTCTCCCAACTGCACGTGTGTTGAACGCGGAGGTGCCGTCCGCTCGGCGCTAGGATCATCGGTGATTTGATCATCAGAGCGCCTCGATGCGGCTATATCTCCCACGTGTCGGGAAGCACGACTTAGAGGCATAACCGCACCGAAAGCAATGTCGCAAGTGAGGTAATCTTCACACAACCCATGTAATACATAAGGAAAGAGATACATAGTTGGCTTACAATCGCCACTTCACACAATACATGAGTAAAGCATTACATCATACAGATACAATCAAGGTCCGACTACGGAACCATAATAAAAGAAGACTACCCAAAAGCTACATGATCCCGATCGTCCCAACTAGGCTCCACTCTTGATCAACTCAAACGAAACAACACAATGAACAAGATCTTCATCGAGCTCCTCCTTGAGCTCAGATCGCCACCTGCACGGTTTCATCGGCACCGCAAACTGGTTTTGAAGTATCTGTGAGTCACGGGACTCAGCAATCTCACACCACGAGATCAAGACTATTTAAGCTTATGGGTAGGAGAAGGTAGTGAGGTGGAGCTGCAGCAAGCGACTAGCATATCTGGTGGCTACATTCGCAAAAGAGAAAGAGAAGAGAAGCAAGGCACGGTCGTGAAGCTAGTAGCGATCAAGAAGTGATCCTGAAACTACTTACGTCAAACATAACTCCAACACCGTGTTCACTTCCCGGACTCCGCCGAGAAGAGACCATCACGGTTACACGCCGTTGATGCGTTTTAATTAAGATCAACTTCGGTTTTCTACAACCGACATTAACAAATTCCCATCTGCCTCATAACCACGGGCACGGCTTTGAAAGATAATACCCTGGGGTGTCCCAACTTAGCCCATTATAAGCTCTCACGGTCAACGAAGGATATTCCTTCTACGGAGGACCCGATCGATCTCGGAATCCTGGTTTACAAGACATTTCAACAATGGTAAAACAAGACCAGCAAGACCACCACTGCCGACAAATCCCGATAGGAGCTGCACATATCTCGTTCTCGTGGCACACCGGATAAGCTAAGCGTCATGGTACCGACGTAATCCAAGTTGCCAAGGAATGGTCCCAAGACGGTGTTCTAGTTTGGACCAACACTCGGAGGAGCACCGCCCGGGGTAAAATAAAGATGACCCTTGAGTCTGCAGAACCCAAGGGAAAAAGGCTTAGGTGGCAAATGGTAAAACCAAGGTTGGGCCTTGCTGGAGGAGTCTTATTCAAAGCGAACTGTCAAGGGGGTCCCATAAATCACCCAACCGCGTTAGGGACGCAAAATCCGGGAACATAATACCGATATGACGGAAACTAGGGCGACAAGAGTGGAACAAAACACCAGGCATAAGGCCGGGCCTTCCACCCTTTACCAAATATATAGATGCATTAATTAAATAAGAGATATTGTGATATCCCAACATGTAAACATGTTCCAACAAGGAACAAACTTCATCTTCACCTGCAACTAACAACGCTATAAGAGGGGCTGAGCAAAGCGGTAACATAGCCAAACAACGGTTTGCTAGGAAAGGATGGTTAGGGGCTTCACATGGCAATATGGGAGGCATGATAAGCAAGTGATAGGCATCGTAGCATAGGCATAGCAAAAGAGCGAGCATCTAGCAAGCAAAGATAGAAGTGATTTCAAGGGTATGGTCATCTTGCCTGAAATCCCGCAAGGAAGAAGAACGAGTCCATGAAGAAGACAAACGGACGAAGACGAACGAATCCTCACAACTCCGGAACGAAACCGAAGCTAACGAGAGAAGCAACCTGGAAAGAAACAAATAACATAGTAAACAATCATCACATAAACATGGTATGATGCACAATCAAGTATGATGCATGACCGGTTTAAATAGGCATGGCATGGCAATATGCACAAACAAAACTACAAATTAAGTGGAGCTCAATATGCAACGAGTTGCATATTGACGAAACACCACATCAATTATTTAGTTCTCTATCGGTTATGTACCCAACAATGTTAAATATTGGTTAACATGGCAAGTGGTGAAGCATAACAAAACTATACCATCTAAACAATTTAAATGGGGCCGGATATAAAAACAACAAATCCGGTAAATCCCCATATGCATTTAGCAATTTAATGCAACAACAATTTTAAACATTTTAATTGTTGTTATCATGATGCAGATGACATATACAAGTTTTATGCATTTTTTTTGAAAATGTTGACATGAGCATGTTATGAAGCATTTGTCGTCATGGCGGAAACGAAAAAGGGTGCCACGGCAATGACAACGGAAATGGTGCCACGACAACATTCCGGTTCCGATAACTCGATTGAGATGCCGGTGCAAAGGAAAGTGTGGATGTGCAGAACATGCAAAAGATGGTGGGGTGATCCCGGATACCGGGTGTCCCACATGACGGTGGCATGGCAAACGAGGAACGTGCAAAGACAAATCGATCACGGTGCAAACACGGGCATCCCATACAACCCACATTCGTTCACGGGCATCGTCTCAGCGTTATACCTTCAAAGCGTGCATTTTCGGAGCGGGTCGAGTTCGATATGATGTAGAGGAAGTAGACGTTCTCGCAGCGGTCATAGTGGAAGTAGTGGTTCACGGACGTCGTGGAAGTAGTCGTTCGCGGCGACGGTAGAGGTACTCGCGATCTTGGCGACGGTAGTGGTACATCTCGTAGTGGAAGTAGTTGTTCATGTCCCGTGGATGTTCGGGGTCCACGGGGTCTTCGAGGGTCGACGGTAGTGGTACACACGTCATCGGGGTACTTGTCGGTCTGGTCTTGGCGAAAAGCATGTCGACGGTAGTGGTACTCATATTATCGTGGTACTTGGCGATATCCGAGACGGTCTTGCGTATCCGTGCGTAGAGGTACTTGGCGTCCCGGTCCTGTAGTCGTACTAGGCCTTCGGTGAACTTGGCGAAATCCACGAAGGCGTCCTTGGGCGCTCCTGGTTGCCGCGACTTGGCAAAACGAAGGGGATCTTGGCATCCACGCAACCGGCAGCGGAGGTGCACGAAACCCGCGGCAGAGGACAAAGCAAGGGCAGAGCTGCGCTCGATGGCAGGAAATGAAGAAGACGGTGCGGTTTTCGGCCACGCGATCGTGATCGAACGACCGAGAGCATGGAGAGGAGTTTGCTGGGTTTTGGGCCACTTTAGAAGGGGTGTTGGGCTGCAAGGAGAAGGAGGCTTTGTGGTTACCCGGTTAACCGTTGGAGTACCAAACGACCTCCAAATGGCACGAAACTTGACAGTCGGTCTACTGGTGCTATACCAAGGCCGCTAGACAAGACTTGGTCCATTCCGAGAAAGTTTAACACCCGCACATGAAAAGAGGTAAAAGGGGGCGCCGGAGGACATACGAGTGCCGGATTGCAAAACGGACAACGGGAAAAATGCTCGGATGCATGAGACGAACACGTATGCAAAATGAAATGCACTGATGGCATGATATGAAATGCAGATGATGACATGGCAAAATGCAACACGCAAGCAAATGACATGGCAACGACGGCAAATAACTGACGGACACCTGGCGCATCGAATCCGGGGCATTACAATCACGACGAGTACGACTCCATCAACCCCGTTCACTTGAACGCTTCCGCTTAGCGATCTACAAGGGTATGTAAATGCACTCTCCTTCCCCTCGTTGCTAGATTACTCCATAGATTGATCTTGGTGATGCGTAGAAATTTTTGATTTCTGCTACGATCCCCAACAGTGGCATCATGAGCTAGGTCTATGCGTAGTTTCTATGCACGAGTAGAACACAAGTTGTTGTGGGCGTCGATTTTGTCAATTTACTTGCCGTTACTAGTCTTATCTTGATTCGGTGGCATCTTGGGATGAAGCGGCCCGGACCAACCTTACACGTACTCTTACGTGAGACATGTTCCACCGACTGACATGCACTAGTTGCATAAGGTGGCTAGCGGGTGTCTGTCTCTCCCACTTTAGTCGGATCGGATTCGATGAAAAAGGTCCTTATGAAGGGTAAATAGAAATTGGCATATCACGTTGTGGTTTTGGCGTAGGTAAGAAACGTTCTTGCTAAGAAACCTATAGCAGCCACGTAAAAAATTGCAACAACAATTAGAGGACGTCTAACTTGTTTTTGCAGCATATGTCGTGTGATGTGATATGGCCAAAAGGATGTGATGAATGATATATGTGATGTATGAGATTGATCATGTTCTTGTAATAGGAATCACGACTTGCATGTCGATGAGTATGACAACCGGCAGGAGCCATAGGAGTTGTCTTAATTTATTCATGACCCGCGTGTCAACATAAACGTCATGTAATTACTTTACTTTATTGCTAAACCGTTAGCCATAGTAGTAGAAGTAATAGATGACGAGACAACTTCATGAAGACACGATGATGGAGATCATGGTGTCATGCCGGTGACGATGATGATCATGGCGCCCCGAAGATGGAGAAGGAGCAAAATGATATTGGCCATGTCATGTCACTATTTGATTGCATGTGATGTTTATCATGTTTTACATCTTATTTGCTTAGAACGACGGTAGCTTAAATAAGATGATCCCTCGCAATAATTTCAAGAAAGTGTTCCCCCTAACTGTGCACCGCTGCGAAGGTTAAATCGTTTCAAGCACCACGTGATGATCGGTGTGATAGATTCTAACGCTCGAATACAACGGGTGTAAGCCAGATTTACACACGCAATACACTTAGGTTGACTTGACGAGCCTAGCATGTACAGACATGGCCTCGAACACGGAAGACCGAAAGGTCGAACATGAGTCGATAGAAGATACGATCAACATGAAGATGTTCACCGATGATGACTAGTCCGTCTCACGTGTTGATCGGACACGGCCTAGTCGATTCAGATCATGTATCACTTAGATGACTAGAGGGATGTCTATCTAAGTGGGAGTTCATTAAATAATCAGATGAACTTAATTATCATGAACATAGTCAAAAGGACTTTGCAAATTATGTCGTAGCTTACGCTTTAGTTCTACTCGTTTAGATATGTTCCTAGAGAAAATTTAGTTGAAAGTTGATAGTAGCAATCATGCGGACTGGGTCCGTATACTGAGGATTGTCCTCATTGCTGCGCAGAAGGATTATGTCCTTAATGCACCGCTCAGTGAGCTGAACCTCGAGCGTCGGTTATGGATGTTGCGAACATCTGACATACACGTTTTGATGACTACATGATAGTTAAGTGCGTAATGCTAAATGGTTTAGAATTGAGGCACCAAAGACGTTTTTGAAACATCGCAGAACATATGAGATGTTCCAAGGACTGAAATTGGGATTTCAGGCTAGTGCCCGCCTCAAGAGGTATGAGACCTCTGACAAGTTTCCTAAGCCTGCAAACTAAGGAGAAAAGCTCAATCGTTGAGAATGTGCTCAGATTGTATGAGTACTACAATCGCTTGAATCGAGTGGGAGTTAATCTTCCAGATAAGATAGTGATGGTTCTCCAAAGTCACTGTCACCAAGCTACTAGAGCTTCGTGATGAACTATAACATATCAGGGATAGATATGATCCTTGAGCTATTCGCGACACCGCGAAAGTAGAAATCAAATAGGATCATCAATTGTTGATGGTTAGTAAAACCACTAGTTTCAAAAAGGGCAAGGGCAAGAAAGGGATACTTCATGAAACGACAAACCAGTTGCTGCTCTAGTGAAGAAACCCAAAGTTGAACCCAAGCCCGAGACTAAGTGCTTCTGTAATAAGGGGAACGGTCACTGAAGCGGAACCACCCTAGATACTTGGTAGATGAGAAGGCTGACAAGGTTGACAGAAGTATGTATTCGACATACATTATATGTGTACTTTACTAGTACTCCTAGTAGCACCAGGGTATTAGATACTGGTTCGGTTGCGAAGTGTTAGTAACTCGAAATAAAAGGCTACAGAATAAACGGAGACTAGCCAAAGGTGAGACGACGATATGTGTTGGAAGTGTTTCCAAGGTTGATGTGATCAAACATCGCACGCTCCGTCTACCATCGGGATTGGTGTTAAACCTAAATAATTATTATTTGGTGTTTGCGTTGAGCATAGACATGATTGGATTATGTTTATCGCAATACGGTTATTCATTTAAGGAGAATAAGAGTTACTCTATTTATTGAATAATACCTTCAATGGTCTTGCACCTAAAATGAATGGTTTATTGAATCCCGGTCGTAGTGATACACATGTTCATGCCAAAAGATATAAGATAGTAATGATATTACCACATACTTGTGGCACAGCAATTTGAGTCATATTGGTATAAAACGCATGAAAAAGCTCCATGTTGATGGATCTTTGGACTCACTTGATTTTGAATCACTTGAGACATGCGAACCATGCCTATTGGTATATATGCATGAAGAAACTCCATACAGATGGATCGCTTGGGATCACTTGATTTTGAATCACTTGAGACATGCAAATTATACCGCATGGGCAAGATGACTGAAAGGCCTCGTTTCAGTGAGATGGAACAAGAAAGCAACTTGTTGGAAGTAATACATCTTGATGTGTGCAGTCCAATGAGTGTTGAGGCATGTAGTGGATATCGTTATGTTCTTACTTCACAGATGATTTGAGTAGATGCTAAGTATATTTACTTGATGAATCACGAGTCTGAATTATTGAAAGGTTCAAGTAATTTCAGGGTGAATTTGAAAGATCGTCGTGACAAGAGGATAAAATATCTATGATATGATCATAGAGATGAATATCTGAATTACGAGTTTGGCACAAAGTTAAGACATTGTGGAAATTGTTTCACAACTAATACCGCCTGGAACACCATAGTGTGATGGTGTGTCCGAACATCATAACTGCACCCTATTGGATATGGTGCATACCATGATGTCTCTTACCGAATTACCACTATAGTTTATGGGTTAGGCATTAGAGACAACCACATTCACTTCAAATAGGGCACCTCGCAATTCCGTTTGAGTCGACACTGTATGAACTATGGTTTAGAGAAACCTAAGCTGTCATTTCTTAAAAGTTTGGGGCTGCGACGCTTATGTGAAAAAGTTTCAGGCTGATAAGCTCGAACCCAAAGCGGATAAATGCATCTTCATAGGACACCCAAAACAGTTGGGTATACCTCTTGTCTCAGATCCAAAAGCAATAGGGATTGTTTCTTGAATCGGGTCCTTTCTCGAGGAAAAGTTCCTCTCGAAAGAACTGAGTGGGAGGATGGTGGCGACTTGATGAGGTTATTGAACCGTCACTTCAACTAGTGTGTAGTAGGGCACAGGGAGTTGTTCCTGTGGCACCTACACCAATTGAAGTGGAAGCTTATGATAGTGATCATGAAACTTCGGATCAAGTCACTACCAAACCTCGTAGGACGACAAGGATGCATACTACTTCAGAGTGGTACGTAATCCTGTCTTGGAAGTCATGTTGCTTGATAACAATGAACCTACGAGCTATGGAGAAGCGATGGTGGGCCCGGATTCCGAAAAATGGCTCGAGGCCATAAAATCAAGAGAGGATCCAGGTACGAAAACAAAGTGTAGACTTTGGAAGAACTACTTGATGGTCGTAAGGCTGTTGGGTACATATGGATTCTAAAAGGAAGACGGACAATGATGGTAAGTATCACCATTAAGAAAGCTCGACTTGTCGTTAAGATGTTTTCCAACAAGTTCAAGGCGTTGACTACGATGAGACTTTCTCACTCGTAGCGATGCTAAGAGTCTGTTGGAATTATATTAGCAATTACTGCATTATTTATGAAATCTTGCAGATAGGATGTCAAAACATCGTTTCCTCGACGATTTCCTTGAGGAAAGGTTGTGTGTGATAAAACAAGAAGGTTTTTGACAATCCTGAAAGATGCTAATAAGTATGCAAAGCTCCAGCAACCCTTCTAAGGACTGGAGTAAGCATCTCGGAGATGGAATGTACGCTTTGATGAGATGATCAAAGATTTTGGGTTTATACAAAGTTTATGAGAAACTTGTATTTCCAAAGAAGTGAGTGGGAGCACTATAGAATTTCTGATGATTATATGTTGTTAACATATTGTTGATCAGAAATGATGTAGAATTTCTGGAAAGCATATAGGGTTATTTGAAAAGTGTTTTTCAATGGAAAACCTGGATTAAGCTACTTGAACATTGAGCATCAAGATCTATAAGGATAAGATCAAAACGCTTAATGGTACTTTCAAATGAGCACATACCTTGATCTTGAAGGCGTTCAAGATGGATCAGTCAAAGAAGGAGTTCTTGCCTGAGTTGTAAGGTATGAAGTTAAGACTTAAAGCTCGACCACGGCAGAAGTAAGAGGAAGGACGAAAGTTGTCCCCTGTGCTTTTGACATAGGCTCTATACGGTATGCCATGCTGAGTACCGCACCTGATGTGTGCCTTGCCACATGTCTGGCAAGAGGGTACAAAGGTGATCTAGGACTGGATCACCAGATAGCGGTCAAAATTATCCTTAGAGGAATAAGGATATGTTTCTCGGTTATGGAGGTGATAAAGAGTTCGACGTAAAGAGTTACATCAATGCAAGCTTAACACCTATCCGGATAGCTCTGAGTAGAGTAAACCGGATTCGTATAGTAGAACAGTTATTTGAAATGGCTCCAAATATAGCGTAGTAGCGGCATCTACAAGATGACATAGAAATTTCGAAGTACATACGGATCTGAATGTTGCAGACCCGTTGACTAAAACCTCTCTCACAAGCATAACATGATCAAACCCAGAACTCATTGAGTGTTAATCACATAGTGATGTGAACTAGATTATTGACTCTAGTAAACTCTTTGTATGTTGGCCACATGGCGATGTGACCTGTGAGTGTTAATCACATGGCAATGTGAACTAGATTATTGACTCTAGTGCAAGTGGGAGACTGTTGGAAATATGCCCTAGAGGCAATAATAAATTAGTTATTATTATATTTCCTTGTTCATGATAATCGTTTATTATCCATGCTAGAATTGTATTGATAGGAAACTCAAATACATGTGTGGATACATAGACAACACCATGTCCCTAGTAAGCCTCTAGTTGACTAGCTCGTTGATCAATAGATGGTTATGGTTTCCTGACTATGGAGATTGGATGTCGTTGATAACAGGATCACATCATTGGGAGAATGATGTGATGGACAAGACACAATCCTAAGCCTAGCACAAAGATCATGTAGTTCGTATGCTAAAGCTTTTCTAATGTCAAGTATCATTTCCTTAGACCATGAGATTGTGCAACTCCCGGATACCGTAGGAATGCTTTGGGTGTACCAAACGTCACGACGTAACTGGGTGGCTATAAAGGTACACTAAGAGTATCTCCGAAAGTGTCTGTTGGGTTGGCACGAATCGAGACTGGGATTTGTCACTCCATGTGACGGAGAGGTATATCTGGGCCCACTCGGTAGGACATCACCATAATTTGCACAATGTGACCAAGGAGTTGATCACGGGATGATGTGTTACGGAACGAGTAAAGAGACTTGCCGGTAACGAGATTGAACAAGGTATCGGATACCGACGATCGAATCTCGGGCAAGTACAATACCGTTGGACAAAGGGAATTGTATACGGGATTGATTGAATCCTCGACATCGTGGTTCATCCGATGAGATCATCGTGGAACATGTGGGAGCCAACATCGGTATCCAGATCCCGCTGTTGGTTATTGGCCGGAGAGTTGTCTCGGTCATGTCTGCATGGTTCCCGAACCCGTAGGGTCTACACACTTAAGGTTCGGTGACGCTAGGGTTGTAGAGATATTAGTATGCGGTAACCCGAAAGTTGTTCGGAGTCCCGATGAGATCCTGGACGTCACGAGGAGTTCCGGAATGGTCCAGAGGTAAAGATTTATATATAGGAAGTTCAGTTTCGGCCACCGGGGAGGTTTCGGGGGTAATCGGTATTGTACTAGGACCACCGGAAGGGTCCCGGGGGTCCACCGGGTGGGGCCACCTATCCCGGAGGGCCCCATGGGCTGAAGTGACGTGGGAACCAGCCCCTGGTGGGCTGGTGCGCCCCCCTTGGGCCTCCCCCTGCACCTAGGGTTGCAAACCCTAGGGGTGGGGCGCCCACTTGGCTTTTCCCCCTTTCTTGCCGCCGCCCCTTGGAGATTGGATCTCCTAGGGCGGCGCGCCCCTAGGGGCCCTATATATAGTGGGGGGAGGAGGCAGCCGCACCAAGCCTGGCGCCTCCTCTCCTCCCGTGACACAGCTCCTCTCGCTGAGCTTGGCGAAGCCTCGCCGAGATCCGCCATTTCCACCACCACGCCGTCGTGTCTGCTGGATCTCCATCAACTTCTCCTTCCCCCCTTGCTGGATCAAGAAGGAGGAGACGTCTCTCCCAACCGTACGTGTGTTGAATGCGGAGGTGCCGTCCGTTCAGCGCTAGGATCATCGGTGATTTGGATCATGACGAGTACGACTCCATCAACCCCGTTCACTTGAACGCTTCCGCTTGGCGATCTACAAGGGTATGTAGATGCACTCTCCTTCCCCTCGTTGCTAGATTACTCCATAGATTGATCTTGGTGATGCGTAGAATTTTTTTGATTTCTGCTACGATCCCCAACAGATACAGCGGACGCAATATATCTCAACCAAACTAACAATACCTAGATCCAGCTGTATCCATCTGTCAACACATAAACAAGAAACCTTCGGAAATCGTTTACCTCAACCTTCAAAAAGCATCCGTTATAATGAAAGTTATGGAAATACTCGAACTCCGCCCAATCTTGGGTGGCGTCGAGGTGATCTCACCAACAAGCGCATAAAAGAGATTTTCGATGTCGTGTAAACTCGTGTATTCCAGAATCGCAACGATAAAATTGTGACAACAACACCTCGGAGCTCAACTCCCCGGGACACTACCACAACCCCTAAATGTCAGGAGGCACCAAGAACAATGTTCTCGTCACAAAATCATCGAAACGATTCCAAGATACCCGCGTGATCCTAAAATTATTTTAGTGAAATTTGAGGAGAGGAGAGTCAAAACTTCTACGTCAGGGGGCCTCACCAGAGCGACGAAGGGACTGAGGAGTAAAAAGAATCCTACTCTCCGATATATATAATCCTAAGACTCAAAACAATTTTTGTTCTAGACTCAACAACGCTAGCGATTCGATCAAGCAGGGGGCTCCTAAGTCGGGGATGGCTCTGATTACCAACTTGATACCAACTTGTAACACCCACGATGCGGCTATATCTCCCACGTGTCGAGACACGACTTGGAGGCATAACCGCATGGTGGTTTTGCCGCAAGAAGGGTCATCTTCACACAATCCCATGTAATGAACAAGAATGGGATAAAGAGTTGGCTTACAATCGCCACTTCACACAATACATAAATTAAACATACATCATTCAGATTACACACATAGTCCGACTACGGACAAACAAATGAAAAAGGAAGATAACGCAACTGCTAGGTCCCTGATCGTCCCAACTGGGCTCCACTACTGATCAACCGGAAAAGACACAACACAAAGACCAGGATCTTCATCGAGCTCCCACTTGACCTCGGTTGCGTCACCTTCACTGGTATCACCGGCACCTGCAACTGTTTTGGTAGAATCTGTGAGTCACGAGGACTCAGCAATCTCACACCCGCGAGATCAAGACTATTTAAGCTTATGGGTGGGAAAGGGGTAATGAGGTGGAGCTGCAGCAAGCACTAGCATGTATGGTGGCTAACATACGCAAATAAGAGCGAGAAGAGAAGCAACGCAACGGTCGTGAAGCTAGAAGTGATCAAGAAGTGATCCTGAAACTACTTACGTTCAAACATAACACAAGAACCGTGTTCACTTCTCGGACTCCGCCGAAAAGAGACCATCACGGCTACACACGCAGTTGATGTATTTTAATTAAGTCAAGTGTCAAGTTCTCTACAACCGGACGTTAACAAATTCCCATCTGCCACATAACCGCGGGCACGGCTTTCGAAAGATAATACCCTGCAGGGGTGTTCCAACTTAGCCCATCACAAGCTCTCACGGTCAACGAAGAATATTCCTTCTACCGGCAAGACCCAATCAGTCTCGGAATCCCGGTTACAAGACATTTCGACAATGGTAAAACAAGACCAACAAGACCACCCGACTGTCCCGACACATCCCGATAGGAGCTGCACATATCTCGTTCTCAGGGCACACCGGATGAGCGAAGCATACAGGTACCAACGTAACCCAAGTTGCCAAGGGACGGTCCCGCACTATGCTCTAATTTGGACCAACGCTCAGAGGAGCACTGGCCCGGGGGTTAAAATAAAGATGACCCTTGAGTCTGCAGAACCCAAGAGAAAAAAGGCTTAGGTGGAAAATGTTAAAACCAATGTTGGGCCTTGCTGGAGGAGTTTTATTCAAAGCAAACTGTCAAGGGTTCCCATAACACCCAACTGCGTAAGGAATGCAAAATCAAGGAACATAACACCGGTATGACGGAAACTAGGGCGGCAAGAGTGGAACAAAACACCAGGCATAAGGCCGAGCCTTCCACCCTTTACTAAGTATATAGGTGCATTAATTAAAATAAGAGATATTGTGATATCCCAACATATCCATGTTCCAACATGGAGCAATCTTCAACTTCACCTGCAACTAGCAACGCTATAAGAGGGGCTGAGCAAAAGCGGTAACATAGCCAAACAACAGTTTGCTAGGAAAGGTGGGTTAGAGGCTTGACATGGCAATATGGGAGGCATGATATAGCAAGTGGTAGGTATCGCGACATAGCAAAAGAGCGAACAAATAGCAAGCAAAGATAGAAGTGATTTCAAGGGTATGGTCATCTTGCCTGAAATCTCGCAAGGAAGAAGAACGAGTCCATGAAGAAGACAAATGGACGTAGTCGAACGAATCCTCACAACTCCGGAACAAAACCGAAGCTAACGAGAAAAGCAAACTGGAAAGAAGCAAGCAACAAGGTAAACACACAAGCATAAACATGGCATGATGCACAATCAAGTATGATGCATGTCCGGTTTAAAGATCATGGCATGTCAAAGTGCAACAAACAACACTACAAATTAAGTGGAGCTCAATATGCAACGAGTTGCATATTGATGAAACACCACATACGATTATTTAGTTCTCTCTCGGTTATGTACCCAACAATATTAAATGTTGATTAACATGGCAAGAGATGAGGCATAAGATAACTACCTATCTAGGCAAGTTTAAATGAGGCTAGAACAACAAACAACAATTCTAGAAAATCCTCATGTGCATATTTTAGATTTGGTACTGTTCTGCCATAAACACCATTTTAATGTTGTTAAACAGCAAAATAAAGTGCACCAAGTTAATCTATGCATTTTTCTACCCTATTTACATATAAAGTTTATTAAATTCCGAGTTACGGTTAATTAGTTACGAAATAAATCATTTTAACATGGCATTTATGCAAAATTAAACAAACAGCAAGTTAAACATTTTAAACAAGAATGAGAGTGGCATATTATAAAACTAGATGAAATTCTAAGCATTTTACATATGTAAAACATTTTAATCCGATGCACGGTTTGTGAGATATTAAATGCATGAACATAAGGGGCCAATCTGTAAACATGCAGTTTTTCTGGAAATTAGCTAAATTCGCAGCAACAGGAAAAAAAATATAGGGCCAAAACTGGAGGGCTGGGGGAGCTGCTCACATTGGCCAAACAGGCCGGCGGGGAAGCAGAGGCCCATGAGCAGGCGAGGCATGAGGTCGCTGGGCCTTGGGGTCGCGGTCAACGCTCGGGACGAGCGAGCTGCAGCAGTCATCTCGTCTCTGCTCACACGAAGCAGAGGCGCGGCGAGGCGGGACTTGAGCGGCTGGAAGCCTGAAACGGCAGCGCAGCGGCGGGATCTGGCCTGGAAGGGCCGTGGCTGGAGGAGGAGGCCGATCCAGCCGGATCTAAGGCAGGGAAGGGCGCGGACGGTGTTGAAGGCCGACAGTGGCTACTGCTCGTTGCAGGGGAAGCAGAGGACGAAGGCGGACTTGGCGCGACGGCGCCGAGCGAGCGAGGCCTGGCGAGGGGCGGAGCTTGACGGATCCGGCCGCGGGACACCAGTTCCTAGCGGCCGCGTGACAAACCGGAGCTCGGGAGGCATCCATGGCGGCCGTTGGTGACGGGAACCTGCGGGGGTTCTCTGTTTCAACGAGACAGAGAGAGAGGGTGAAACACGGGAGAGAGATGGGGAAGAAAGGGAAGGAGAGCAGGAGAGAGGGCGAGGGAGTCTGGCCTGGCGATTCGGGATCGAGATCATCTCGATCTGGAGGTCGGGGCGCCATGGGGCTGTACAAGCTCGGGGACGGGGCTCATGGCTGACGACGGGAGCAAGGAGTCCCGCGTGTGCTCGGCACAGCAGGAGGCGTGGTGGAGCTCGAGGCCGGAGGGCTCGGGCACAGGAGGGGCTCGGGTTGGCCAGCAGATGATCCCAAGGTGGGAGGAGGCTGCAGGCTTCGGTGGTTGGCTGGGCGAGGGGATCGAGGAGGGACACGGGGGAGCGCTGGTTGGTGGATTGGATCGGGATGAGATCCCGAGGAAGACAGTGGCGGCGGCCGAGAGGGATCGATGGGAAATGTCCCTAGATTTTAGGGTTGGTCTTTATGTAGCAAAGGGATTTTGAGTAGAGGTCTAATTGGACCTTCCGATTTAGATCGGGCAGTCGAGAAAAATAGGCTAGGGGAGCCCAATTAAGAAGCCGGGGATATTTTGTAGATGTTTGGGGATGATCTGAATCCATTGGTAACGATAGAGCGGGTCGGGTTCGGAGAAGTTTCGGACGAGCAAGCGAGGGGGTCTAAGAGAGGTGATGAAGGCAAAGGGAGAAACGGCAACGACGAGCGAATGCAAGTTTTTAAAACATGACAGCAACGAAGTACCGATGCAATGCAAATGATGCGATGATGAATGCAACACACAAGTAAAACACACGGCGAACACGGAAAACAAGGAAGGCATCTGGAGCGTCGGTCTCGGGGCGTTACAATCCAGCCCCAACCAGCTCGATGGATCGGGGTCCTGTTCATCCAGAGGCAACACCACGGGGTCCTGTTCATCCACCCCCATCGGGAACTGTTCATCCAAACCCCCAAAGAACGCCATCGCTCATTCAGAGGCAGCATCGATCGGCTTGATTAGCAGCGAGAGTGAAGGAATCGCCGATCGGGTTCGATTAACCATCGATCGATCGCTTCGGGTTCAAGAACGCGTAGCCTGCGCAGGCAAACGCCCGCCGGGTTCGATTAGAGCCCAACGCCGCACTCCACGCTGTGCGTGCGCATTTAGAGAAAGCGCGATCGCCGCCCCGACCACCCACCGTAACCGGAACACCGATATTTTCCTCGCCCTCGCTTCTACCACGGTTTTTTCCGTCATGGACGGCCCAAAGAATGTCATGCAGCTGCGTCTCCAGCCCGCCCAGGACGAAAAACCCATTTTCTGTCATGATTTTTTGTCATAGAAGTAGGAGCCCACCACATCGATGACGATACCGGGTTTTGTCACAATTATCGTCACAGAAGTGTCATAAGTATGACAGAATTTTTTTTCGTTCGGCCCAAAATGTCACGGATGTGTCTTTTTTTTTGTATTGATAGCTACCCCGCACGACACCTCCTAGCCAATAAAAAAGGGGACGCGTGGTGACACATAATTGGTAAGTAGAACGCCCACGGTTTCAATAATACTTGTGTTTCTGATTTGTAACGTGACAACACTTGTTCCAAAATGACTTTGTTGATTGTTAATGTGTGCGCCTTCGCAAATAGGATAGAAAATTTACCACAACATGTTGGTGCCATGTCATGACACCATGCCAAGTTTCATGATTTTTGGACGTGTTTTGGATTTACAGGAATTAAAAAAACCAAGTTTCTCAATATTTGCAGCCGAGCCACGACGCCTAGATGTTTGAATTTAATTCCCATTTCTTGCATGGGACCTAGAAATTCACCCAAGGGCACACATGTGATTTTTCAACCAACTTTGGTGCACTAGAGCATGCGCTTGTAGTTCCAATTTGAATTATGCACATTAAATGCCCAGAAATTCAATTAATGTATAAAAAAGGCCAAGTGAACCCGGAATAATTCTAAAATTTAGCACGATACTTCTATTTGGTCTAATCTACCCGTGTAAAAAAATTAAGGCGGAAGAAGGCAGTGTATGTCATTTTGCACATGGAGGTGACACGTTCCCTCTCGGAACCACGAGCCTTCTTGAGAAAAGCTCCGGTTTGCAAGAAGGTTATACCAAAGCTTGTCCCAGTTCGGCCAAAAAAATTACCACAGCATGTTGGTGCCATGTCATGACACCATGCCAAGTTTCATGATTTTCATGCGTGTTTTGGATTTACAGGAATTAAAAAACCAAGTTTCTCAATCTTTCCGGCCAAGCAGCGACGCCCATATGTTTGAATTTCATTCCCATTTCTTGCATGGGACCTAGAAATTCACTCAAGGACATACATGTGATTTTTCAACCAACTTTGGTGCACTGGAGCATGTGCTTGTAGTTCAAATTTGAATTATGCACATTAAATGCCCAGAAATTCAATTAATGTATGAAAAGACCAAACAAACCCGAAATAATTCTAAAATTTAGCATGATACTTCTATTTGGTCTAATCTACCTGTGTAAAAAAATTAAGGCGGAAGAAGGCAGTGTATGTTGTTTCGCACACGGAGCTAACACGTTCCCTCTCGGAACCACGAGCCCTCTTGAGAGAAGCTCCGGTTTGCAAAAATCTTATACCAAAGCTTGTCCCAATTCGGCCAAAAAAATTACCACAGCATGTTGGTGCCATGTCATGACACCATGTCAAGTTTCATGATTTTCAGGCGTGTTTTGGATTTACAGGAATTAAAAAACCAAGTTTCTCAATCTTTCCGGCCAAGCAGCGACGCCCAGATGTTTGAATTTCATTCTCATTTCTTGCATGGGACCTAGAAAATCACCCAAGGACACACATGTGATTTTTCAACCAACTTTGGTGCACTGGAGCATATGCTTGTAGTTCAAATTTGAATTATGCACATTCAATTCCCCGAAATTCAATTAATGTATAAGAAAGTCCAAACGAACCCGGAATAATTCCAAAATTTAGCATGATACTCATATAGTTCTATGTTGCCTCTGTAAAAAATCAAGGTGGGGGGAGGCAGTGTATATCGTTTCCCACACAAAGGTGACACGTCCCCCGTCCGGAACCACAAGTCTTCTCGAGAGAAATCTCTGGTTTGCAAGAAGCTTATACCCAAAAACTTGTCCAAATGTGGCCAATTTTTTTACCACAACATGTTGGTGCCATGAAATGACACCATGCCAAGTTTCATGATTTTCAGGCTGGTTTTGAATTTCTAGGAATTTGAATACCAAGTTTCTCAATGTTCCCGGCCGAGCCACGACGCCCAGATGTTTGAATTTCATTCTCATTTCTTGCATGGGACCTATAAATTCACCCAAAGACACACAAGTGATTTTTCAACGAATTTTGGTGCACTGGAGCATGTGCTTGTAGTTAAAATTTGAATTATGCACATTAAATGCCTAGAAACTCAATTAATGCATAAAAATGCCAAACGAACCCGGAATAATTCCAGATTTAAACACGACACTCATGTAGTTGCATGTTCACTGTACATAAATGTTCTAGCATACACTTCACCATCCTTTCCCTCCATAACACCATTTTGTCTTTCAAAACATAATAAAATAATCAGGTATACCACAAACAATTTACTAGAAAGAATCGTGTGGGATGCGATATAAAATATCTTGGTGCACCGTCTTGTCTGGCTTACACAGGAAGCTTCGTCGTCTACAGTTCATCGTCCCCGCTTGAACCACATTTGCACGCCAGTTTCTCACGGCACCGAGCGAAATTTTTCTTCCACCGCGGAAATATCTATCTCCCCACCCCCTTCCTCACACCAAAAGCCACATTTCCACTGTTCCTCCTTGCTTTCCAATTTCAAACCTTCACTGCTGCTTACTGGCAGCTCAGCCTCCTCACCAGCGACCCTTCTTCTTGCAGTGCCGCTTCCTCGCCAGCTACCCTTCTTCTTGCAGCGTCGCCTCCTTGCAGGCGGCCCTTCTTCTTGAAGCACCGCCTCCTCGCCGGCGACCCTTCTTCTTGATGTGCGGCCTCCTCGCCGCCGGCCCTTCTTCTTGTTGCGCGGCCTCGTTAATATGGTTAGGTAATCCACACCCAATCCACACCATCCTCCTCCTTCCCCGTCCCACATGCCTCGACCGATGGCGCGACACCTTCCGTCGAAATCACTGTCCCCCTCCTCCAATTAAGCGCCGCCCACAGCCATTTTGCACGCAGTATAACGTGGAGCTCAGTAGCATCTGGCAGCGGAGAAGCAAATCACGACCGCACGCGCGCACGAGGTGGCTATGGCTGCCATGCGTGCCGACTGCCAGATCTTGGAGGAGCACCTCGTCTTCGAGGCCACCGTCGACACCGCCACGCGGTTGTGTACTTTAAAACAGAGTTCGTGTTGTTTTCTTGAGGCCACCGCCAGTGCCTTCTAGTGATTTGTCCTCTGTAATGTTAATATGCAATCTGATGTTCAGTTAACAGTTTGGTCCTGTGAAATGTAATGTTTAGTTAACAGTTTGGTCCTCTGAAATGTAATGTTCAGTTAATAGTTTGGTCCAACAATTGCTACATTTCATAGCACTTTTCTCAAGCATTCTTTGTTTTGTTAACTATCTTATCTTCTAGTACATGTTTCTATTCTGCAATGTCGTGCACAGTTAACTGTTTTGGTTCATTTGGTCTGCTGTCCATTTAACTTTTTGGTTCAATTCTGCAATTTGATTTTCATTTGTTGTGGGTACAGTTTTGTATTCTTATGCATGTGAAATAAATCGAATTTGGTTGTACTCAATATATATTCTACTGATAGTATGGCAACTCCCAGTTAACCTGATCAAGATCTTCCTTATGTGTGTTGCAGAGAAACAATGGGAGACACTGCGGTTTACCATCGAGGTATGCTCATGCATGGTCCTTTCGCTAATAGCACATTATTGTACAGTTGTAGGAATCATTCTAATATTCAGGTTTCTTACAATTTGGTCCTGCACATGTAGGTCCTGCAGAGGCTTAGACCCACTGTTCGACCCATTTTGCATATGGGGAAATGAGATGTCCATGAATACCAGTCAAGTGAAGAAACTCAAAAAGATTGTTAGGACGAAGAAACTTGCGACGAATAACAGCAAGATCTTTGTTTGCACAATGAAGAAGACATCAGTCAACTATAGGATGGTACTAACTCTTTTGCCTTGTTTTTACCCCTTGCGCCATCTCAAAATTTATAACAGCGATTTATGCATATCTTTGTTTATAGTACTTTTCAAAGCAGTTTACCGATGATTACCTCTCAAACCACCTGCATGGTCAAGAGGTGAGGAAGGTATTCATTCAACACCCATGGTACAATATTGAAGTCTTCCTGAAAAGGACAAACATTGGGCGGGCAATTATCCACAGCCACTGGCCTAAAGTTGCAAGGACATTCAACATCACTGAAGGCTCAATATTTGCCTTCCGCTTCTGAAGTTTCTCAGATGAGATTCATTTGTCTATTTACCGTGTATAATGCTATTTTCCAAAGGTTTTCAATGTTACATGTGAAACTTGGTGTTGTTGTGTAATGGCGTAACTGAGTGCCGAAGCTATCTGATGTAATTCTATTATGAAATCCTGGTTGCCGTTATACAGATATGAAATATTTGGTGTGTTTTATAAGAAATATCAATTTGATTACTACATGGATTATCAATAAAAGGCTAATTACCCTGCTTATTGGGGTTTTCTATTGCAGACGGTTACTCAGACAGCACCGTGGGCGATGAACTCAAACAACCCACACGGTTCCTAGAAAGTAGGCGTGTTCGATCAATTAACAATCACACACGGCTTCCGGCAGAGAACTGTTTGTGTTAGGCCACCTTGCACAAACGTTTCCACACCAAAAACTGTGTGTGATATACATACGAATGGAAATATTTTTCTGGGATTCACCGTGTGGGATGTACATACGAATGGAAACGTTTTGGTTTCGGTGCCTCACCAGATCGCACATGAGCTCATTTTGTGTGCTAGGAGGGCCTATCCCCGACGTTTTCTGGGTCGTGCCGGAAGGACCCCCTATCGCCCACACTCACTTGGCGACGGTTCCAAGCGCCATCGCGGAAAGGGGTTAAAACCGTTTGTATAGCAGGTGTTCGTATCAGCGTTAGGTTTCGGACAAACCCATCTTGGACCGACCGATCTGAGGATTTTGGTCACACCAATTGGCCCTGGCCATTGCACTAAGTACAACTCGGTCTGACCAAAGTGTACTGATCGGTGAAACCGAAATCACTTTCTCTATGAAACCCTAGCATCTTGGAGTCACCGAACTACATATCGGTCTGACTGAAACTGCATGTTTAGACTCTATTAGTGCTTCGGTGTCACCGAGTTTGTCAAATCGGTAGCTCCGAAATGCTTTCTGCAGAAAACTAAAGTTAAGTTTTCGTCCCAATATGTTGCAAAACAAGTTGTACTTTGTGATGCTCATCTATTGTATCCACACCCATCTATTCACAGGGTCAGTTGCAGCTATGTCAGAAGGCAGTGACAGTCAGAATAAGTCTGAAGAGCATCTCAATCTCAGTGAGAGCACTAGTCCCTTTAGCAGCTATGATGATGGAAGCAGGAGCACTCCCAGCAACTTGCATAAGGCAGCTACTAGGCAAAGAAAGAACAGAACATCTGAATTTGAAGATGAAGATTTTGTGATTGAGGAGAAAGTGACCTCCAAGAAAAAGGTTCTAAAGAAGGAATATGCTGCTGCTGCTACCAAGCTAGGTCTGCAGAAGAAGGCTCCTGCCAAGAGAGCTCCAGTGTTAAAAGTCAGACAATCCACTGTTGCTCCAAAGCAAGCAACTGCTGCTGCACGAAGTGGTGCTGGTGAGAAAAATAAGGAAAGGAAAAGAGGAAGATGGTGCAAGCTAGTTGATCCAATGGCCGAATTTGAAAGGCACTCATCTGATACAGAAGAGGAGGAGTAAGAGACTGTTGCACCTCCTTCCAAGACACATAAGGTGATGGGGATGCCATCAGTACTGGGGCTACTCCTTCAAAGCCCAAGTCTGCCCCAAACCCTCAACTCCAGCTCAAGCACCCAAGGAAACAACTCCCAAGAGATCAATAAGAAACATATCAGCTGCAGAAAAGAAGAAGGCCCTAGTGCCTGAGGTTCAAGAAGAAGAAGAGCCACTAGTGCTCAGGAAACTCAAGCCCAAGATTCCAGATCATAATCATGATCATCCTGTCGCAGAGAACATGTTTGAGAAAGGATCATGGTCTAAGACTATGGAGGCATTTGCGGATGCCCTCCTGTCGGTGTCAAAACCGGCGGATCTCGGGTAGGGGGTCCCGAACTGTGCGTCTAAGGCGTATGATAACAGGAGGCAGCGGACACGATGTTTACCCAGGTTCGGGCCCTCTCGATGGAGGTAATACCCTACTTCCTACTTGACTGATCTTGATGATATGAGTAGTACAAGAGTTGATCTACCACGAGACCATAGAGGCTAAACCCTAGAAGCTAGCTTATGGTATGATTGTTGTTGTCCTACAGACTAAACCCTCCAGTTTATATAGACACCGGAGGGGGCTAGGGTTACACAGAGTCGGTTACAAGGGAGGAGATCTACATATCCGTATCGCCAAGCTTGCCTTCCACGCCAAGGAGAGTCCCATACGGACACGGGACGAAGTCTTCAATCTTGTATCTTCATAATCCAACAGTCCGACCATAGGATATAGTCCGGCTTTCCGGATACCCCCTAATCCAGGAATCCCTCAGTAGCCCCCGAACCAGGCTTCAATGACGATGAGTCCGGCGCGCAGATTGTCTTCGGCATTGCAAGGCGGGTTCTTCTGCAAATTCCGAATACCTGTTTAAATAGTGTCTGGCTTCTCATAAATGATGTGCCTCTTGGCTACCGTGCCCAATAATGTGTTGGGGAATGTAGCAGAAATTCAAAATTTTCTACACATCACCAAGATCAATCTATGGAGTAATCTAGCAACGAGGGGAAGGAGAGTGCATCTACATACCCTTGTAGATCGCTAAGCGGAAGCGTTCAAGTGAACGGGGTTGATGGAGTCGTACTCGTCGTGATCCAAATCACCGATGATCCTAGTGCCGAACGGACGGCACCTCCGCTCAACACACACGTGACAACCCGGGACGTCTCCTCCTTCTTGATCCAGCAAGGGAGAGGAGAAGTTGAGGGAAAACTCCCACAAAGACGACGGCATGGTGGTGATGGAGCTCGTGGTTCTCCCAGCAGGCTTCGCCAAGCACTACGGAGGAGGATGAGGTGTTGAGGAGGAGAGGGCTGCGCCAGGAAGGGT